>JBCFYV010000003.1:1899890-1979550 GCA_039000515.1 Timema cristinae | reverse complement strand
CAGTCATCCGGCTTTAAGCGTTGACAGCTCTACCAACTGAACTATACAAAATATCATCCTACTAAGTGTCATTTAACAATATAAACCCCATTTTCTATTATTATGGATAGATAGTACAACAGTCGCATGAAACAAGAGAGTTATCTTTCATACAGTGGCCTCATAGCTTATTTGGTACTTGGTGACAGCTCACAGCTGACAGCTGACAGCTGACGGCTTTTAAAAGTTACCAGACCAAATTATGTATCCCTACGCCGAACCATATGATCTGCAAAAACATGTGTTAAGCAGCTGTCACATCTGACAGTCTAAATTTAGGTATATACCTAAATGTTGACTCTCAGAAGTCAGCTGTGAACTGTCAGTCAGCACCAAAGAAGACACGGGGCTAATTTAACTATTATTATTATTATTATTATTATTATTATTATTATTATTATTAGCACCACGTCTTACTACCCATTCGGGTTATACGCACTTACGCTAATGTGTAATGGTAGGGTGATAGTGAGATGAAATGAAGGACCTACAGTTTAACGTGCAATCCGAACCACGGTGGAGGCCTGGCATTCCCCGCTAATGTAACTAACAGCGGGAATCTTAAATTAAAACAAACGCGTCTCTTTTGATGACATTCTGATACAGCGTTTGTGTGAATTTATTAAAATGTTAAATCACACAAGATCCCGAATAGAGTAGTTGGTAGAGTCGTCCAAGTGGTCGACGAATAAACAACGCATGAACGACCAAGGTGCAAATCCCTGTTGGGCGTAACTTTTCTTTATTTATAAAATCACTCCATTATAATGAAATTTGAAAAAAAGATCTCTAAAATAAATATTTCTAATTATTATTACTACACCGCGTCTTACCACTCGTTCGGGTTATACGCACCTTCGCTAGTGTAATGGTAGGGTGATTGTGAGATGAAATGGAGGACATACAGTTTAACGTGGGATCCGAACCACGGTGGAGGCCTGGCATTCCAAACATTCACAAGTTGTGATTGATACATTTGTAGCATTAGCCACAAGAGAGCAATACTCAAATCAACAACAAACTGACTTACCCAATTGCATGGACACCGTCTGCTGTTGGACCTGCTACACACTCATTCCCCCATCCCCCCATCGCTACATACACACCCGAACGCGTCAACTGACAACAGAATACTGAAGCCGCACCAATTCAACGCTAAGTCACAAGATTTCCTAACCAAAGATCTTCAATAGAAAAGAAGATACTCTCCACCAGTGCCCAGTTTTTGTTTCTACTCCAGTCTAGAAGCGTGTAGAATCCCCCCCCCCCTGTTTATGTTCTTTGGTTTTCCTCCCCTTGTAATCCCCTCATTCTGTGTTCTGTGGACTGTGCTATAATCGTATAAAAGAGTAATTGTGCGAGGGGAGAGCCACTCTTGGACTGGCTTCGGTAATCGTTAGGGGAAGCTAAGACTTCGGATACTTATAATAGTGTAAGCAAAATTCTTTTCGGCATGCAATTTTTTTTTTTTTTTCAAAATTATTTTTGGCCTATTTAACTTTATTTATTTTGGACTGATTAGAGAATAGCACTTGTGATGGTGTTAATGGTAATATTTTCGTTTGGACTTAAACTTTTCCCAATCATAACGAACTTGAGATATTGGACTATAACTAAAAAATATAGCTAATGTTGTTAGGAGTTATAATATTGCTTTTGGACTTAAAACATTTCTCATATATAGTGAACTTGAGTTATAGGACTCAAACTTGAAAATAATGCTGTTTATATTTTATCTTATATGTTTGCTTGTGAACTTTGGTTAATGGGCGCCATCAGGGCTAGTATTAAAGTTAGTAATAGCCGCATTAATAAATTGGGTTATTGATGGTAATATTTTGAGCGTTGGCAATTTAAATGTGGATTGCTCTACTTTATAGTCAATTGATAGTTTTATGTCTAGATAAAACATATTTTCCCTTTTGTCGGGACTAAGAGATGTAAGGATATTGATGTTTATGTAAGGAACATAAGTATTTCTCGGAGACTTCATTTATGTGTTCTATACTATTCTTTCTGGCTAATAAATGCGCATCCAACTTGTAAGTTTTTGTTTACGTAAATTAGTGATTGTGATTACTAAAACATTTAAGGCGTTCTTCTAACGAAACTATGCTATTGTGGTCACAAAATATTTTATACATTATTTCTCCCCTTTCTGGAATTTTTCACATTAATTGTTGTTCACAGTTTATTTGAATATCTAATAAACAACCTATTTGATGAATCTTTTCTACTTACTATATTTTTTTTTAAACTTATTTATTCTTAGGTATATTGTTGTTTGGTAATTGAATAAGGGGAATGTTTATTTACATATTGTTGAGGTTGACCGTGTGGACAAGTGCCGCAATTGCTCCAAATTGCGTGTTCCGGGTATTGGTTTCTTGCCCAGTTTTTTCTATAGTCTTTACTCACTTAGCACACTCTTTCCTTTTTTGTTGACTAACTGCTTTATTTTGTATTTGAACCCTATTAGTTAGGTTTTAGGGTTAGAAATAGGGTTTACATGTATAGTCAGAGGTGAATAAATATTGCTAATGATTTAATATTTATTTTCAAATTGTTAAATTATTTTAAAATATTATGGAAAATAAGCCATTATATTGTATGATATATATATATATATATATATATATATATATATATATATATATGTGTGTGTGTGTTTTATCAAATAATATAAATAATTGATATATACTTTATCTCCCAAATGTGTGTATGTGCAGCACATGGCCTTCAAACTAGATTTAATTTTATAAGCGGCACTTGAACCAAAAACTTTGGTATCAATTGCTTCTAAAGGTTGTTTAAGGCCCGGATAAGGTATTTATGACGTAATAATTGTCTTATCAGAAGTAACAGTGGGGAACATAGAGCTAGAGACCACTTACACGAACTTATCGGCTGGCATTACGCAACTTGTGATTTGACATTGCCATTAGGAGCTAGTACTTAAGATAAAGTATATTGACTGCTCATGATTTAATCCTCTACCTTCCTTAACACCCTTCCTCCTCGCCACACCCAATGAGTGTCCGTCCAGGTCTTAACTTCTTCCTCCGTATCCTGTAACGTCTGTCGAAGTTACAAAAATTAGAACAGTACTATTATATAAAAATATATGCATTATTGCAACTCACCTCAGCCAGCTGTAGTCGAAACGTCCCACCTCACTTAACCTTCAATAACACGCGAGGACCGAAACAACAAGACCGACCCTAATCTACTAGCCCAGTCGACTGACCGAGTCAAGCGACCTCTGGGATAGTTCCGGCCTCATCCGCCCCCGTCACTTCCACCTTAGACCAGAATCGACTAGAAGCTTCCAGAAGAATCTAGATTGACCTTCTCCAAGGTTCTGGTAGAGAATAGAAGGCTGACCAATCTTTCATCACGTGTCTATCTAATAGTTTATCCTTCCACCCCCCCCCCCCCCCCTTCCTATCTTGCACGCTTCATCTTTAGAGAGAATATATATCGTTATATTTCTCTTGGAAAATTACTCGGTTGGATTTTCGTTGAGGACGCTTCTAGTCCAATAAAATGTAAGCTATTAAATGCCTTATCGGCCACTCATTCAAAATTATACAGGGTAGATTGTCAATATACCAATAAGCTATTTTTGTAGAAATATGAAAATGATAGGTTTAGTTAAGTGCAACAACATTAACGTGGACAGAAAATGTGAGGTTACCACCGCCATTCGACCTACCGGGATTCAACATTAGACCTGTTACCAGTGTGATGCGAGTCTAGCGCCATACCGAGCTTTGCTCTTCTATTAGTCATTTCCTGTAGGACATCGATTTATCCATACTTACATCAAGATTAATTTGACCAAAGTATTGTATTGGAAAGAGTTGTTTTTAATTAAGTGTACTTTATAAACCGACTGATTATAATCACTAACGACTCACCAGCTAAATAAATTCTATTATCAGTCCCCGATTGTCAATTCATTGTTGCAAACGAGGATTCCAATGATAATTTTTTAGGTCATGACGGTACAAGAACTCAGGATCCTTAGTTATAAAGAGAGCTTAACAGTTTGGTTAATTAGCATTTTAAGTAGCGAAAGATACTTCCTTGATTTAAATTTGCATGTGACAAATGCTAAAAATTACAGAAGGTTGATAAATCTGTGATTAGCATACCCAAATATAAAAGCAAACTCACCTTTAAAAAAGGGGAGGAGGGGTAGGGGTGATAGCTAACATTGAAACTTCAATGTTTTAATACACATGCGATTTTTTCCAACGTTTCCTCGAATTGGCACTCGACCTAATCCAAGGCGCAGAGATCATCTGACTGGCTTAGGTTTCCATTCGCTTCCCAAGTAAATATTGGTTAATATTTTGTTATTCATTCTCTCTGTCCTTCTTTAGTAAATATTGGTTAATATGTTGTTATTCATCCTCTCTGGTCCTTCTTAGTAAAATTGGTAATATTTTGTTATTCATCCTCTTTGGTCCTTCCTTTTAGTAAATATTGGTTAATATGTTGTTATTCATTCTCTCTGGTCCTTCCTTAGTAAATATTGGTTAATATGTTGTTATTCATTCTCTCTGGTCTTCCTTTAAATAAATATTGGTTAATATTTGTTATTCATCCTCTTTGGTCCTTCCTTTAGTAAATATTGGTTAATATGTTGTTATTCATTCTCTCTGGTCCTTCCTTTAGTAAATATTGGTTAATATGTTGTTATTCATTCTCTCTGGTCCTTCCTTTAGTAAATATTGGTTAATATTTTGTTATTCATCCTCTTGGTCCTTCCTTTAGTAAATATTGGTTAATATGTTGTTATTCATTCTCTCTGGTCCTTCCTTTAGTAAATATTGGTTAATATGTTGTTATTCATCCTCTCTGGTCCTTCCTTTAGTAAATATTGGTTAATATTTTGTTATTCATCCTCTTTGGTCCTTCCTTTAGTAAATATTGGTTAATATGTTGTTATTCATTCTCTCTGGTCCTTCCTTTAGTAAATATTGGTTAATATGTTGTTATTCATTCTCTCTGGTCCTTCCTTTAGTAAATATTGGTTAATATGTTGTTATTCATCCTCTCTGGTCCTTCCTTTAGTAAATATTGGTTAATATGTTGTTATTCATCCTCTCTGGTTCTTCCTTTAGTAAATATTGGTTAATATGTTGTTATTCATCCTCTTTGGTCCTTCCTTTAGTAGAATGATCTGACACCTTAGCTAAGTTAGTAGCGAGTCTATCTACTGATTTGAGGGTCCCGAGATCTATTTCCAGCATGGCATGAAATGTGGGTTTACCCCTTCACAGTGATAAATTAACGGCCAGGAAATGGATGTTGTGCCGGTCCTAAAGGTATATGAAGCTACGACAGGCCTAACAAACCAGCAATGGGAATTATATATGGGTTGAATAAAAAAAACTGACCAATGCCATATGTCAGAAACAGTAATGGAAGTATACTCCATTCACGGTAGAATTACTCTCTGGAAGTCTTTTTTACTACCAATACCTACTATACAATAGATTCTGGTAGGGAAAAAGCCTTTCAGAAAATAATTCCTACGTGAACGGACTTTAAGTAGAAGTTAATAAGCGTGTGAGATGCAATGGTTCGGGATTCAGTGGGGATGGTTGGTTCACGAAATATTTAGCCACAATCACTGCTGCCAAATGCTCAATTACTTTTCTAAATCATTAATGAATAGAAAGATTCATGGTATCGGCAACACAGTGTACGAATATCAAAGTACCACGTCCATCAACAAAAAGAATCGTAGCCAGTTTTAAAGGAACCAAAGTTTATAAATCCGGATTAAAACTGGATAATAAAGACAAACGACCTTATATCCATTTAAATCTTGAGATCAATAACCAGAAGAGAAGAAGGTACACCGAAAACCGGTTTAGATCTTTACCATAAACAACTTTTGGTTTTGTCCGACATACCAAACCCAAGTGGTCGATCGTTGGAGAATCGTCTGTTAACTATAAACAGTGAGAAACAAGGGGAATAACAGTATTTTCATAGGAAGGGCTTTTCAGACAATACAAACAAATTGAATGATAGCATTTTACTAGACTATTTGTGGCAGATATAAGCTTTCATAACATGTGTGTTAAATAAGTATCTACATATTATGAAAATGGGACTATGAAAACATTGTTTGGTGATTATTTAAGTAAAGTTGTGTCTTGTTCTTAAAAATTTGCGTATAACCCGAACGGGTAGTAAGATGCGGTGCTAATAATAATAATAATAATAATCTTAAAAATTACTTTGAAGCTGTGAACAAGAAAACTTGCCAACTAAGTCCTACACGTGTTTAATGTTTGTTGAACAAAGGAAAGATAAAAATGTTTTCGGTAATGTTTTGTTGCTTATGTTGCCACTGAATGACATGTTGATAACTTTCTTTGTTATACTTCACACTATTATTGTGTTAATGTATTAATGACTACTTGATGTGGCGGATCGTTGCTAAGCAACAAGTTTTAATCAATCTATTCTAAACTCAAATCTTTCTTATCTTTAAATGTGTTGGTGGTAGGTGCTTGTAGTGACCAGGTTCTAATCTCCCAACATACATTGGTGGGAATTTCTACGTCCTTGTATTTATTGTGAGCTACCTACTAAGCTCTGAACTGTTGCTTTTAACGTTTATCTCTCAGAGTCTCGCAACCCGTTGATAACCAACCAGCGTTGTTTTTAATTGATATTAGCCACTTAGATCTAATATTGATTTTCCCCTTAGTAATCAGTTGCAAATAAAACTTCAACCCCAGCCAAAACACACCAGGCCCCATGTGGGGTCACATCCACTCGGTTGAAATAAAACTTCAACCCCAGCCAAAACACACCAGGGCCCCATATGGGGTCACATCCACTCAGTTGCAAATAAAACTTCAACCCCAGCCAAAACACACCAGGGCCCATGTGGGGTCACATCCACTCAGTTGCAAATAAAACTTCAACCCCAGCCAAAACACACCAGGGCCCCATGTGGGGTCACATCCACTCAGTTGCAAATAAAACTTCAACCCCAGCCAAAACACACCAGGGCCCCATATGGGGTCACATCCACTCAGTTGCAAATAAAACTTCAACCCCAGCCAAAACACACCAGGGCCCCATGTGGGGTCACATCCACTCAGTTGCAAATAAAACTTCAACCCCAGCCAAAACACACCAGGGCCCCATGTGGGGTCACATCCACTCAGTTGCAAATAAAACTTCAACCCCAGCCAAAACACACCAGGGCCCCATATGGGGTCACATCCACTCAGTTGCAAATAAAACTTCAACCCCAGCCAAAACACACCAGGGCCCCATTGTGGGGTCACATCCACTCAGTTGCAAATAAAACTTCAACCCCAGCCAAAACACACCAGGGCCCCATGTGGGGTCACATCCACTCAGTTGCAAATAAAACTTCAACCCCAGCCAAAACACACCAGGACCCCATATGGGGTCACATCCACTCGGTTGAAAACCATTGCCATCTCTCATCCTGTGACTTTACTACAGTGTTGAACTTTTAATGTTTTTCGGCATCTAGCTCAGGCCTGGCTGACAATTTCTGGAATATAATTCTTCACAATCGACGCCAGTGGACACATAGTCTAGATGTAAAGCGCATTTAGTCTGATTGCGCGACGGAAGTTTGGGATTCGAGCCCAGAGGGTGTACTGATAATTTTTTTCCTCAACAACTTTCCACTTCCGCTCCAAAAAATACGGGTGCATTGACTCAAATGATATATTCCCCATCCCATTTTTACTAACGTAATTAAAGCATGTTTATAAAGTGGACGGGTACTAAGCACGTGACTTCGAGTCAGATGACTCTCGTAACTCACTTCAGATACTAATGGACCCGCCCGAACCAAGGAAGGAGAGTGTGTACATTCGTTTCAAGTAACAAGTGTGTACCCCACACGGAACTATGGATAGAGAGAAATAGAACGTAAAGGAGACAAGAAACAAAGTGTATAAATTCAGTAAGAGCAAGGTATTAAAAAAAAAGACATTCAGTCACTTCTGTCTTACAAGACAAAGCTAGCAAATAACATTAAATTGATATATTAAAAAAGTGTTATGTTAATGTTAGTAAATAAATCACTATATTTCTTAATTTATATTCAATCTTATTTTATGTTAAAACTGTTTTTTAAAACTAAATATAAAATATGTTGTCTATACAACTGTCTGGATGGTTTAAAAAAACTAGTTCCACATCCATAGATATAAATATACCATCATCAGTAGACAAACAGAGAAACTAACAGAAAAACAAAGTGATTTATATCCACAAAGATACCTGTCCACACATACATCGAAATGGAAACAATTATTTGGAAACAAAATTGTCACGATTTCCATCTCGCTTAAGGTTTGTAAAAAATGATTAATTTGAAGCAGAACAATGCAAGTTTATTTCCAGACATAATAGCCCCACCCGCCAATACTGTGGTCAATATACGACATACTACCTATTGGATGTCTGCATGGAAAATGTACTGTACGTATGAATAAACTGAACAATTTCACACTATAACCGTTTTACTTTGTTCTGCCGCCATCTCTTGGAAACACAACTAGAGCAATCACACTGTCACAAGGTCAACATAACTAGAGCAATCACACTGTCACAAGGTCAACATGGATAATGTTACATAACTGAGCATCACACTGTCAAGGTCAACAGGATAAGTTACATACTAGAGCAATCACACTGTCACAAGGTCAACATGGATCATGTTAACATAACTAGAGCAATCACACTGTCACAAGGTCAACATGGATAATGTTAACATAACTAGAGCAATCACACTGTCACGAACATGGTCAGTAACATAACTAGAGCAATCACATGTAAGTAACATGATCATTAATAACTAGAGCAATCACACTGTCACAGTCAACTGGATCATGTACATACAGAGCATCACACTGTCACAAGTCAACATGGATCATGTTAACATAACTAGAGCAATCACACTGTCACAAGGTCAACATGGATCATGTTAACATAACTAGAGCAATCACACTGTCACAAGGTCAACATGGATCATGTTAACATAACTAGAGCAATCACACTGTCACAAGGTCAACATGGATCATGTTAACATAACTAGAGCAATCCACTGTCACAAGGTCAACATGGATCATGTTAACATAACTAGAGCAATCACACTGTCACAAGGTCAACATGGATCATGTTAACATAACTAGAGCAATCACACTGTCACAAGGTCAACATGGATCATGTTAACATAGCTTAGGAGCTTCAATGTCAAGATCATTTAATATGGCCAAGTCCCAGCCCGGGGGTTTTACACTCGCAAATGAGAGTACAAATATTCTCCCTCCCTACTCTAGTCATGTGATTCATATGTTTGCGTATAACCTGAACGAGTGACCCAATAGAGATTGGTGAGAAAAAGCTAAGTTATATTAATAAAATTTGATGGTGAGCTAATTATGATCTAATTCAATGCACAGAACCTCCCCATGTATTCTACGTTACCACTGGAGGACAGCAAGCTTACCTTGCTTGGTTCCACTATGGAGTAGCTTGTAACATTGAGCCATAGTGTTATTTGTCAAGGTAAGACTACTACCTTGCTTAGTTCCACTATGGAGTAGCTTGTAGCATTGAGCCATAGTGTTATCTGTCAAGGTAAGACTACTACCTTGCTTAGTTCCACTATGGAGTAGCTTGTAGCATTGAGCCATAGTGTTATCTGTCAAGGGTAAGACTACTACCTGCTTAGTTCATTGGAGTAGTTGTACATTGCCATTAGTGTATGGTAAAGGTAGCTACTTGTTAGTCCACATGGAGTGTTGTAACATTGAGCCATAGTGTTATCTGTCAAGGTGCCTTTAAGGATAAACGTGGTGTACTTTTTTTTATAGAACCGCATATTTCTACCCGTCACATAGTATATACGCCTTTACTTAAACTAATTGGGTAGGAATGAGGTAGGTATAAATTTAAGTGTACCCTCGTTTGCGTGGAGGTAGAATGGGAAAACATTTAGGTACAGTTCACCCACCAAGATTTGCACCCCAGCCCCTCCATTTACTGGAAATTGTTAACATTAACGATGCTTTATTTTTTAAATATTACTTAAGAAACCATATTTATTAAAGGTTCAATCTATGAGGTGAGTTGTTTATAGAACGTGCACCCGCATTATCTCCGAGTGTAGTGGAAGATCACGATGATAAATACGATGTGAAAACTACCCTAGTACATCCATCCGAGAGTTGGCCTTCAACCTACTCATAATAGTAGAACCAGTATATTGCGAGCGTAAAACCTTTGACCGTGCAACCACAAGTGTGGGTGAAATGTGTATTTCATAACGATAAATAAAGATTAAAATTATATTATTATACTGTTGATAACGAGATATTTATTCATTTCCAGGATGTGTTGATGTTCTAGGAAGACATAAATTGTTTGATAAAAACTAAAAATATAAAATGTAAGGAATTGACCGAGGTACTTTGATGTGATCTTATAAATCCTGTCAATGTGTTTTTTTTTCTTTTAAAAAGCTGGTTATTAAAATAGAAAACATTCTGGCAAAACAGTTTGATTGAAAAAACCTACTAGGATTTTAAAAATGATGTTATAAGTACATTGAATACAAGTTTACTCATGAATAACCTATTAGGCAAGGATGAAGGAAAGTCTAACTGGCAACAACTGCACAAATTTTGGCCTGGAGAGAAGATTGAAAAGCACACATGTTTGCATTCAACAATGATAATATTTCACTATATATTAATATGACTGTAAGTATTGATAATATTTATCAAAAGAAGTGTGGAAGTAGATCTAGTGAATTTTATAATTGACAGATGAGGATCTTAAGATCAACATTGGGTGTAGTTCAGCTGTCCTGAATTAAATTGTTACCACCCCTCTGCTCTTTATCTCTCTCTGTAACGCCCTTGCATCCCCAAAGCGGTCCGTCGTGCTCTACCCCTCTCCTACCCTCAGGGCGCTAAGGTCGCTAGCCAAGCATCCCCCTCCCTTTCTTCGTAACCGCTCGGCAGCAAGCCGAGTCTTCCCGAACCACCCAACTAGGGGGTTAAAAAATAGCAGACAGCTACAGTAGCCTCATGGCTTCTTTGGTGCTGACAGCTCACAGCTGACTTCTGACAGTCAACTTTAGGTATATACCTACATTTTGACTGTCAGAACTGACAGCTGCTAAACACATGTTTATTCAGATCATATGGTTCGGCGTAGGGATACACAATTTGGTCTGGTAGCTTTTCAAAGCCGTCAGCTGTCAGTCAGCACCAAAGAAGCCATGGGGCTACTGTAGCTGTAATCAGTCGTCAGTTTACAGCTCCGCGCTGGTCAACAACCCTCCGGGGGGAAATAAACCACAGTTCAATGTTCGCGTGTATTTTCTTTTCTCGCATAAACGGCCCAACATAAGCGTCCATCTGCCCGGTTCACCACGGTAACTCTCGAACCTTCCATCCTGCCCAGTTCACCGCGGTAGCTCACCAAACCTTCCATCCTGCCCGGTTCACCACGGTAACTCTCCGAACCTTCCATCCTGCCCGGTTCCCGTGGTAACTCGTCGAACCTTCCATCCTGCCCAGTTCACCACGGTAGCTCTCCCGAACCTTCCATCCTGCCCGGTTCACCGTGTACGTCGAACTTCATCTGCCCGTTCCACGGTAACTCTGAACTCCATCCTGCCCAGTTCACCACGGTAACTGGACAAACCCTCCCCCCAGTTTCCTCCCTACCACCGTCAAATGGGCCCTATCATAAAAGGACACGTGAGTACTATCAACAATCGGGGATGACGACAGAGTTAGTTTATATTCCGTGTAGGATGTACACATTAACATCGTCATCTGAAACGTTTGTAAATCTCATTATGAAATAAAATAACGTTTTTGACAGTCAAAATGATATTAACGCTAGTTGAGTGCATTCATAATGTATGATAGCACCAGCAACATACCCGCTTGGTGACAGAAACACGGCCGCTAACCCACAGTCCCTCCACTCAAACGTAGGTACATTTCCTCTAAATTGCAACTTCTTAATCTTTGTCCATTAGTGTAAAATATTCTCCGAGTCTGCCTGATGTGTAGTAAAATGTTGTGCGGAAAAAAACGATGTGATGTTTTCCATGGATATAGTTATTATAAAATTGAAATATCTCACTTAACAGTTTTTAAAATATTTAAACCTACTTCGATAGTTAATATTTTCCCAAAGGGTTGTTTATTTTTATTATGTATAGGTATTTAATATATGTCTATATTAAAATAGGAAATCCGAGAGGGGAATAAACCGGCCGGGACTTTAGACATCTCGCACCAATATGTTACAATAAGCTGCCTCACAATATCTCAAACAAACTGCTTGTGGCTCTTTAAACCAGAGAATACAAGGAGGTGTAACTCGTTTGACATTCCAGTTAAGATACAAGTGTTGGAACTGTTTTCCGGAAAGAATGTATGTATAGTCGCAGTCATAAATAACTGTATACTTCAGAGTTCTCGGTAACCAGTGTCGAAAAAATGCTATTGCGACCCACACGCTTCGAGGATAATAAAGTAGACTAACCAACATTTAAATTACTAGTAACTAATCGAATATAACATCTATTCCACGAACAAATCCAATTAGTGTATTATTTACTAACATTTTTTAATTTTCCGTTTATATGTATTTGGAACTTTAAAGTACTTCTTATTTACAACAACAACAACAACAACAAACAACAAATAATAATAATAATAATAATAATTAATAATAATTTTTTTAATCCTATTCCTGTAAATGATAACCAATCCATTTTTAGTATTAATTGATTCTTTTATTAGAATCATACATTTTTCACTTATTTGTCTGTCGAATGTACTGAGAATGTTGGTACATTTCCTCTTAATCCAACCTTCTTTATTCCTAACATGAAAGCGTAATTAGTATATATGTGTACAAGCCGAACGGGTAGTAAGATACGGTGCTTATAAAACAAAACTAAGTTCTGTTTTAACTGTCAGAGAAATATCTTCCTTAGAAAATGAGGTTTTATTGCCTCAAAAGCAGCCTTTTTTGTGTCTATTTTAGGAGATTCTAAGATATTGAAGATTATTTTTGTGGTTTTAAAGCAACGGAGCTTCCATTTCTTAAAAAAATATCTGTGTGGGGAAGGTTACTATCAAGAATATGTGCGTGCCCTTAATAGTATCGGTGCTTAACGAATTACTTTTGTACAGTGTCCGGTGACTGTACTCTACATTACAACACAGGTTGACTCATATTATTGATCCGTCCCGAAACGAACGGTAGGCCTACATTTGGCCTCGACGTCAAAAAGGAGCTGGATCTCCCCTCTCCCGAACTGTCGGATGTTCTGCATGCATCAGAGCGAGAGGGAGAGTACGAACTCTAGACTAATTACACTCCGGCCGGCTCTGAGACGGGAGTAGAAGAGAAGTAAAGAAAGATACAGGCAGAAAGGGAAACGTGCTCTTATATAGTCCATTGCTCTTCTTCCGCACGACGTTGCTGGACTCGGACAAGTTCAAGGTGATCTGTACGAGTGCTGGGACGTCGAAAGAAACAACTTCAAAGACCAATGAAAGCACTGCACTACCATAGAAGCTCGAAATGGCTTCTGGAGATGTTGCAACTCATACTAACTCTCGGGTGAATGTTCTACCACTCTCAGCTCTGCAATGAAAGTCAATGTAAACTAAATCAATGAAGAGTTAAAATCACAAAAGAGCCACCCCTGTCCAAAGTATATCTTGGCAAATATTTCTCCGTTGATCGCTTAGTGACCGGATACCAAGGATACCAATACTAGCAAATCACAAACATACCGATTTATATTCCAAGCAACAAATGAGACAATCACTTTGATATACTGAGATTTAAGGGAGAGGATGGTAACTAGGTAGGTCGTAAGTGGAATTTTAGAAACATGGCAGCTTATGAACACAAAATGTCTGGCCGAGTTAATGTCTGTGTACTGGTTTGAAAATGTTATAGAAGAACAATTACAATGCAACAAATGTGCTATAATTTCAGTAACAATAAAATAACTTATATGATATTTTAATGAAAGTAAATACAGCTAATTATTTATGTAACTAGGCCTACATTAATAATTTAGGTAAGGTGTTAATAAAATAAAGTTTTTACAACTCAAATTATAACATGACACAAAAGGATTATATCTTAGGTTTTTTTTATTTGTTACACATCTTACTATCCGCTCAAGCTATCCTCATTTTAATACACACATAATCAGGAAGAAAATAGTAGAATTTTGAGTAAATGTAGCCACATTTTCATGGAGGGAGAATATAGGGTCCCTTAAGATAAAAAAAACTTTCTAAGTACACCCGACAGGGATTTGAACCACAATCTCTCCGTTATAGTAAAATCATACTAGACGAGCATGACGCTCATTAAGTTAGTCCACCGATGCGAGTACTACAATCTCGGTAGTCTCAACTGAAGGGAGCCCATTTCGAACTGTAGAAAACTCGAACTAGACGGAATAAGCAGAAAAAATAAAAATACAAACATATTTTTAGATGTAAAAAGTCGATAGTATATATATATTATTTTTAAAGTGCATTACACAAAAATAAGTTCGTAAAAATAAACATAAAAAGGGGGCTTACTCTTCGTTAACCCTGAACGGTAGCAAGCTTACCTTGCATTATTCCACTATGGTGTGGCTTGTGAGATAGGACCATAGTGTAATCCGTCAAGGTAAGATTACTATAGAGTGCACGTATATTAGAATTTTAAAAACTATCTAGCGTATTTTTTTCTTATCTATGTGAAAGGACGTAAATTACCCAAGAACTCGTGTAGACAGCCGTATGGTCTGAGCCATGCAACCCTGGGGTCCCAAGTCAATAACGGGTCACATAATTTATATATGGATAACAGAGAAGATAAACAAAAAACCTTTTAAGTAATATCCAGTCGTTGTAATCTTTTAAGCAAATGCAAACTAACAATTTCGGCTGTTGACATTTGACAGCTTTAGAAACATTTATAGGGCGCCAAAAAGTTATCGTAGACTTGGTGTCGGAGGAGAGGGCCTCTTGTAAGTAGGAGGAGAGAGTTAATTCTATTTACATGGTGGCATGGGGTCATCTAAATAAAATAATGCTTCAGAGGAGTCGCAGTCGCCAAAGGTCATACAGAAACCATAGTAAACACATAACAAAGGTTCTACAAAACAGGAGAAAGGCCCAACGACTTTATAGACGTAGCCATGGTGACTCTAAGGAAGAATAAACAAGCCAAGAAATGCAGCGACTACAGGACCATCAGTCTTAAAAAAAAAACAGTAGAATTGTGACTAGTGAAACGGTTTTATTATATTTTATAAAATATTACAAAATTTAAAAAGGGCCAAGGTTCAGTACCAACTGGTTTAACTTAGGAGGGTGGGTTTTCATCCTGTCTTCAGACTAATGCTGTGCATGTTCTTACTATGATTATAACTACACTTCTCCAGTAACTATGTGTTGTCTGTAGAAAGCTTATCTAGTTATAGTTCTCTGATAAACACAAAGGCCAAACCCCAAGCCATTAATTTACCATCGTAGCCACACAAACTCTACTGCAACGACGGGTGACCTGGCGGTCTAGGGGTAAGGTGTCGGACTTCTGTGCTGGGGTCCAGGGTTCAATCCTCGGCCCCGGCACAGATTTATCTGATTACCAAACCCTTCCTTCACCTCTGACAAGACTTCTTGTGAATGTGGGAATGCCAGGCCTCCATCGTGGTTTGGATTCCACGTTAAACTGTAGGTCCTCCATTTCATCTCACAATCACCCTACCATTACACATTAGCGTAAGTGCGTAAACCCGAATGGGTAGTAAGACGCGGTGCTAATAATAATAATCTACTCCAACGGTAAATTACTGAACCTACAGGAACCAAACCAAGGACTAAGCATCACTGAAACCTCGATAAAAGTCAGATAGTCAATCAAACTGAGTATGCTTCAGTGGTCGAATGGTTTAAGGCATCACTCTCACAATAGACTGGACTTTGACGCAAATATATAGGTTTTCGTAAATTGGAGATGACGCCTTCTATGCGACGTTAGGTCGGATATAGGCTCTTAGGCCACCCTGACATCGACCACCTGTTTCCCGTCAAATTACTCACCAGCAACATTCCACTGGTACACCAGGCAATTACCCTATTACCTCCTTGGGCGGATATTCGCTTCGTGGTTCGGGTCTCACACCGATCAAGAACCAGCATGCAAACAGTTGAAGGTAGCGATTAAGAGTATAGATTATTCACGCATGCGCTTTTAGTGGATTAATAACAGGCGTAAACACAACCTTTCGTCGTTTCTAATACATGTACATGTGTGTTTGTGAATGTTTTAGAGAAAATGTTTAGCTCAACTATAAATGTACAGCAATAATATAGTCAGATTTACTCTTGAAAAATATTAAATAATTAAATCGTAGCTAGTAATTTAAGAGTAGAGTACATCATTCCACCGATAAAACGGGACGTTCTTTTGGCTCGACCATATTTAATTGATTAAAAGCGTATTTCCCATCCCTCTAGCAAAACCGCAACTCACCCCCCACCCCCCTTGAAGCGAGCATTAAAACATATACTGGTGCAAACAACTAACCACGATGGTGTGACCAACGGGAGAAAATGATGGCTGCTATGGTACACGATGTTTATAATGCGACATATTATTCTACACATAATATACAATGCATTCATTTTATGACCAATGTTTTATAAGTGCAAAATGTACGATTTTGAAATTTTGATTCAATTTTTCCTGGGCGTATATATGTTACAGGAAAAGTAGATTGTTACGGAGAGTTAGTTGACTCGGCCTAGGTAAAGTCGGATCTTACTAAAAGTATCAGTAAAAGTTGATTGAGAATAAACAGGGAATACACAGATCAACTTTTCCTAGGAAGAGTTAACTATGCCTGCTGTGGTTTAGTAAAAGTGTATTCCGCGCTGTTGCTCTCCACATGCAACTGTTTTGAATATCCCAGCTCTGTTTGTTTATTGTTGTTTTCTTTGATCACTCGTCCATTTGTTGTAGTTTTAAACAGTGACCAAGGATTCAGTGTGTGTTTTATTAATTAGTTTCAGTGTGTTTTAGGTTAGGTTAGGTTAGGTTAGTCATCTTTTACTAACTCAAGGTAGTAATAGTATACTTTCCCTAGGTACAGTCAACTCGGACTAGTAAATGTTGATCGAAATTCATCACTTTTCGTTTTTATCAAATTTTACTAAAAAGACCAGTAAGAGTCGACTTTACCTAGGCCGAGTCGACTCTTACTGGAGAATCTACTTTTTCTGTAACATATATAGCCCAAACGGTAGTAAAATGCGTGTTATTTTATGACTTATTTTAGTTTGTTAGTCAGCTGCATCAAGACGTAACAAAATATAAAAAATATAGATAAAACATCTTATAATTTAATAAATACTAAGGACCAAATCTGTGGGCACACGGACTAGATAACCTGCTCATCTAATTCAGTTGGTCGGTGATTAGAAGGTCAGGGTTCAAATCCTAACCAGGATTACTGAGAACGATTTGCTATCCCCCTACGAAAATGCAGGTATGTTTCCTCTAAATTATACCTTTCTTATTTATACCCGATGAGCCCGGTAAAAACTCCTGTGTCCAAGAAAACTTGGATTGGTATTGATTGTATATGAATAAGACACCGTCCTCTACAAGAGCTTTATAGCCACAGTCAAATTTTCATAGAAATAACTGTATTTGAGAGCTAGACAAATGACTAGATATTTTCACATATTGTAACACTACGGATTACTTCCTTGATATAATAATGCTGTGACGATGTTTAGGTTGTCTATAGCTCCGTGGTCGAGCGCCTATCATCACTGTACGGAATAGGTACTGTAAAATAATTCTATCTTTTTTTTTTACTATTTTAAATTTTTTATATACTTTAACAATAATGGGGATGGGTGCTTACACAGGAAATTGGGGAACTAGATATATATTTGATCATATAAAGCATTTATCAATTTATTAATCCCAAGCCAATGTAATTAACAAATAAAAAAATAATAATACATGAGATTAAAGATAAATAAATTTTGGGTTGCTCAGACAAACTTATTTGCTACGATGTTTCATAGTAAAACGATTTAAACAACAAAATGAAATTTAATATTCTAAATTAATTTAGCACGAGACTCTCTCTCGGGACCTCTGGGTCATGTTGGGCAAAAATGTACCCTTATTAATTAAGCTGACTTATAAGACATAAACTTACTTACTATACAATTAGAGCTTCTTAAATCTACAAATTACACCTATAAATTACAGTCTATTTACACAACGAGATCAGTCAAGGTTAATAAGAATAATAACTATTATATAAAGTCATTGCCTCTGTCGAAGTAATTATGCAGTTCGATGAATAAAGTTACTGTCTTGAATTAATTTATTTACGTATCATATAGTCTGTTGGTGGCTTCATTTTGTAGACAGTTATAGTATCAGAAATCACTCAAGTGTTTTAGTAGTAGCCGGCCGCGATACTATTTACTACCAATCCTTTGGTTAGTAACGTTATTCTTGTGATCCTTACTAAATCTTCTTTTACAAGAAATATTGTCTTATACTTTCGCTTTCACTAGCATCCCACTAGCGGTTTTACGTTTTCTTCCTCCTACATGATAATGTTTACAACAATACCCACAAAAAAAAACAAGCTCCCAAAACCAAACAAAACCTCGCTTCTTCTTTTCTCCAAGCATAGTTCGGCCATTACGGGTGCTTCCTTCGACAGAAGGCAATTAACTAAACTTAATTATAAGTAGTATAAAACCAAATAAGTATTCACCTAAGAAACAAAAATTATAGCTAAATAAAAATATAAATTAACAGGATTAAAATTCTTACAGTACCGTTTAACCAGCTGTTAAATGCTCCGTGGTCAAGCACTAATTAAATCGGTATAATTAATAAAATGTAAGAAAGAGAACTATTGATGGCTGTTTATTCACACATGGTTTATTTAAATGACATCTGTTAATTACTTATACATACTCCAATTAAATGCTTTATATCAATACACACTTGTGATATTAATGTAAATTATTGTATTCTGTGTTAGACTGTGACTGCGAGAGCCAGTGAGTCCCTGACTGTGTTACTTGTATGAGCGTGGGTGTTAGAGCAACGTGTGTGTGTGTGAGTGTGTGTGGATGTGCGTGTGGCTGCCTTAAACATACGCACAACGGCTTATATATGACATACCCCTTGCCTCTTGCTACCTTCGTCAACAGTGTAAAAACTAACTAATAGAAAGAGTCCTGGCGACAGGTGTTGTGAAGGCTAGCTTCTTATTGGTATAGGGAATTGGCGTATTTGCCAAATACTGTGGAGTTGTTCCTTTAACAGGAAAAATTGTATAAAAAATATATTTTAATGGTGTAATCCTTTTCCCATTATTTCTGAAAGTGCGTGTTTTTTCATGGATGAATCATAAAAGGATACTCTACATCTGTTACTTTAAAGAAAAATTACCCTCATCCATGACTTTTTGTATATATTTTAGATTGATCTGAATCAATATCATTTCAATACCCCTCATTCGCTTATATCTTAAATGAATTTAATGAATTTTGATAGAAGCAAATCCCATACTGTGCAAGAGTTACGTAATATTTAACCTTTGATCATTCTCAAACTTAAACATATATACATTTGTTGAGTGTAAGTTACATCAATTGTACATGTGTGTAAACAATGATTACAATTTACTTGTATAACAATACGAAAGTTATGATACATTATTTATCCGTTGTCACATTTGATTATTTTTAATGTTCAGTCTTCTTGATGAATAAACGGAAAGAAATAGTTTCCTGTTTAATGTTTCATTTCTATTTTCCTCACTTATTTTTTTTATTTCACTGAGAAATTGTAGCACTTGTTGCTCTGTTCTTAAAATGTTATGTTCACATACAAATTTGAACAAAGTTATAAATTGTTTTGCTTGAATAATCAACTTTGTATTTGAGTTTAGGTAAAATCAGGTTAATTTTAAATTCAATAAATCCAAGAGTAATTTGAAAATCTTGAAAATTAATATAAATGTATAGCTGAAATACCTCAAAGTATCTTAAATTCAATTTAAACCTTAAAATGTTATAATAAAAATATAAACATTGAAATTATTTTTATAAAATGTTTAATTTAATCATCATTAAATAAATTATTTCTGTAAAACTCAAATCTTTATGTGTGTTGTTAGTTATCCAATCAATAACTGTTTATCAAATTATTTACAATAAACATTTGTAGCACAACATAAATTTAATTTTAAATTAACTTAATTAAACTTTTCTTAATAAAACTTTATTTTTCATATTCTTAATAGCTACCTTAAATCTACTTGAAAAATGGGTCAAGTTTCTCACAAATATTTTTTTTATTTTTTATTGATCTGATTAATGTTTATTTATTAATGTGACCTCATTTAATTTATTACCATAGAACTATTAATGGCTTGCCATTGACCAAGGCATATTACATTATTACATTTTCAGTCAATTAACATCAACATAAGTTTTTTTTATAATATTCAGTTATTTGCAAACCCTGGTTCTTTATTCAAGGTTACCTCTGACAAGACGTGTATTAATCACAACTTGTGAATGTGTGGAATGCCAGGCCTCCACCGTGGTTCGGATCCCACGTTAAACTGTAGGTCCTCCATTTCATCTCACAATCACCCTACCATTACACATTAGCGTAAGTGCGTATAACCCGAACGGGTAGTAAGACGCGGTGCTAATAGTAATAGTGAGTTTATTCAAGGTCAAACTAACCTTTTACTTTCTTTACCTTGCTATTGAGACAGCTGTCAAACCCTCTTTCTTTTTATACCCTTCATATTGTCATCATGTTTTGGTGTGAGCACATAAAAGATACAATATTAACATAACCTTATTTTGTTTAAAATAGTTGAAATGGATAGAAGACAATCTTGGGTTCATAAAGTACGCTTGAAATTAGTATGAAATCTTATGTCACAATACTGTGAAATATTGAGAATCATTTTCCTCTTTCTAATTGAGTAATTAGTTTCTCATTAGTGAAAAAATCTTTAACTATATTATTTCTCTTGATCAAAACTTTTGAATGTTGCCTATTTATCTTAGGTACTTAAATAAAATTAAATCATAATTGAAAATCTGTTACAGTAGCCTAATTAGGTACAACACTCTAATTAGCTCTCATTATTCTTTTTGATACATCAATACTACATCACGCAATCACAGAATACCCCTTTAAACCTCTTCCTAATCTCCTCCATATCTATCAATTTCAATGTAGATTTTACCATTGCACGTTTATCATATTAGTGGAAAACTTAGACCTTTGCCTCATTATTATAATAATTATTGACATCTCCATAGGCTGCATTGTGCTAGCTCTATGCTTGTGAATACCTGTTATCTGAACCTTGGTGGTTCGTTGACTCACCAGAAAAAATGAAATTATTAATCATGGCTTTCCCATAGCCAAGTTCATGACTTAATACACCTTAACTCCTCAACCAATACACCTTAACTCCTCGACGCTGCTAGATGCCCTCGGGTCATCTTTAAACTCATTACGACGATTGCATACTCTAGATCATGGCTTGCCCAAAGCTAAGTCCATATCTGTTGATATCACCATGTAAGAAAGTTAAACTCTATATCTGTACTGAAGCAATATATTTTATTTTGGCCAAAAATGTTTTGCTAAAAAAACACTGGCCTTCTCTCAAGTCCCTTTCATCCCACCTATAAGTCCATCGCTTATTTGAGAACCTCGATTACTTTCCTTGTAATTATCTCAGTTACAGCTTCGGCTATTTCTTCTATCATCTCTGTGGACTTCAAGGAATCTGCGATTGTTTATTGTACCGCCAGATGAATACGAGCATACTAATTCAATTTCAACTCGAGTGTCAGTCGAATGTCTTTTAGTTGAAGATTTACTTTTACTTGCCATCATGGAGAAAACATAGTTTTATTGATTTAAACCTATTATCAGTAAATTCCCAAGAACGGCAATAGCTCAATTTAATTGCAACTTGAACTACAAAATTATGTCAATTATTTTAAAAAACCTTCATAAAAACCACTTATTTACAAAAAGAGAGAACGAACAATAAACACGTGTTTACATCACGCACTAACTACTCTAATCTATAAAGGTCGCCTCCGAGACAAATATTGAGGCTCACCCTTTTTGATTTTGCACCTATTAGTGGTCCCTCAAACATCACAGCTTCTGTCAAAGTCAACTTTCCTCTTGAGAACTTCACTGTGACTGTAGGTGTAAGTTCTTCATTTATTCCCCTCCCGTGCCTCTATTCTCGACCCCCTTTCCGCCACTGCACAACCAACATTGCACTCTATTGAAAGTTCAGGACGCGGCAAGAACAGTCACTAGTTTTTAATTACATTTTTTGTAGTTACCTATCTTACACCTGTATTAGCGACTAAAGTTATCAAAATATTGTTCTACAGCCTACCAACTAGAACTAATAATTTGTCAAACCGTGAAAAGGATCAAACTTGATTTCGCAGTGGAAGGATTATTAAAATAACCGGGAATAAAATTCCAGACCCTTTCTTTATAGTATGGAGAGTACGCTTTGGAAAGCGTTAGTTGTGGCAGTGGCTATGCGTTCTATGGCACTAGATTCACATTGCACTTGGAAACTAGGTCTAAGTTCGAGCTACGACCGAGTGCACTTGGGATGCTTTCCAGCAGGTAATGCTGTGTTGTTTTCCCATTCTCTCTCCAGGCAAACAAAAGTATATTTTCTCTGAGTCAGCATCCTTAGCCATTAAAAACCCTTATGCTAAACGTATAAAAAATACCATAGTTATCATCATACTTAATTGTAATATTATAGTCACATTTACCATATAGCCTACTCTAGCCTGGAGTTAAGTAAACTTTACTTTATTTTCCTGGAAATAACTTTTCATTAAAATATGTTTTTTCAAATATTGTAAATGCAGGCATGCATCATTTAGTGGTGTGATGCACTAACAATTGTGTTGCGGTATAGGCGCGATTTTACACACCGTTGTTAACCAAAACACATTTATTTACTAATACGGGTGCACATAATCAAAGGTACCCTCATCATAAAACTATAACATTTCCCCCTGCGTAAGATTATACGCAAGCATTAATTACACTGGTAGAATAGGGATTAAGAAACTATGATTTTAGAGAAAATGTACCCGAGTTTGCGAGGAGGGAGAGTGGGATCTAATTCAAGTGGGGAAAACCCCACAGTACACCATACCGGGATTGGAACCTCAATCCTTCCATCACCGGAAATACATTATTTAGCTAGAGTGACGACTTACACCATGCTACCACCGATGAGGGTAGAAGGTATAGTTGCTAAACACATTAGGACCAGCCTTCGAGTTATATAATATATTAATAAACTAAAAAAAAACTTCTACTTTTAATGAGGACAAAAATACAAAATTATAAACAAATGTTTAGGTTGAAACGAACCCAAAAATTGACCTAATATTTTCCACGCACGTGTTAGTCATTCCTACATAGGCCTATATGATTTTATAATAAAAAATAAAAGCCCCCAACTTTAGATTTGAGCCGCCATGACGATGAATTTATTTAGCAACTGGGCAAAAAGCCTTGCCAAGTGTAAACATGTGCTCCAGATTACGACTATTCTCAATAGATGGCATCACTGCCAACAATACACACATGGAGGATTAAAACAAGGAAACTATAATAGGATACTCGTTGGAACGACTATTTAGCAAATAAACATATTGTAAAATAATTCTATCTTTTTTTTTACTATTTTTAATTTTTTATATACTTTAACAATAATGGGGATGGGTGCTTACACAGGAAATTGGGGAACTAGATATATATTTGATCATATAAAACATTTATCTATTTATTAATCCCAAGCCCAATGTAATTAACAAATAAAAAATAATAATATATGAGATTAAAGATAAATAAATTTGGGTTGTTCAGACAAACTTATTTGCTACGATGTTTCATAGTAAAACATTTTAAACAACAAAATGAAATTTAATATTCTAAATTAATTTAGCACGAGACTCTCTCTCGGGACCTCTGGGTCATGTTGGGCAAAAATGTACCCTTATTAATTAAGCTGACTTATAAGACATAAACTTACTTACTATACAATTAGAGCTTCTTAAATCTACAAATTACACCTATAAATTACAGTCTATTTACACAACGAGATCAGTCAAGGTTAATAAGAATAATAACTATTATATAAAGTCATTGCCTCTGTCGAAGTAATTATGCAGTTCGATGAATAAAGTTACTGTCTTGAATTAATTTATTTACGTATCATATAGTCTGTTGGTGGCTTCAGTTTGTAGACAGTTACAGTATCAGAAATCACTCACGTGCTTCAGTCGTCGTCGGCCGCGATACTATTTACTACCAATCCTTTGGTTAGTAACGTTATTCTTGTGATCCTTACTAAATCTTCTTTTACAAGAAATATTGTCTTATACTTTCGCTTTCACTAGCATCCCACTAGCGGTTTTACGTTTTCTTCCTCCTTCATAATAATTTTTACAACAATACCCACAAAAAAAAAACAAGCTCCCAAAACCAAACAAAACCTCGCTTCTTCTTTTCTCCAAGCATAGTTCGGCCATTATGGGTGCTTCCTTCGACAGAAGGCAATTAACTAGACTTAATTATAAGTAGTATAAAACCAAATAAGTATTCACCTAAGAAACAAAAATTATAGCTAAATAAAAATATAAATTAACAGGATTAAAATTCTTACAATATACTTATTGTGGTCAGCATTAACAACATTTTAATATAGCTTGTCGGCTTGTCAACAGAAGGGCCCTTCAGTTTTAACCTCACCTGCCCATCATATCGTTGGTCATCCGAGGCTAGAATTTTTCAGTTTATTTTAGTAATTGGTTGATAGTAGACCAAGTTACTAGCCACGACCGCATTCGCTGCTTATGGAAAGTATGATACATCAATCGGTATTGGCCCATTTTATTGAGTATAACATCTTGTGAATGTGGGGAATGCCAGGCCTCCACCGTGGTTCGGATTACACGTTAAACTGTAGGTCCTTCATTTCATCTCACAATCACCCTACCATTACACATTAGCGTAAGTGAGTAGAACCCGAACGGGTAGTAAGACTCGGTGCTAATAATTATAATAATAATAATAATAATATTCAGTAGACCACAAGTACAACTGTTGCTCAGTCCTACCCTGAGCACTGTTCCTACAAACCAGTATCCCTGCTATAGAGACTGGCCAGTATACCACAAGTACAACTGTTGCTCAGTCCTACCCTGAGCACTGTTCCTACAAACCAGTATCCCTGCTATAGAGACTGGCCAGTATACCACAAGTACAACTGTTGCTCAGTCCTACTCTGAGAACTGTTCCTACAAACCAGTATCCCTGCTATAGAGACTGGCCAGTATACCACAAGTACAACTGTTGCTCAGTCCTACCCTGAGCACTGTTCCTACAAACCAGTATCCCTGCTTAGAGATTGGCCAGTATACCTTTTCCCCACTATGAGGTACAAACGCACCAGGACGCTTTTAATATAGTAATAGAGTTATTTAAAATATGTATATTGTTTCAAAAGTGATTCCTTTTGATTATATTACTTGACTTAGGAATGTATTTTAAGTTATTCATAGTACAGTCAACTCTCGATTCTACGACCTTTCACGGTTCCCTGGAAAAGGGTCGTTATTTCGAAGGTTTCGTTATTGGAATTTTAACAGATTTTGTACCACCCCTGACCTTCATACGAAAAAATTGCATTTTTTAGACAACAAATAGCGTGGGTCATCAAAAATCGTTCACAAAATCCAACCAAAAACGTAACCAAATCAAAATAACGATGTTAAACAATAGTTTGGGTCATCAAAAATTGTTCACAAAATCAAACGAAAATAGTAACCAAATCGAGAATCGAAATAACAATGGCAAAAGCAAGCCTGGTGCGTGATGTAGCGGCAGTCGCACGCGGGGAAACATTGTCTTGCTTGTGGGAGGGGGTGGACAGAGTCAAGTGCTATTGGCTGGCATTGATGAGGTGGTGTCTATTTTTATACCTGAACCACCCCAGTTACTAGTAATACAGCGCTCACAAAGATAATTGCAACGCAGCGACCTAAATAAATGCAACTAACACATTTTACAGCCAATTTCCTTAAACTTTTCAACCTTTTTACCCACATTTCTCACGGTTCCCCAAAAAAAAGGTTCGTTGCTTCGAGAGGGATGCTATTACCGTGGTCGTAGAATCGAGAGTTGATTGTAGCTTTTGTAAATGTCAGACAGGGTCATTACAACCAAAATCCAACTGTGTGTGTGGTTTTAAAATATTTTGTTTTATCAAGGATACATAATATTATTTAATGATAGCAAATATTGATGTAGTATAATATGTGTATTGGTTAAAGGGATTAATTTTGTGGACAGCAATCATATCAGTGGTGATACGTGTTCATTAAATATCTCAAAGAAGTTTTTAGTCCACTTAGTATTTACATCCAAATAAAGTTATAACCCTTTAAATTGTCAGATTAAAATATTTTGGAAATCCATATATGATTTTAAGCTGATGTATTGTTTTAAATAAAAATAAACACAATCTGTTTATTTAAACCTCAAAATTAGTGTGTTGTGTGTGTGTGTGTGGCATGAAGTCCACCAAATGTAGTTGTTTAGTTTAACAACTAACAATCGACCCTCAAACCACAGTATAACGTCCTAAGATATATTGGTGCGTACTTAACTTGTCCTGAAGAGAGAAATGTTCCAGATTTCAGAGCGAGTAAAACCCTCAAAGGACTTCACAGCGTTGTTCCTGAGTTATTCCAAACATAATAATTACGACCGTGATTAATTACGTGGAGTGAAGCAGGTAGGTAAAGTGAGATAACCAACCACAAAGTTGTAGAAGCCACAGGTAGAGAGAGCGCTGCGATCATGATGCAGGTTCCTGAAGAACTGAACTAGAGTGGGAGTCATTTATTACTTGTATTAGCTCTTGATTCCTTTATCATGCAAATTATTTATTATTACTTTCACGATGTATGTTAGCCTTGAATTTCAAATTGTACAATCTGTATCTAATAAAGTTACCAATTCCCGAACCCCAACTCCATGACGTTTCCCACCAATCCACGCCCATCTACTTAATCTCCGTATTCACTACGATCATCGAACAAATGACACCTATAACGCTACTGTTGCAAAACAAAACATCCATCTTCAGCCTCCAGACTCATCTTACCAACATTTACCAACTGGCAGTTCCAGACCCTCATCTTAACAACATTTACCTACTGGCAGTTCCAGACCCTCATCTTAACAACATTTACCAACTGGCAGTTCCAGACCCTCATCTTAACAACATTTACCAACTGGCAGTTCCAGACCCTCATCTTAACAACATTTACCAACTGGCAGTTCCAGACCCTCATCTTAACAACATTTACCAACTGGCAGTTACAGACTCTCATCTTAACAACATTTACCAACTGGCAGTTCCAGACCCTCATCTTAACAACATTTACCAACTGGCGGTTCCAGACCCTCATCTTAACAACATTTACCAACTGGCAGTTACAGACTCTCATCTTAACAACATTTACCAACTGGCAGTTCCAGACCCTCATCTTACCAACATTTACCAACTGGCAGTTCCAGACCCTCATCTTAACAACATTTACCAACTGGCAGTTCCAAACCCTCATCTTAACAACATTTACCAACTGGCAGTTCCAGACCCTCATCTTAACAACATTTACCAACTGGCAGTTCCAGACCCTCATCTTAACAACATTTACCAACTGGCAGTTCCAGACCCTCATTTAACAACATTTATCAACTGGCAGTTCCAGACCCTCATCTTAACGCATCTTAGCGGTTGTTCAAAATGTCTCTCTGGAAATTTTGTGACGTGACAAATAACGATGAATAATTGTTTTCTGGTTAAAAACTTACCCACAGTTCTTAATACCTGTTCAGGAAACACTAATGTATTATTTACAATAATGGTTTGAGGGATGCGAAGATTTAATTTATAGGAACTGTACCTGCATTTGCATAGAAGGGAGAGTGGAAAACTATTTTGGGAAATTCACTTTCATTACACCCGACTGAGATTCGAACCTCAATCTCCCCGTCATCGGCAGTCTAGTCTCTTGCGAGAGCAGCGCCTTAGATCATGCGGCCACTAAAGGAGGTTTCAAATATCTTACAAATGTTCTAACGATATGGTTTCAAATGAGTATCTTGGTAGCGTTTGACATATTAAATAACACCGTTTCCGGGTTTTGGGGTAAAAAGTTATTTATCTGTAGTTTAATGATGATCAATTTTTCAAAAACTTTGAATATTTTACAAATGACTCAACGATTTTGATAAAAATGTATATCTGGGAAGAGTGTTGACATGAACATGACCAATAAATCTTTGTACTTAAGAGAGGCTGTGAGAGGTTAATTCTGTTTTAGGTATTCTACTGATGACTTCTTTTTTTAATTCGAGTATTAAAAAAATACTTTAGCAATTTGGATCAAAATTGGTGTTGGGGGACTATTTTAAATTATCAATAGTAAATTTCATAATTTATCTTTATTTATCTAAAATAAATTTAATTTGGGGTAGTTTACTTAGGACAATATATATATATTGACCTTGGTGAATAATAAAGAGAAAAAATTAAAAGTAATTTACTTTTAAAATTTAAAATTTTGTTAAATATAATTTAACAATTGGGTTTATGTAAAGAGTGATAATTGTGATTAACAAGATGATGTATGTGTCCTTATTAAGAAAATATTTAAGAGTAGTTTAATCAAAACCTACGTTTGAAGACTATCTTCGAGGTTATAATACACAATATGAGAAGGTTTTTGCGATTGTGTCGTAAAATTATTATTTTTTTGTTAAGTAATTACTTTTTCCTATTTTTCTTTTTCTGGTTTGTGGGCACATTTTTTGATACAGAAATGGGACAGCTTTTATATGTAGGTTTATGTCACCGTATAATTTGATGAAGATAGAGGCGTGCTTGATATCTGTGGAGCCAGCCCAGCCAGGTCGGTCAATAAGACACACGTCTGACAAAAGGCATGTGCTTTGAGAGAGAAACTAGAAGCTAAACTGTTAAGGTCAGAACACATTATTTTTTACTTGTAATTAATAGTTATAATGTCGCCATTGTCTCACTCTGGTGGGTCGAAAGGCAGATTGGGTAGAAAGGGGGTGGGGTGGGGGAATAAAACTAGCGTCACTGAAGCCAACAATGACTTTTTTTTCCATACTCGTGAAAGCCTTCAACAGAATACCTTTGTGACCATTGCCTTCTTTCTACACATCTTTTTTTTTAACGCGAGGTTGTTCTTCTATTTTTTACCTGTGGCTATATTCCCTATCCCCACCTCCCTCTACACTAATCCCCTTCCATGTTGTTCTTTCAGCAAAAACACGTGTTTTTATAGCTCTGTATGTGCATGTTTTCTATCTGGGGGAGAAGCCGACCGTAATGAAAGTAGGCCTGGAAAGTAAAAAGGAGAAACAATAATTTGAGACGGTGTGTTGGTAATGGATAAGCTTGTACACATGAACATGGTTTGTATGATAAAATTATCAAGTTAAACATTCGACTTATATCATCATTTTTTGAAGTTTCATTTATTAGTATGATGACGTTGCATTGTGTGTGCCTTAAGCAAAAAATGAATCAAGAGAGTCTTTTTAAGATATTATGTCTGTTGAAGTTTCAACTGTTAATTTTAGGAAAAAATATTGGGATTCAAACTATAAAAAACAGGAGACATAGGAAGAAAGATGGTACTGGAGACCTTGAGGACAAGAGACCAGTTGGTAGATAGGAATAGGGTATGGAGATTGAAGTATTGGAGATAGAATAGATGGTACTGGAGACCTGAGGACAAGAGACCAGTTGGTAGACTAAAAATGGAGAGAGAGGATGGACATTGGAGATATAGATAGATGGTACTGGAGACCTGAGGACAAGAGACCAGTTGGTAGACATAGGAAGAGAGGGTACTGGAGACCTGAGGAGAAGAGACCAGTTGGTAGACCTAGGAAGATAGATGGTACTGGAGACCTGAGGAGAAGAGACCAGTTGGTAGACTAGGAAGAGAGGTACTGGAGACCTGAGGAGAAGAGACCAGTTGGTAGACATAGGAAGAGAGGGTACTGGAGACCTGAGGAGAAGAGACCAGTTGGTAGACCTAGGAAGATAGATGGTACTGGAGACCTGAGGAGAAGAGACCAGTTGGTAGACATAGGAAGAGAGGGTACTGGAGACCTGAGGAGAAGAGACCAGTTGGTAGACATAGGAAGATAGATGGTACTGGAGACCTGAGGAGAAGAGACCAGTTGGTAGACATAGGAAGAAGAGGTACTGGAGACCTGAGGAGAAGAGACCAGTTGGTAGACCTAGGAAGATAGATGGTACTGGAGACCTAGGACAAGAGACCAGTTGGTAGACATAGGGAGAGAGATGGTATGGAGATAGAAGATGACCGTTGGTAGACCTGAGGAAGAGACAGTTGGTAGAACTAGGAGAGAAGTGGTATTGGAGATAGATAGATGGTACTGGAGACCTGAGGACAAGAGACCAGTTGGTAGACATAGGAAGAGAGGGTACTGGAGACCTGAGGAGAAGAGACCAGTTGGTAGACCTAGGAAGATAGATGGTACTGGAGACCTGAGGAGAAGAGACCAGTTGGTAGACATAGGAAGAGAGGGTACTGGAGACCTGAGGAGAAGAGACCAGTTGGTAGACATAGGAAGAGAGGGTACTGGAGACCTGAGGAGAAGAGACCAGTTGGTAGACCTAGGAAGATAGATGGTACTGGAGACCTGAGGAGAAGAGACCAGTTGGTAGACATAGGAAGAGATGGTACTGGAGACCTGAGGAGAAGAGACCAGTTGGTAGACCTAGGAAGATAGATGGTACTGGAGACCTGAGGAGAAGAGACCAGTTGGTAGACATAGGAAGAGAGGGTACTGGAGACCTGAGGAGAAGAGACCAGTTGGTAGACATAGGAAGAGAGGGTACTGGAGACCTGAGGAGAAGAGACCAGTTGGTAGACCTAGGAAGATAGATGGTACTGGAGACCTGAGGAGAAGAGACCAGTTGGTAGACATAGGAAGAGAGGGTACTGGAGACCTGAGGAGAAGAGACCAGTTGGTAGACATAGGAAGAGAGGGTACTGGAGACCTGAGGAGAAGAGACCAGTTGGTAGACCTAGGAAGATAGATGGTACTGGAGACCTGAGGAGAAGAGACCAGTTGGTAGACATAGGAAGAGAGGGTACTGGAGACCTGAGGAGAAGAGACCAGTTGGTAGACCTAGGAAGATAGATGGTACTGGAGACCTGAGGAGAAGAGACCAGTTGGTAGACATAGGAAGAGAGGGTACTGGAGACCTGAGGAGAAGAGACCAGTTGGTAGACATAGGAAGAGAGGGTACTGGAGACCTGAGGAGAAGAGACCAGTTGGTAGACATAGGAAGAGAGGGTACTGGAGACCTGAGGAGAAGAGACCAGTTGGTAGACATAGGAAGAGAGGGTACTGGAGACCTGAGTAGAAGAGACCAGTTGGTAGACCTAGGATGATAGATGGTACTGGAGACCTGAGGAGAAGAGACCAGTTGGTAGACCTAGGAAGATAGATGGTACTGGAGACCTGAGGAGAAGAGACCAGTTGGTAGACCTAGGAAGATAGATGGTACTGGAGACCTGAGGAGAAGAGACCAGTTGGTAGACATAGGAAGAGAGGGTACTGGAGACCTGAGGAGAAGAGACCAGTTGGTAGACCTAGGAAGATAGATGGTACTGGAGACCTGAGGAGAAGAGACCAGTTGGTAGACATAGGAAGAGAGGGTACTGGAGACCTGAGGAGAAGAGACCAGTTGGTAGACATAGGAAGATAGATGGTACTGGAGACCTGAGGAGAAGAGACCAGTTGGTAGACATAGGAAGAGAGGGTACTGGAGACCTGAGGAGAAGAGACCAGTTGGTAGACATAGGAAGAGAGGGTACTGGAGACCTGAGGAGAAGAGACCAGTTGGTAGACCTAGGAAGATAGATGGTACTGGAGACCTGAGGAGAAGAGACCAGTTGGTAGACATAGGAAGAGAGGGTACTGGAGACCTGAGGAGAAGAGACCAGTTGGTAGACATAGGAAGAGAGGGTACTGGAGACCTGAGGAGAAGAGACCAGTTGGTAGACATAGGAAGAGAGGGTACTGGAGACCTGAGTAGAAGAGACCAGTTGGTAGACCTAGGAAGATAGATGGTACTGGAGACCTGAGGAGAAGAGACCAGTTGGTAGACCTAGGAAGAGAGGGTACTGGAGACCTGAGGAGAAGAGACCAGTTGGTAGACCTAGGAAGAGAGGGTACTGGAGACCTGAGGAGAAGAGACCAGTTGGTAGACCTAGGAAGATAGATGGTACTGGAGACCTGAGGAGAAGAGACCAGTTGGTAGACCTAGGAAGATAGATGGTACTGGAGACCTGAGGAGAAGAGACCAGTTGGTAGACATATGAAGAGAGATGGTATTAGAGACCTGAGGACAAGAGACCTGTTGGTAGACCTACACGCGATTATAGTATTGACGGTGGCTTCTGTCTCAGAACAACACAGTTTTTCTATTATCTGTGGCACTAAATATAAGCTACACCAGTATATGCACACAAAACAAGTTGTTAGCGGATTTAACTAATAACTTTTTTAATAGCTACTAGAACGTGTATGTATTTCCCAGAAAAATAGACAAACTGTCAAAATAACCAGAAATGATTGCAGATTAAGAAATTCCCCGATAAGAAAAATACTCCTTGCTAGAGCTTGTACAGAAACACTCAATGCGGTGGTGTGCCAGGAGATTTTTAATAGCTTTAGTGTGCCGTCAAGGGGAAAAGGTTGCTATAAACTGCCCTCTAAATAAGCATTCGATTATTTTTTAATCTTGGAAGGAAAAGAACTAAAGCTCTCTCTCGAGACAATATCAAATTGCTTTTAAAGTATTTACGTTTCAATCCGGTAGAAATGCCGCCCACGCGATGGACCAAGTGAGAGCCGGCGAGCAATGTCGGATGATGAATTCCTCGCCAAGACGAGGTGAAAGTTAGTGCGACATTTCACGACTTTGAGCGAGAGTCATCCTACTGGGTGTAAAGGTGGGTGTCGCGACAAACACCAGTAGAACCTCAGAGGTCACTTCAGTCCGCACACAATGTCATCAAGTGTTGTCTAGGTAACCAGAGCTTGTTTGTTACGACTACCAAGTCTTCTTACTACCTCTTCAGGTTATACGAATACATATGGAGTAGGAATGAGGAAGGAAGAATTTTATAGGTAATTCACCCATATTTGCGTTGAGGGAGAGTGGTAAACTATTTAGGAAAAAAACACCATCAGTAGACCCGACCGGAATTAAAACCCCAACTTTCCCGTCATCAGCAAAGCAATTGTTAAAACTGAAACCATGTTATGATTTCACCAACTAAGTAGCCATTTGACCAGCCATTCATAAGTTCTGCTCCAGTACTACTCGTGAGAATCTGGTCAATGAGGACACTTCACAGAACACTTCACAGGTAGGCTGGTTACCCTGGCAACACTTCACAGGGAGTCTGGTTACCCTGGCAACACTTCACAGGGAGTCTGGTTACCCTGGCAACACTTCACAGGGAGTCTGGTTACCCTGGCAACACTTCACAGGTAGTCTGGTTACCCTGGCAACACTTCACATCATGCCATTAATAAGAGACGAGTACCCGTCAGTTGGCCTAAACTTTAAGTCAAATTACTTCAAGGTCAAATGACTTTAAATAAATGTTCTATGTTTTAAGTTTTGTTCGGAAAAATTCGCTATAGTGTATTGTGATATTAATAGAGGGCAGCGTGTGTCCTATTTAGTTAAATAATATAAACTATCGTCTCTATCCACATGTCTTCTTTGGTGTAAATATTTACCAAGGTCTAAAGCAGCGGTTATCAAAGTGTGGGGTGCAACCCCAAGGGCGAGCGAGATAGTTGCTAAAGGGGCGGGCGCAATAAATTGTAGTTACATTAAATTATTTGTTATTAACTCGATCTAACCAAGTTCCAGAAAAATACATATATGTTGATTGTAATTTTAAGAGAGCAGTATTCATGTGTGAAACAGTATTTTTAGCTGTGGCGGCTTTGAAGGGTGGATATCGTGCGAGATTAGATGTCACCAAAGAGGTGAGAATTTCTTTTTTCATATTACTCCTCATTTTAGTAAATTTTGGGTTTAAAAACAATCAAACCGATCACACATTACATTACTTGAGCCATGTTACACTGCCAAACATTAGACACGTGATTAATTAAAAACAAACGTTAATAGACATGTCTAAATACAAATCGATAGTACTCAACTATAAAATATTTTGTTCTTCAAATTGTTGATCCACGCACGTGGTTTTATTAACTTTATTTTATACGATAATTCAACATTATACTGTATTTTAAAATTGTTAGATTTTGATTATGAGAATAACCGTTTCGTTAGTTGCTTAATATTGAAGTTTTCTTTTGCTGTTTAATTCAAATTAATTATTGAAAGCAAGAGAACGTTAAAAGTGACCTTATATGCTGAAAACAAATATGGCCACTAGATTGAAGCTGCCGGTTGATGACGTAGAAAAAGAGGACCGCTAACCGTTAGGCGGCAATAATTTTAATCCTCATGTTTCCAACATTTAAGCTTTATATTATTTCACAAACATTTTGAATGTTTTTTCCTCTTTGTTATCACAAACCATTTATTTATATTAAAGATATACGAGGGCAGCTATAAAAATATTAATAACTGAATATAATACATTTAATGTAAAATTTGACGCTCTATTCAACCTGTAATTGCCACAAGAGTTAAAAGAAAAACTAGAATGAAATTACTAGACTTTTTTTTTCTTAAATTTGAATATGGAAAGTAAAATTATACTGTAATATTTGGGGAAGTATTGTTAAAATTGATTGATAATATTTTTAGTGATACTAATAGTAGTAATTGTAACGAGTCACACGAAATATCAATGGGTCCACACTCACCAACCCGGGGGCCCGCTCTCGGAAGACCATCACACGGCACAAAAAACACTTATCACTGACCTCCGCACTCCGAAGAAATACTGAACAGACTGAGCGACGCGCCTGACTTGACCGACTGCAAGAATCGAACACGTGTCCAGCCAGCCGAAGAAAGAAGAAAGTTCCGTCTCCGGCCACGCGCAGCATCTGGGCGCTTCGATATTGTTCTCGAAGCAACTCATTCCTTCCATTGTTATGTTTCTCCTACCTTCCATCTCCTTCGATCCTACCCCCACTCTGGGAACTATATTTTGTATATATACGGCTACGCCGGGAACGTAAGTTCGGGCCCGCTGCTCTTCAGTCTCTATGTGAACGACATTCCAAAATCCCAAGACACCGAGTTGGCTCTGTATGCGGACGACACGGCTCTAGTAGCGGAGTCGTGGCGAGGGCAGCTGGTGGAGAGGCGACTCCAGACGCACCTGACGCAGTTGGAGGGGTGGCTGACCACCTGGAGAACAAGTATTAACGTGGAGAAGAGCACTGCAATGCTCTTCACATGGAAAAGAAAGTACTACAGGCCGGCCCCACTCCGGCTGTTCGGAGAACAGATCAAATGGGCGGACAGTGTTAAGTAGCTGGGACTTACGCTGGACACAAAACTGACCTGGAAACGACACTGTAACGAAAGACTGAACAAGGCGAGGCAAAGTCTGGGAGTCCTAGGCCCAATGCTTAACAGGCGTAGCGCCCTGTCTACAATGAACGGTCTGACGCTGTACAAGCAGCTGCTCAGGCCGGTCCTCGACTATGCGTGTCCCGCTTGGGGTCACCTGGCGGACACGTATATGAGGAGGATGCAGGCGTTCCAGAGCGTATGTCTGAGGATCATTGTGGGCGCACCATGGTATGTCCGGAATGAGACTCTTCATCGTGACCTGGATATGCCTACCATCAAGGACCACTTCCGGAAACTGGCGCAGTCCTTCTTCGCCAGACTTCCCGGTGCCACCAATCCTCTTATCCAGGGGCTTGGGAACTACGTCATCGACCCTGTTGGGTGTCATCGACGTCCCAAAGCCCTGCTCGGATAATCGAGATGTGTCAACAGTGGTTTGGGAGGCTCTCACCCAGCCCCCCATAGAGTAGTGTCTCCGCACGTAACTCTAAAAAACCCCTTAGTCGGTTTCTCAATTTCTTACCCCCCCCCCCCTTTTTACCCCCAATATTACTAATATTATGTAATCTCAGTTTCTTTGTTCCAGAACTTCGCGAAACGCGACAACCCGTTTTTTTAATTTTTGCGAACCACACGGTGTGACCAATTGGTCGGTACGTGTTGGAACTTGCTCTCGTGCTCCCCTTCTGGAAGCATCGGAGCCTTTCGTCTGTGACGTAAGTTCACTTACTACCCCACCTTCTTGTGGATAAGAGGTGAGAACGGCGACCTAGGTCTTGGGGATTATTATTATACATATCTAAATTATAGTTTCGGCGTCATGGGGGGCATTCTTGTCAAAATTATCATTCTGGTTCTTAAAACCTTATTATTGTGTTATTGTTGAAACTTGCAGTGCCATGCGCTTACCGCGGCATGTAAAGAGGCCGTCGCCCTTCGTCACCCTCCTAAATTTGGGGTCCAAGCCCAAACTTTATTTGTTAGTTATTTAAGTAAATTGTTGTTTATAGTTAGAGCACTGAGAGTTTGCCTGTGCGCCCGGGTTCGAAACCCGACTTGTAATAATCCACTTATTAGTTTAGCTGTATTTAAACTCAGCTTTATTATCGCGTTAAATACTGGAAGTTGTTATGTTACTTAGTTTACTTTTACATTTGGGGCTTATTGGATTGGTGTGACGCCATGTTAGTTACATGCATATTTAAATGTTAATGTTTAAACTTGGCGTGGTAACTGTTGCGCGGGGGTTACGGTTATGTCGTACGTCTTATTCTGTATATAACACTAGCAGGTTAAACGACCAAGGAACTAAGGTTCATAAAGTTACGATCCCGAACTGGGAGTTATTTGATTTTGGGCCCGACACGTTTAGTGTCGTTTTTGACTCTACTAAGGAGGTTTCATGATTGTTTACTTATGTTATCTAATAGACTCCGATGGTTAACGGTTAATTATTGTAATATTGTTGTTATTCTTACAATAAAATTTATATTGTTCAACCAGGTAACATTCTTGCCTGATTTTCAGTCTTCCTCACCCTTTAGATATTAAGGGGGGGGGGGGGGGCTGCATGATTAGTAAATAATAATCATTTACAAATATGTTGACAAAAGTTACTTTCAGACAATGTTGGCATTACTGATAACATCTGCTAGTTTCTGCTAGCTGTCATGTAAAACCAAATAAGTGGCAATTCCACTGTATTTAATTAAAGTTAGTGTGTACTAGATTCGATGTATACCCCAGGGAGTGGGTAGTGGTATAAATGTAATATTGAGTGCCCTGGCAGTACCCAATGGGAAAGGACCGGCCATAGTACAATTTTGTATGAACACTAAACTAAAGACATCTTACCGTTTATTATTTTGGATGTATTTGTCGCAGAGGTAGAAAACAGCGTTGTAATAGACAACGTTAGAGCAGGACTTACTGTGGTTCAATAGACTGGATTTTGTTGCAAATGCTGAGAATGTTGAATATTTGAAAATATATTTTATGTAAAGCAACAATTTACCATGCCATAATCTTCTTTTGGGTGAACCACAGTGGTGGTCGTTCGGTATAAGGCGTTATACTTTAATTACACTTTGTCGCTGTTAGTAATCAGGTTGGGGTTCGAATCCTAGCCGAATTTACTGTCGAGTCCAAGACAGTCGGTAGTGCATGTGCCAATTGAGCTCGGGGTCCAAGTTTGCACATTTCCATCCTCAATGCTCGATTGTTTAAAATAAAGGTGATCAACTCTGCAAAGGCCTGAGCAAAAATGCGTACTTCCCCTGTATGTTGTATAGCTTCTTTAATATCTCACCGCTCAGTTTTATACAAATTAGACAAACATTCCCTGTGATATTTGACCTCGACGGCTACTAAGTCACCAGCACATCATTTGGCCAATAGGTCCCAATCTTGGAGATAGTGTGCACACTCCCTCACATGATCATTAGCTTCGAAGGTGCACACCTGATGCAATAGATGGGCAGGAGAAGCCGGACCACCACACAAGAAACACAAATGCTTCTTTGAAGCTACAGATTCGCTAGCACCAGTACTCATGAATTGTTTTTACCACTAACTTCATCGCCGCCACCAGAATCTTCTGCGGCCCTTCGCTTCTGAGTTCAATGCAGTTCCGTTTTGTTAACCTTCTAACTGCAGGTCTTGTGATACTTCTCATTGTGGTTACAAAGAATGGACTCCACACAACTGACATCATCGAGGATATTAACAGTGAGTGATAAGATACCTACGATATACGGTAGGTATACAGTATTAATAATACTAAACTACCAAATAACTGACCAGAATTCTAACAATTTGCGCTTGGCTTTGCTAGTTAACATTAAATTGAACCCGTTTTATTAATACAGAAGCGTTCTAGGTAGTCTGGAATTGAATGTATAGTAACTGTATGACATTGAATGAACAAGAAGATTTGAGGGTGGGGTGGAAGTATCAGAGGAGAGGAAATGTGTAATCTGGACCGTTTATAATTTAAATTGGGCTAAGACATTTTTAGGGAGCCCCACGTATCCCCTCTCATCCCCTCCCCCTATTTCCCAGCATCTGATTTTTAAATTACAAATTTCCAACATTTATAGTATGTGGTGAATTTAAATGTTCTCCCATGTCAAGTAATAGCTTTAATTATTTTAAGAAAATGTAAATTTACCACCTCCCCCTTTTTTTCAATTTTCCAAATTACCAATTTAAAATTTTAGGTCTTATTTGGCTATCTTATGTGGTATTGTTTACGTGCTTACCAAGTTTCAATTTTGAGCGTACCGAAAATAGTGCTGTGTTGTCTATTAGTTGTGTACATTTTAAGATCATTCATTTCCCGGGCTCATATTTAGAAATTCCAATATTATTGTTCAGACATTATTTGGCTTCCTGAAGGTCTATTTACCCACATGCATGGTTCAAATTTCGTGACTTATTTGAAGTTGTACCTCCACCACATCAAAAGGTTTTTATATAACTACCTCTTCCCCACCCTCTCCCTCATTTCCTGGAGTTATAATTTTCACACTTTTATAGTCATTTGGAGTACAACATTGAGATGTAGTTTTTTTCCTATTAGTTTTGTAATTTTGAAGTTCCCCCATACCTCTTTTCCCAACACACTGAGAAATTTTAGATTTTTGGATTAATTTGGATATCTGGAGTTTTCTATGTACCTATTGTAATGACATAGATTTTCGTTTCCCAATAATTTTAATAAAAAATTCCCACCCTTAGCATATTTCAAATTAATGAATAGTTTCAGAACATAAAAACTAAATGCATCCACATGTGCTAGGAAATATCCTCACACACTTGGATCATCAATAAATTTTTTTTTACGATGAATCTATGACGTCAGCTTGTATTTTCCATTGTTTAAAACGTCCCCATACCCGTATTGCAAAACTTGTTAAATATGACCCCTTCTAGCTCGCTTCTAGAACGAATAGAAGCAAGCTGATCCTTCCCATAGACTTTGTTACAAGAGTAAGACGCCATCACATTGAGAAGTTGATTACAATGTGTTAACGTTTACTTTACAAAATAAACACAATATCATTTTTGTTTCCGAAAATTTAGTTTATTTATCACACTTTGCACCTCTAAAATTAAAAAAACATGTCCCTGCTCACCCCCCTTAATTCTGAGCTCTGTTAGGAATGGCCCTAATAAGGTGGGGGGCAGTGGTTTTGGGTTCGAACATATAGAGTGCGGTGAGTTTTCGAGTTTTATTATAAAAGTGATACTCTTCATACTAGGTGAGTTTATAAACACTATTCGAGAAACGAGAAAGAATCCAAGCACGTTACGTAGACAAAGGAATCAGGTCTCATCTTGTATATTCACGTAGGCAAAGGAATTCAGTACTCACCTTGTCTAGCTACGTAGGACAAAGGAATCAGGTCTCATCTTGTATATTCACGTAGGCAAAGGAATCGGTCTCACCTTGTCTAGCTACGTAGACAAAGGAATCAGGTCTCATCTTGTATATTCACGTAGGCAAAGGAATCAGGTCTCCGTCTTGTATCATTTACCGAGATAAAGAGGCTTAGGTTTTCGAATTAAGGAAGAACTTAACTAACCATATCCTTTATATTGTTCCCCCACTTCCTACAAATGTGGGTACACTTACACTACAATTTACCTTCGTCTACCCCTACCCTGTTGTGTAACTATTTGGATAGTCAAGGGGTAAAGGGTGTAAAATAATAAATTAAAATGTATGTGATAGAATATGGAGATATAATAAGTCGAATCAATGGCGATAATCTCCCCAGTTGAACATGTTTAACATTACTTTGTTGGGGACTACGTCATGTAACCCAGCTAGATGTATATCCAAGTGTAAGTATGATAGCGCGTTAGAAGGGAGAAAGGTTTAGAAAATAAAACTATTTTAATCTGGTTAACGTTGACAACATTATACTATAGCTTATTATTAGTGTTATTTTTTATGAATTTATCAAATGTACCAGTTTCAGATCATATGACTTATGTATGAATTTATGAAATTAGTTTATTAGCGTTTACACGTCAAATTCCCATTAGTTAAAGCAATGTATATCGGTATGGAATGCCACAGTCATAAAAAACTATCAAACACTCACACATGAGGAGATTATAAAATGACCTATAGGAGGCGCCTTTACATCTTACGAGCAACTACACAGCCTTATGTAGGGCACATCACTTTGGAGTCGTCCATAAATCACGTACTGCTTTTTTCTTACCGCTTTACCCCGTTTCCCCCATGTAACACCATGTAGACATTTAGCCTAGCCCAACCTGTGTTACGTAACTTTTCTCACCAATAATGAATCCATTTTTTCATAGGGAAGTTTTGTGATACTAAAGGAGGGTATTCAGAATTAATACTTCTTAAAATCCATTTTAAAACCTGATTATAAATTATTTCAGAAAGTATTAATATTATTATTATTTATACAGACATAACTCCTCAGGTTGATGAGGGTAAACCTCTGCTATGTTAATGTTCACTCCTAGGTGCTGAGTAGGGTGGCCCCTTTCTGTAGAGGCGCTACACGATGACGTTAAAGTACCCACATACGATGCTTGACGCTGGGGAAAGACATCTTTCTTAATATTGTGCACTTTTTTTTGGTAGTCACATTATCATCATATAAAGAGTTATTTAAACTATTAAAGGCACACAACTTTTCTAAATTAGATTTTGATTAATCTACAATTTTACTTTAAATACCTAGACTCATGTTTATCAAAGGTAAACACATGAACAATATTATCGATTTTAATATTAGAATTTGAGTATAATATCTGTGTTACGTAACACTTTGATGTACCCCCCCCCCCCCATGTAACAGCACGAAGACATTAGAGCTCTCCCCCCACCCCCTCAGAGCGCTACGTGGTTTATGGACGACCTCTTTGAAGAGTATTAATAATAGATGAAAAAACTCGTCATGTAGACCTACTGCGCATCTTTCGTGAGGCTGCCCGCGATGTTATGGACCAAGCCTGACAATCAAAGATTCATTATAAGCATTGTGGCGAAATTACACTCGCGCTCGTAAGCCTGCAAATTTTCATGGCCATACTCGAGGAGTGCATCAACATAATTAATAAAATGTACGAACCATAAATATAATGTTACCGTAGGCCTACTGCCATCAGTTAAAAACTTAAAAAAGATGAAAGTAAAAGGTTCAAACTATCATCACCTTCAAGAAAAACAGAGAGAAAAACCCACTCTACTAAATTATGGGTTTTTTCCCCTTCACAGACAGTAATATGAAGAAACATCCTGCAGGTTTATTACTGCTCCAACTGGAGGTACAAGGTATAAGTACTACCTGACTCATCGCAACCTCAACGTAGCCAAGTAGTTCTGAAGGACATCGATGAGACGATAGTATCGACTATTTTTATACGAGATTGCGCAAGGTCATTCATTATCCACGCTGAAGATCTTGTTCAAGGAATCCTTTCCCTCCCGATCCATCTGAGTAAAGAAGATAGGATAAAGGCCTACCTTAGAAATGGAGCTAATGAGGATGAACCTGACGGGTAGTAAAAAACACAATATATCATGCACGGTTAAACCGGATTAAAAATATAATTTTTGTCATTTAGATGTATACAAACAACACAAAATCTCGGCTGAGTATGTTTAGCACAAGTGTGTTTGCTTACGACTCGAGAAGCCAGGGTTCGAATGCACTAAAGTTTTTTTTATTTATGATTTCTCATTCTTTATCCCGGTGAATGTTGATGAATATTCTTAAAATGCACTTTCCTAATATGTTGTCATTAAAATAGTTAAATCTAGTGTAAGTTAAAAGATAGCCTGACCCGTTGCACAGAAACCAAGTTTTGGTTCAAAGTTTGTTTGGTTTCATCGCATCTTCCTAACCGCTCGGGATATCCTCATATTCACACTAGTGGGATAGGGAGCAATTATAGGAAATAAATCAGCATTTTATTTACGCAATAGCCCAGAGCAGCGGCTCTAAACTTTTTCAATTCACTGTCTTTTGAACAAGGTGCTAATGTTGTCAAGAAACCCCATCAGAATTGTAATAATGGAGGTTGTCATTGAAAGAAACTAATATTTAGATTGTAGTTATTGAACTTCAAAACACAATTATTATTATAATTGCGTTATTTAAAAAAATAACGTTCATCAAATATTTATTAAAAAAATCCTAAATTGCTTTCTTGGTTCCAAAATTCCGCGACACACAGGTTGACATTTAGAGATGCCGACTACCAGTAAAGGGACACTGCTTCAATCCCGAGTGATGGTATCAACAATTTGTTGTTTGAAGATGTGGGCAGACCTAGTGATAAGATTAGTTCATATGGTATATGAAACGAAACGATCTAAAGCTTTAAAATATTGTTACAATTTAATTCATATTTCCATTTTCGTGTGAACAAATAAATCACGAACAAAAACAAGTAGGCTATTAGCACCCTAATTTAAAAAACAAAATGTCTTAGTAATGTTATGAAATTAAAGAAAAATAAGTGTTGTTAACTACTAAACGAGTATAACAAGTAGCTTGGGTGTCCTACTGCAGCAATTTGACCTTTGGCCCCGATTTCGACGTTAATTTGCCGTTATTCCCCCACCCACACACACCTCCCAGAAGGTTATTTTCCGTGAGTAGTGTATTGTGATGTAAATTAACTTTCTTTCCACATCCAGTTAATTTTACCACCCTCCCCCGAGACCATGCCCTCTGACAGAGGCCACCACAGTGGCTCACGGGTTTATGATTTTAATGTGTGCCGCAAGGGTTTTGGATAGGGGAGCGTGCAGTCTCAGGCACTCCTCTCACGACGTGCCTGCATAGGGGTTCAAACCCTGGACCATAACTAAATAGATGTTTGGAGCTCGCCCCTCGGAATACACAGATTGAGGAGTGGATTTGGGCGTCGGGCCTAGTGTGCCCCAGGGTGTGCACTCAGTGTGTTCAGGTAGTTTTTATTTATTGGTGGGGGAAACGTGTGGTCCATGGTGTCGGGCACTCCTCCCACGACGTGTAGAGAAGTATCTTCACTCGACGAATATCAAACATCAAATGTGAGCTTTTGGCAAAGTCTCGCTGTGATTTTCCCTGACCCCCTTTCCACATCCGGGACACCACTAGGTGGTGATTATACTAAACATGTTCAAACAGGAAAATACGGGCTAGCACTGGCTCAGTACAACGCAAAGATTTCCACAACCACGAGAAATTAACAGTTAATTTTAATGTGTGCACCGATGTAGGTATCCACCATGGAACCTTGGAGGCGGCGTACGAAGATAATGTGTTAGGGAGGAGAAAGGAAATGTTCCAGCATTTACGTGGAACTACCAACATTACACATCGACCGGTATTCAAATCCCCACAACCTCACCCACCACTAGATTTGAACCCTATATCTTTCGTCGGGTACTTCATGCCCTAGAGTTGCCAAACCCGAGATAAGAATATGGTGTTTTGATATTGTACGCACCTGGTATGTCGCTAGAATATGTTGTAGGAGTTTCTAAACAGAAAGGCGTTGGCAATATACACGTGACAACTTTGCCAGAATAAATATTAAATAACCCCGACGGGTAAAAGTTAAGCTTTATTTATCTGCACACGTGTGGTTATTATAGCTTTAGCAAGTAAAATATATGAGTATAAAGGAGGAATAAATATACTATTATAATTATTTCACTGCTTAAATATCTGTTTAAGGTAAGATGTCACACGCGCACGAACACCCTCACACATTAATTTTTTTAGCAACGAGTCCTTAGTTTTTAATGTGTCCACCAAAGAGGAGATGGCAACACTGCCAGAATGAAATTTTAAATTGTGCAGGATGATGGTAAGTGTTAAGCTTTATTGATTACACATGTGTAGTTAATATAGATTAGCAAAAAATATTTGAGCTGTAAGATATGAGTAGAAAGGAGGAACAAGTATATTATTAATATTAGCATTTCAAACAGTTTCACTGCTTAAATAGTTGTTTATAATTTTAACTAATATTGGTTTAAGGTAAGATGCCACACACAAAATCACATTCATTTCTATTTATAAATTGTGACGGTAGATTACTACTCAAAGAGAAGGTATCCTATAACTCCGCAACAAGCGACTTACGTTATCTTGCACATCGCTATTTAAATTATTATGATAAACCAAACTAATATTCACCTGTATACATTTCTTAATCACTTTCATTGTGGGTCATCTAACGAATAAAATTGGTAATTAGTACGACTCATACAATAATTTAAATATGCTAATAGGGTAGGAATAATGAAAGTATTTGAGGGGTAAGTGTACCTGCACTTGCGTAGAAAGAGAGTTGGAAATAATCTAAGTTTAATAGGACAGTGTTTGAATTCCATCCTTCTCAACCAACCACACCAGACGAGCTACGCTTAGTAACTTGTACTATCGACAAGACCTAAATGATATTGGTGAATGTCATTTTAAAAACTTAATGTAGTTTCTGTTGGATGCTATGAATGTTTAAATAAAATGTATTAATCACCTGCTGTTTGTCAATAAAATAACTAGTAAAAATCCCTAGAATATTATGGTTGGAAAACTTTGGAGAGTCAAAGACAGGAAGGAGATGGCAATATACACATGACAACATTGCGAGAATGAAATATTAAATAATGCAGAATAGTAAATGTTAACCATTACATATATAGTTACTATGTTAAAAATATTTATCTCAACTGTAGGATATGTGTGGAAAGTAGGAACCAGTATAGTATTAATATTATCATTTTAAACAGTTTCACTGTTTAAATATTGGTTTATAATTTTAACTAAAAGGTTTAAGGTAAGGTGTCTCCCGCCCCCCTTACACACACAATATATATATATTCATTTTTCATCTATAAATTGTAATTTTTGTGACATTAGATTGATACCCCCAAAGAGAAAGTAAAAGGATTTAATTATTTTAGAAACAATTGTTATATTCTGAATGTTTCAACTTACCCATAATGTTTGCTACGGAGCTTCTAAGTTTAATAAACTTGTATTTATATGATAGGAGAGGGGGTATTTGGGTGTAGACGTTAAAACACATACATAACTGTTTTATAATATTTATTTACACAAATAAAAGTTTTAGAATATATATATATTTTTACAAATATAGTTCACACCACGAAAAGTATAATTAGAATATTTATTTATACAAATAAAAGTTTTAGAATATTTTTTAGCAAATATAGTTCACACTATGAACAGTATACCTGTTATATTTATTTACATACAAACTTTTTAGAATCTTTTTTACAAATATAGCTCGCACAACGAAAATTATAATTGAAATATTTATTTACACAAATTAAAGTTTTTGAATAATTTTTTTATAAATATGGTTCACAGCACTAAAAGTATACTTGCAATATTTATCTACACAAATAAAAATTTAAGAATATATTTTAAACAAATATGGTTCACAGCACTAAAAGTGTACTTGCAATATTTATCTACACAAATAAAAATTTAAGAATATATTTTTAACAAATATAGTTCACAGCACGAAAAGTATACTTGCAATGTTTATTTACACAAATAAAGTTTAAGAATATTTTTTAACAAATATAGTTCACACATTGAAAAGTATACTTTTAATATTTATTTACCCAAATAAAAGTTGCTCAAACCATGAAAATAATAGTTGGAATATTTGAAACAATAATCAATTTCTTGAGGTCGTAGTGGGAGTAGTGGCCTCGGTACTAAATTACAAAGTCCAGTTTAAAGAGTATTTGAATATATTGTTTCAATTTAAAATACGTATAAGAAGTTTAACAAAAGTGACTAGAATTAAAATAAAGGTATATACAAACAACTAATACTACTTGACTAGAAATAATCAGGTAGGTGGAAGATACTACTGGTGGATAAGAAAAATATAAAAAAGTATCACGGGTGCATAATATAAATCAATAATAAAATATAAGTATGTTCTTGCAGAAAAAAATATGAAAAAATATCAAATCTTTGAAAAATTGTATGTCAATGGAACTGTCTAGAATGAAATAAAATAAAATATGATTATTCAGCCCGTCTAAATAATTACCTTATAGTCGTGGAAAGCGAGTTTACAAGGACTCTGATATCCAAACGGCAACGTATTATAACTATCAATTATCCGTCGTTTGGTGTACACAGGCCGGTAGACTTGAGTTTGTGAAACGGTACATACAGTCGCAAGACCTTTTCTTACAATTTTGTGCATTATCTGTATGTATCTCTCAGCGGCCTGTCCGGTGACGATCGCTTTAAAAACGTCAAAATTAGCGTCGTTCCGGTTGCCATAGTTTATGGTGATCCACGAACCTTGCACACCGTTTTTGTTTTGGCGGGATCGCCATGAACACAAACTCGGTACGCGTAATTCTTGGGACCGCCAGATACAAAGACACTAATATAGCTTCCCGGACCGTAATCCTGAAGCTCGTCAGTGAGGTCACCTAAAATGTCTCCGGTCGGTGGACTCCAATCACCGGGGTGTTCCGTGAATATAACGCAATCCGTATCGTGATACAAACGGGGTCCCCAATTGTTCAAGGTGCTGTATAATTTCCACCTAGCCATATCAATCGTGTAGCATGCCACCGCCACACTCGTGTTATGGTTAGGGCGCCACGCGTCACAAGCATCCTTGTAATTGAGGAACATAACCTCGTCATTAACATCAATGACGCTGTACACGGTGATGTACGGATCTGCCAGGTACTTATGGATGACCTGATAGTCCTTAACAACGGCTACGTGTGGTAAATCGGGTCTTTGCCCAAAGTTTCCTCACAGTGAATTTAAAAGTTTAGCCAGCGTGCGGAGTCCGGGGTTTTTACAAACAGAGCCGAAATCTAGTTTTACCCCTTCCCTTTTCTCATAATTTTGAATACAAGCTAACTTCTCATCTTGGGAGGGACACCACCCTAGCCATCTTCTGGCTTCTTGTTTAATTTTTTAAAAAGTATCAATCAATGTATCCGTGAAACAATCCGCCAGAACATGTCTGAAGATCATGAATAGATACATTGTATTCCAACACTTCGTGCACTGCTTCAACGGTGTAGCCTTTCTCAATGGCTTTCCGTATCTCGTCAATCATCCAGACGTCTGTCAACCAGCAATCTTACTTGTCGTTGTGCTGACACACTGATAAGGACAAATTATCTATAATTTATAAAATAGGAAACGACAGTTGATGTGTCTCCCTTTCCTGGGGGGTCAACCAGATGAGGAACTGAGTCGGCGGCCTAACCGTCAGGAAGGGGAAACAAAAAAAAACTTCGAGTACCTTCTTAACAGTTTGAATTTGCCACGTTCCCATTGGTGCAAATTCAAACATGGTGAAGAAGGGTAGGACTGAAATGACCAGTAAATAGTAGGGCCCCGGATGTGGAGAGACATAATTTTATGTTAGACAATCGCAGATATAGGCTACTCCGCCCCATTTACCCCCTTCCTCATGGACCATCACGTTGTGGGAGGAGTGCCCAAGACTGCAATCTCCCTCCTACCCAAAACCCTTGGGGCACACATTAAAATCAAATGGGCTAAGCCCATGAGCCACTGTGGTGGCCTCTGTCGAGAGGCTTGGTCTCGGTGGGAGGGGAGTGTGGGTGGGGAATAACGGTAAATTAACCGGATGTGGAAAGTAGGTCAATGAACTCTCCAAATCGGGGTCAAAGGTCAAATTGCCGTGGTAGGACGTCCACCCTACTATAACCTGAACAAGAAGTAAGACGTGGTGCTAAAAATATATATATATATATATAAGTTACACTATACAAGAATTTCATCTGAAAGGAAATGTTATAAAAAATAAATGGAAATTAGCACTTATTTATGTCAGCTAGGAGAGGACAACTTGCCGCTTGACTGTTAAGGTCGTAGGTAGCACATCTGTTTACCAAAATTATTTCCATCACTGCCATAAGCTGTATCACCAGCAACGGCCGGAATGGATTTTGTGTGTTTAGAAGTTAGTTTTTAAGTCGTATCCTGTTGTAAAGTAGAGAGAAGGTGTTATATAATTATGTCATGCTTTCTCGTAGTATGATGTACACAAAGAGTCAGAAATTGTTAATTTTTGTTTAGTTATAAAGAACAAGAAAGTCATTTTTTTAGGAAGTTTTTGTTTCATTTGATATAGTTTTTTGTAATTTCATTTCAGTTTTTATCCAAGGAAACCAATTAATTTACATTAAATAGTTGATTCTACCTATTGCATAGAAATGTTATTTGTGTATAGTCTGGATATATTCTAGATATATATATTTCTAAGTCTTTTCAATTCGAGCGCCCTATTCATTTTTTCATTTCTTAGTATTACAAGTGAGGTCATTTATGTTTATAAATAGTTATTTGTCGCTAATCAAACATAAAAATTAAGTGACCATCGTGTGTCTTCGTAGCTGACCTTGACCGTTTTAATATAGTGTCTTTATTTGTCAAATTTGTATATAATATAAAGATGAGATTATCTCTTGTCTAAACATTTTTCAAGTAAAGATAGTGTTTTTTGATAAAAAAAATTAAAAATGGCGGCTGATAAGAGAGTATAAACTATTCCTATTTAGCATATTTTGTATCTTAATTTAAAAGACATATTCCTGTATTTGAGATAAAAGTATCTACTCAGTATTCGATTATATATATATATATATATATATATATGGGTTCATGAAAGGAACGGGGGATGGAGGCGTCCCTCCAAGATTTGTTGTGTGTATTTAAAAATGGCACAAAATAGTTGGAGTTGAAAATTAGCAACACGGGTGTACAAATTTGAAACCGGGTACAACACCTTTCATTCCATAACTCGGAGATGTACACACATTATTTTATCCCGAGATTGTTTATTTCTTTAGTTGTGGTTATGTATGAAGTGTAACTTGCACTCCCGCCCTCTCCCCCGACATATGTGGTATTGTACGACCCTGAAGCTGGAGAAAAAGAAGAGCCGGCGGAAAGGTGATGATGGGCCGCGCAACAGTCCTTGACAAGGTAACACCAGCTCGACGACTTTCTCTCCCACGATCTTGTTGGGTAGTATGACATCATCTCTCGTGATGCATCGCCAGGTCAGAAAGCAACAGTTGCCTCGAGGGTGGGGTAACGAGTGGACAACACGAGGTTTCACACATTCTGAACACAAAAAAACATTCAGGGTACTTTATTTATACGAAGATTTGGCAAACTATTTGTGCAAGCGTTGTTAGATACGGCCGGTCAGGCTTCGATTCTCGTCTACAGATACATTTTAATCGGGAAGGACCTTATCCAACAACTAGAAAAGTTACTATATCTATTTTCACGTCTGAGTGACTCTTCTTATGAACATTGGACTGTGGCTAGATTTGCAATGGTTATTTAAACATTGTGTAGTACTTGAATTTAATGGTACGTTGACACAAAAGCAGAAATACGAGATACAGTATTACAATGAGATACTTTCAAACTGGTAAACAAACACACTTAGGATACAGAGATAACAAAATGTAACGCATGGAAAGAGACTATCTATAGAAAAGTGATAAATAATAAGTGATATCAAGTAATGGCACCTGAGGAGAGATAAAATATCATCATGATAAGAGGAGCTAGCAAGTTGCGAGAGTCTGGCAGTGTTTCGCACAATGATAAACAGTTTGACTGTGAATAAGATTCCCCGACATTGGTACAGTCACACTTACATTGGGAGAGCTTTATCTGACATTTAGAAAATATACTAGATTACTTTCACGCATTCATACGTCAGGTCATAGCATGTAATGTAGAGTGGGGCTATTTGAATAAAAATAAGGATTCAAGATAATGCACATATTTGTTAGTGTTTAGTTCTTATTTATTGAATGATCTACTAGCTGTAAATAGGCAAGAAAAAAAATCATTTTTAGACGTTTGAATAACTGAAAAAATGGTTTTACGAAATCAATCTAAGTGAGATTGACATACTTTTCCTAGTGATGTAAATAACCGTCTTTAGATCGTAAGGTTTTACCCTCTTATAGGTGTATATTTTGAAGTAATCTTTTTTAACTTATAGTCAAATCTTCTGGGCTCATCACCGAGAGGTTTGAGCGTATTAGTCTATATCGGGAAACAATAAAGTTATTTTATATTGAAAAAAGTTTGCTTACGGGGCTATTTGAATCATTTTTAATGGGTTATTTGAATCATTATTTTGTTTGCGTTTTTATTTATTTTTAGAATATAAATTTAATTATTTATCGCTTTTTGGCACTTCGTAAAGTGAGTTTGTATGCTGCCCAGTTATTTGTGTTGTTGGATTTAAAAATAAAAACTTTTGAATCAAATTAAACTTATGAACTACTACACATTATGTCTCCCTGGCACTCAAAACTTGATGAATAGCTCTAGTTTATTTGGGAAGGTATTTCTGTCTCGTTTAGAATACTTTGGATGTGCTGTATTAGTAAGTTGTAGTTTGGACACCCTGTACTAACACTGGAAGGACCTTGAAATATCGACTCCCAAAAAGCCTAAAAGACGTATTTTAGCTGAGAGAGCCACACTCAGCATTCAGATGAAGACTATGACGTCGGTCATAAATCAAAATATGATGATGAAGAAGAAGAAAATGTACCATGTGGTTTTCGTAAATTAACTTTTCTTGTCGTGTCAAACCTGCAAATCGTAGTTTCATGAAGTGTGTGTGTCTCAGGGATTTTGGAAAAAGAAAAAGTTGAAAGTATGAAAAATACATTTAAACATTTTGTTTAATTAGTAGTAGGCTATAGACATTTAATAAAAAATATTTTAAAACATCAATACTGATGGGAAAATATCAAAATAAATGTGTGATCCAAATAACCCCATCCCCGATCCAAATTGCCCCAAGTTTTTACTAAAATGTTATTTATACTTTATAATGAATTTTTTAAATTATTTTATCTTTAGAATTTTTTAAATAACAAACATTTTTTCACGACAATATTATAGGTGGAAACTTGAATTAAAGTTGAAACGAACCAATTAGCCCCACCTTAACATAGTTTATATAATTGACAGTATATATTATCAATTCTGGCCACAGGACCTTCCTTTGATAATCAGACCTTATCAACAGTGGCATCTGCAGATAATATGACCTGACCAATTAATTGATGAAAGTGAATTTAGTAGCTTTTCTAGCAGTCGCCTAACTCCCTCCTATAAAGTTTGACTGCAGGTGCAGCCTTATTAAAGATTATTCAAACTGTAGAATACGTAATGATTAAGAACTTCGGCAATTCAATTCAAGGCAATGCAACATATTGGATCATGGAGACAGATGAATAAATCCCCAAAGAAAAAATATGACTTCGCCCAGAATCGTCTAAATGCATATAACCCTATAGCCCTATAATATGCGGTGTCCCCAAATAGAGATGTAAGACGGAACATTTTCTGTTTTGGAAAAATTTTCCTTATATATTTTCGGGAAAATCACCTGCTTCGGTGGCCGCACGGTCCAACGCGCTACTCTCATAAGAGACTAGACTGCCGATGACAGGGAGATCGGGGTTCGATTCGGGTGGACTGAGGTTTTTTTTTTCCTAAATGGTTTTCCACTCCCTCACTCTCCACACAAATGCGGGTGAAATTTCTGTAAATTCAACCTTCCTTATCCTTTATACATTAGCTTAATTAGTACATAGGCGTATAACCCGAACGGGTAGTAAGACGCGGTTATAGAAAAAACAAGTAAAGAAACAAATGAATGTGGACCTTTGCAGACCCGTTTTGTTCATAAATCTTACCTCAATTTCTTATCATCACTAAGTTAACTAAAATAATGTTAAGGTTGGCCCAATATACCCCTCCTATCATCCGTGCTTCCTAACAACCCCTCCCCTCGTATCTTAACACATTATATTTTGAGGTACAATAGGCGTTAGGTGCCACCTCCACAATCTAAACCCTCCACCGCAAGCCGCCAACGCGGAACATGTTCATCTCTGCGCCCAAACAAGTACAATTTGAAACGCGATAGATTTGATCCAGGAAATAGTTTGTGTCGTACACGTTCCACATCCTCCCCCAACATTGCAGACATGTGATGATGAGCAGAGCTGAACACGTCGCTGATTAGATAAGTCCACACATAGATCTCGTTATCAGCATGGTCAGACATTGTTGCAAGGAAGATTAGTGGTTGTACCCGGTAATGTTTCCATTGTTACCATTAATCGCCCCCCGCTGTTGTTACCGAGTGATGCCCGCTAACAATCAACACGGCCTGAAAATACACAATCGTATCAACATCACATCAAGATCACATCAAGTCCAAAGGGCTATTATCTAGGTCCCCCTGACCAAGCTACAGCGATAAGCAATGTTATTTGCCGAAGCAACGTCGAATAAGTTTATAGTGAGTAACGATAGTAAAACACAAAATGATTAATGAACAAAACAGTGAAGATAAAAGGTAGGTCAAAACGAATAAATGAACCCACCAGTAAATTTCCTAAACCATTTATCAACACCTAGCTGGAAACTCCAAACTTGGAGACAAATGTAAGTCAGAGGAATTTCCTCAAAGCACAGTTCTTAGGAGCTCCGTTCAAACCCGGGTGATGCCTAAAATAGTTGAGTAGTTGTTAATGTACTTTATATTCTAGTAGTTCTCAAATTCATGCAGAAAAATTACACCTGAACAATGTACATGTGAATCGATCTGGGAACCTATGGCTTATCAGACAATTTGTAGCGGAGAAACATTTGTGGCCAGAAAATAGCCTGAAGTAAACGTTTAATGTATTGTGTACTATTATAATGTTAAAAGTTGGGCGTTTACTGAAAAGAGGTCACGCAAAACAGGCTCACATGAGAAATAATCTGAAAGCGATCATATTTAGAATCTAGAACAGTTCACAGCTCATGAGACTATAAGTAATCTATTGTGGTCTAATCTAACCTAGCCCAGCTTAGATTTGTTTGAATCACAGTTTAATGGCGCTCCAGTGAGCTACTAAACCTTCCCCCTCCCAAAAATCGTGAGCTGTTTTGACACAATTTTTGGAAAAGTCATATGGTTACGTTGGTTTCCTTGAATTTTAAGTGTAGTGCCGCATAATCAATTTGTTTGTTAATGTGATAGCCTTTGCATCCTTTGCCTATAAACGCCATGTGAAATATTTCTTGAAAGTAGCTCTTACATAATACGAGTACTTGAAAGAATTTAGTAATGCCACATACTACGGAATGATTTCGTATAACAAGTGCTTGAATGTTTATGTCCCGAGAAAACTTTAACTATGAATTCGCACGAAAAAAACAAATTCTAAAAATGTTTATATATATATATATATATATATATACACACTTACTATAAAAAATAGTATTATATATTATAGCTTTTCATAAATAAGTAGTTTAGATATAATTTAAGTTGCTGAAAATATACATAATATTTGATGTTACATAAAATGTATTTAAGCCCTACACAAATTTCTACTCACTAGTCATTACTACCCATACATATAATAGAACTCTACAGCTATTTGTGCCTTTGATTCTGACTGTTTGTTGCCAGTAACCTCAAAAAGTACTCATTGGATCGAGACGGAACTACTTCTGTTGTATTCCTTTTTCTTCAGAATACCATCCCGACATCTCATAAGCGAGCGAAGCAGGGTCCAAAAACCTATTGTTAGTGTGGTTACATTTGTGTTTTAAGTTTGTAGCAATTCAAATATATTAAAATGTATCATTAACCTTCTTTATAAGTCTCCTTGGCAATGAGGTGTTTGGAAATATCAACAAATCAAGGTTTCCTTGGCAACGGTTTTTTTTAGATGTTTTCAATAATTTTATTCATTCATTTTAGATGGTAAATAGTGTTTCTTAAAAAATAATTAAATAACCTGTCACCTTTGGTTTACATAGTTAAGAGTAGGTCAGACAAGGTAGAGACTACACGTACATAATCCATAGTTAGAATACAACGATGTTTAATAATTAAATGTGGTGATGAAACTATAATAGTAAATAAATAAGGCTATAGGTCTCTTATTGTTATCGCAACGGTACCTCCATGTAAGGGAGACACTGTTAGTGTGCTTGAGTTTGCATCTTAAATTTTGGTATTTTTCAATTGTTTTATATTTTATCAACTAGGTTTATTTAGCTTGGTTTCTTTGATGGTAAATTTAAACTTTTTTTGGTGTGTTAATGCAACAATGACTCTCCGTACAAGAGCCATTACTATTGTATAGATATTTTTTCAGTTATTTTGTGGTTTTTCGTGTGAGCTAGGTTTATTTAGTTTAGTTTATTGGTACTAAGCCAACAACACAATTATATGTGTAAGATAGGGCGCTTACTTTAGTAATAGTGCTTCTTTCAATTTACTTAATTTAGGTTTCTTAGATAGTAGATCTATACATACTAATAAAGCTATGGTTTATCCGCGCATTCGAATTTTTGTGGCGTTCTACCAAATACCAAATAATCCATTTTTAGGATGTATGTCGGTCTGTTTGTTTGTTGTGCTCCTTGTTTTCCAGGGAACTATGATAAGCTGTATAGTCCATGCTATCCCGCGGGCGAGGTAGTCTCGAGAAACACCGGTCATAAGCAGGGAGCATTCGTCGCGGCTGGTATTGATGGTACGTGCTATAGAGGGGAGGTAGTCTCGAGAAACACCGGTCATAAGTAGGGAGCATTCGTCGCGGCTGGTATTGATGGTACGTGCTATGGAGGGGGAGGTAGTCTCGAGAAACACCGGTCATAAGCAGGGAGCATTCGTCGCGGCTGGTATTGATGGTACGTGCTATAGAGGGGGAGGTAGTCTCGAGAAACACCGGTCATAAGCAGGGAGCATTCGTCGCGGCTGGTATTGATGGTACGTGCTATAGAGGGGGAGGTAGTCTCGAGAAACACCGGTCATAAGTAGGGAGCATTCGTCGCGGCTGTATTGATGGTACGTGCTATAGAGGGGGAGGTAGTCTCGAGAAACACCGGTCATAAGTAGGGCATTCGTCGCGGCTGGTATTGATGGTACGTGCTATGGAGGGTGAGGTAGTCTCGAGAAACACCGGTCATAAGCAGGGAGCATTCGTCGCGGCTGGTATTGATGGTACGTGCTATGGAGGGGGAGGTAGTCTCGAAACACGGTCATAAGCAGGGAGCATTCGTCGCAGCTGGTATTGATGGTACGTGCTATAGAGGGGGAGGTAGTCTCGAGAAACACGGTCATAAGCAGGGAGCATTCGTCGCGGCTGGTATTGATGGTACGTGCTATAGAGGGAGGTAGTCTCGAGAAACACCGGTCATAAGTAGGGAGCATTCGTCGCGGCTGGTATTGATGGTACGTGCTATGGGGGAGAGGTAGTGTTTTTCGTGCATTTTCGTTCGCACATAATAAAACTTATTCAAGAATAGCGTTCTATCATCTAGCATTTGAAGTGGTCGGATGTGCCGAGCGAAGCCGCGGGCTAATGCTTGTTAATAATAACGACCATACCGTAAAATAAACATCTCATAGTTGACTGAGTGAAAAGGGAAAGCCCCCATGGCTACAGTTTTTAAAATAAAAGTAACTAATAGCTGATACCTAGTCCAAGTTCGGCCAAGAGGAAATGTTACTCCACATGATGGATTTCAGAAACGCTAGCCCGACGCCCATCCTAATAAAATCACAATGTTGTGTGTAGCACACACGACGAACACGTCGCGACGCTGAGCATCTGTTGCTTATCCCCTCAAAGTACCTAAAGGTGTATGATATAACGCGCTTTATCGTTCAGAGCAAGTTTTGTATCCCGACAAACTAATATACCTCGACATGTTGTGGTGGTTGTTTTAATCGCACTGCACTTCCCGGTTAAGGTGTCAACAATTAATGACGCTAGTATCCACTTCAGTGGCCGAACGGTCTAAGGTGACACCATCGTGTTAGACTAACCTGCTGATGACAGGGACTTCTGGGTTCAAATCCAAGTAGAATCTACTAAGGGTGGTTTTTTCCTAAATGGTTTCCGCTCTGCTTCCACGCAAATGCTGGTAGACCACTCTAAAATGCAGACCTGCTCATCCCTACACCATTTAAGTAACTATCAAATCATTGTGTTCGTATAACCTGAACCGGTGACGTGGTGTGACAGCGAATAAGGCAGAATATTACGTTAAAGTACCCGCATTTTCATGGAGCGAAAGTGGGAAACCGTTTAGAAATAATAATTCTCAGTATACCTCCGCGGGATTCAAGCTGCTACCTACGTGTTACCATCGAAGCCGTATTTACGAGCTTGATGTTTAGTCTGTGTGCCCATTTATGAAAGTTGTGATGAAACGTTAACATTCTTTTTTAAGCTTTTAGAAAATTAAAATGATATATTTTCAAACTAACAATGAGACCATGCAGATAATTATATTTTACCAAATAATTTTAGGAGATGTAACATACGCTTTTAAATAATTAACTATTTTAGCGTATGTTAACTATCTTCAGCTATATAACACACTTAATATACATTCCTAGCGTAGATTTCAGTAAGTTTTTTTTAAGACAGAGAGCAGTGAGCTTCAGACACTGACCACTGACCAGTGACCAGTCTCCCCCAAACTCAGCCTAATCTACAGTAGTTCCTAACACATCAGTATAACTGGTACTTATGCTTATAGCCTGAACGCGGTGTTAGAAACAATAACAAAAACTTAAAAAGAAACTACATAACTGGCCTACCATTAGCGAACTTTATCTGCCAGTTCTAAAAATTATTAAAATACATTCATGTGTTTACATGATAACGGCTGACAGTCATGCAAATGTCGCTTTTGACAGGTGATATAAGCTTTGTAAAAGTAATTCAATTATTTTCAGTTACTATTAGGACCGATCCTACATATTTTAAAACATTATGAACGAATATTGGTTCGTTAGTTGTCCTGTCAGCGGCGTCCGTCGTTTTCAGGGTTTTCCACAAAAACTAGTGCGGCTCAATTAATTCGCGCATTGGCGTAGGTTTCGGAAAATATTCCGTCAGGGAGCTTCCAAACTACTGTAGCTCACGAGGAGTTCCTCCTTAGACAAATAAAGAGCGCTCTAGGGAAGTGTTTCTCATTCGTATTATCCCAGTAGCTGACCACCCATCTTATTACACTGCCTACCTTTCCACTGGTCAAAACTCGAGCTTGTATTACTGTACGTGTTTGTCAAGATAGAGTTGACACCCCTCTTTGATCAAATGTTTATTGTAAATTATATCATTATTATTATTATTATTATTATTATTATTATTATTATTAGCACCGCGTCTTACTACCCGTTCGGGTTATACGCACTTACGCTAATGTGTAATGGTAGGGTGATTGTGAGATGAAATGGAGGACCTACAATTTAACGTGGAATCCGAACCACGGTGGTGACCTGGCATTCTCCACATTCACAAGATGTCTTGTCAGAGATGTAGGAAGGGTTTGGAAATCAGATAAATCTGTGCCGGGACCGAGGATTGAACCCCGGCCGCCAGCACAGAAGTCTGACACCTTTACCCCTAGACCACCAGATCACCCTAAATTATATCAAATGTACGCCAGTCTTGTCAAAACTATTTGAAAATGGGCTTTGAAACCTTTAAAATTTGGTGACCAAGGCTGTTATGGTAATTTAAAGAAAAAAAAACTTACTTATGCTATATCTCAAGCGTGATTTGGTGACTTCATATTTGACAGTTACATTACATTATTAAATGATTTTCATGTTTAGGTTAATATTTCAAATTTTGCCTTTTTTTTATAAAACCTAGAGCATATTCAATGAAGTTAATGTTTTATAAAATATTTGTAGAGTGCCATCTTGTGATCGCTCCTGTACCACCGCGAGCTGTGTGAAGGAAATTAAGTGTCTATCTATCCTATTGTGAGCCAACACAAAGACACAAAACAACTTCTCGAGTGAACGTCGGAGTGTGTATCGTAAGATTCTGATAGTAAGTCCCGTATTTTATAGCCTACATTCATACGTCAAGTCATGTGATCTTAAATTGTCACTTTGGATGGATATTATCAACACTAATGATATAGTAAAATCAATGATAGTTTTTTTTAGCACAGCATCTTATCATCCGTTTGAGTAATACGTATTATATTAGGTACTGATTATGTTAATGTGTTAGGGGTGGTGAAGGTTGAATATAGAGAAAGTGTACACACTTTTGCATGGAGGGAGAGTGTAAAACCAATTCTTAATAATCACCTTCAGCACGCCCAACCAAGCCTCGGACCCCAATCTCCCCGTCATTAGCAATCCAGTCTAATAAGAAAGGGGCGCCTTAGACCATGTGTGCACCAAAGGGGGTGTTAGCAATAATGACAGAAACACTAATTATGTATTTTCTAAAAGATCCTTCGTACTAGAATTGTGCCAAAGGTCAGGCCCGGGGTTAGCAACAAGTGGCTCGCGAACCTCCGGAGAATATGTCCCGGAAGATGTGATACGTTTAACACAATGGTTACCCAGTACATGGGCACGAGGTCTATATGCACATCTCTTGTTTGCCGATGATGAACAGGTCAGTGTTTTCCCCCAAAGAGTTTCTCATTCTCTTACTACGCAAACGTGGGTACACTTGCCCTAATTATCATCTTTCTGCTCCCAGCCACACTAGCGTAACCAACATATTGCACATATTGTGAATGGTTAGCAAATGCACCCAGCCAGGATTCGATGTTGAGCCTCTACACCACAGGTCAGAGTGAGTCACGCTAGTTGAACATGCGGGCGGGCGCTTTCTTACCAATCGTTAATGCCAACAGCTGACGCACAGATAATCTTTTAATTCTTACTTGGGAGGCCGTATTTCGAATCTAGCAAGCTGCACTGGAGGTGTTTTACATAACTTACTTCTGCTACCATTTGGATGCTTCCGGTTAGCATTCAAACCTCAAATCCCCCTATAAACTGTGACAAAGTGAAATACGAGTTTAGCTCCTTAGATCATTTGGTCATCGATGCAGGTAGGTATTAAATTAGATTGCAAGCTGATTACAAAAAACAAATTATCTCAGTAGAACACTCTTGAGTTGAATTGGTCCAATAGTTAGTTATAACAAGTCGTCCTATTAAAACAAATGTTCATTACGATCCACTGGTTTCTACTTGTGTGTAGTGTAAATTGTGTTAATAGAACGCTCGGCTACAGCAGTCTATTAAAACATTTCTCCTCTTTTGAACGTGTATGTAGTATGTATACGTATTGTACGTATTTGTACGTATGTATGTATGTATGAGATGTATGTATGTATTTGTATGATGTATATGTATGTATGCATGCATGTATCATGTATGTATGTATGTATGTATGCATGCATGTATGCATGCATGTATGTATGTATGTATTGTTTTATATGTATGTTATGCATGCATGCATGTATGCATGTATGTATGCATGTATGAATGCAATGAAAGTGGAAAATATTCTTACAAATAAATGTCCCCAGAGATTGATATATGGGCCGGTCTTCTGGAACATATGTATGGAGACAGGTCTAACCGAGTTTGAAGCTTTCTCCATAACGACGGGGGTTGTCGCCTTCACCAACGACTTGTTAATTATAGTGTGTGGAAAATCAAGACGTAATATCGAAGGGAAATGCAACCGAGTGCTTGAAAGCTTGCGTACCTGGTGCAATAGTGTCAAGTTGAAGATGGCGTCGGTGAAGACGACAGACATGGTATTTAAGGCGATTGTAGAAATAGATCCGATCATCAAGTTAGAGGGACTTAAAATCAGGAGAAGTAGATCCAGCGGGAAAAGGACTTTCGCAGAGCACGTGGAGACGGTGTGTGCTAGGGTCATGCACCGGATTATCAGCATAGGGCAAAGGCACTTTCAACTGCCTATCAACCTCATAAACACATTTCATCAGCTTATTCTCTTCTCCATAGTGGGATATAGTGCCAGCGCCTGGGCATTTAGATTCAAAAGGAAGGTAATTGCGAACTTCTTGAGAAGGCTTTAGAAAACAATCTTAATTAGATTAACTGGAACATATAGAACAACGTTCACAGACTCATTATACGTGGCTCTTGGGATAAAGCCATTGGACCTGCAAATAAGGAAGAGAGAGACCCTGGTGGCTTAAGAAGGTTGATGTTGGTAAGGTAGCGCAACTGACGAAAAGAGGGATAGCCACGGAAGATGGAACCATTTTGGCATTACAAGATGAATGGAAGAAATATAGGACGCAAGCACTATTGGCGGAAGAGCACACCAACTTTTCCCGAACATATGGGTAAGGTTTGAAATGAAACATCTCATCCCTTAAAAAGGCCTAATGCACTAAATTAACAGAAAGAGACCATATATGGCCACGTTATATGAGTTAAGCCTGGTAGATACCAAGGATTGTGAATGCAGGATAAGATACACCTGAGCACGTGGTGCTATATTGTGTTTGACAATAAATATAGGAAGACCATACATAAAAGAAATTCAAGGACGACAGGTGTGGGACGTGTTAAGAGACACGGATGGATGGTGATACCAAGACTACATGGGGAACTTGATGTTGGAAATGAATAGGGCAGGGTAAATGAAAAAGAACAAAAAATTGAAGTAGAGGAACAAGGAGAGGATAGTGAGACAGAGACCAGGGACTTGAGTGGAGGTGAACGAAATATCAGAGGAGGAAAATATGCTCTTAGGTTGGCCTAAGTAAAAAATAAATTATAATCTGATCCGCGAAGAAGAACCATAGATAAGATTAGAACCACTTGCAGCAAAAGGCAAGCGATGATGCCCGATGTGTAAATGTCGGAAGAACCTGCAGGCCGAGATGTGGGTGGTAAAAATCAAGACCAAGATACAGAAGATCAAGGGAAATGTCCCTGGACAAGAGGCTCGGTGTGTTTGGAAAGTCATAATCAGATAGTAAATGAAATTCGGCAATGCTGACAATAAGTAAGATAGTAGTAGTGTAGGATTAATTAAGTATTTTAAAAGTTAATTTAGTTTAGTTAATTTAGTGGTTGCTAGAAGTAGGCGTAGTGCTATCTCCAATAGGGCGCCTCCCCAGGTGGCAGATAGGGGGATGCTCGCCACCACTTGAGAGTACCAGGGGGATCCCAGAAAATGGGGTTTATCAGGAGTGTCAGAGGTAGAGGGTACCAGGGAAATAAAATACTGGGGTGGACCAACTAGCGAAGAAGGATAACATCTGGAGAAGAAGACCAACTAAATTAAGATCCTTAACCAGATTGGAAAAGTAGAATAGATAAAAGAATAATAAAAAAATTATTGAAAAGAAAATAAAGAGGGAAAAAGAACCTGTGCTACCACCAGAAAACAGGTTATTAAGATCCCGAAGGAAAGGTAAGAAATCACCGATGGTAAGATGATATGTGAGACTGATCATGATGGTGAAAGCCGAAGGGACCTACAGTTTGACGTGGGTTCCGAACCACGGTGGGGGGCTGGCATTCGAAACATTAACAAAGAGTGAAAGCAAAACATTTTGCCAGAAGTGAGAGAAAGGGTTTGGTAATCAAATAAAGCTGTGCTGGGACTGGAATTCAGGTCTCCCCCCCCCCCTCCCCCTGACTAATGATGTTAATATAATCATTTTTTTGCTAATGTGGTAACATGAATTTTCAGTTTCGAATGACAAGCTTTCTAGGGAAATCAAACTATATCTACCTCTCAATAAATAACATATTAATTCCCCCCCCCCCTCCCCACAAAATATAAATATGGATATGCTATGAAAGGAAAGAAATTGAAATAATTTTGCTCCAATCCACGCCAGTGAGCTTGCTCCAAGACAAAGGCGTCAGTCTTGTCTAGTCTGGTTTGCCAGTAACGGGAAGGTCAGGACGAAAATCCTGACTGGGTTTACTAAGGTATGTTTTCCTAAATGATTTTACACGCTGCTTTGATCCCGATGAGGGTACATCATTTCCTTTCGACCTTCCTCATCGCTTCCGGATTAGTGTGAATAATCGGATCGATTGGACGAGAAGAAATTAAACTGAAATACTCTAAAACAACCAAACGTATCATCGATAAAAACTTATAGTATTTAATAAATATGAGAACATTTGATTTACTTCATGCAATAAATTCGAGGTAAAACACTAATACTTATTTACTATGAATAAAACCATGTGTAAAAGTGAATTACTCACTCGCGGGCTAGCCACAGATTTATACTAATGGAGTGGGGATATTTTTTCAAAGTGAAAGAGTGAATCTAGTTCTGAAAATTACACACCACATACAACCTCCTAGTCACCAAAAGCTAATATATTGCGAGGCAGACTCCATGTGACTACTGATGAGAGTATATAACATGAAACTACCATCGACAAAGTGTCTGTCTCAGTCGCCAAGATTACGTACAAAAATATAAATGTGAGCGATCATAAAATAACGAGATCCTAGGGAAGACGTTCAAATCAAAAGCAACAATTAATATTTTTTTTACCATGTCTTACTACCCATCCGAGCTATCCATACTTTTAATGAAACTAATAATGTAGGGGTAGGAAAGTAAAGTCTATAGGCAATGTCCCCACATTTGCGTGAAAGGGGAGCCCCCTTAGTGCACATATCCGGGATTCTCGCCTCGATGTTACCGATACACCAAACTAGACGAGCCTGACGTTTATTCCGTATGTCCACGGTATGGGTAGAAGATCCTTCATTAAATACTGAATTTATAATAAATTTAAAGTGACATATTGTTTATAATTAATGTTGGACAGTTGAATTGAGAGCATTCTGAAGGTATTGTAAACATTTCAGGATTAAATATAGCTAAAGATTAGTAAACGGCTCAATCTAAGAACTTTGACATCCACGACAAATGTGATATTAGTTGTGTACACATAGAAAGTTATGATGGGCCTCCAAATACTTGTTTATATCTGAAACAATAATCCCGTGATGGCGTTGAGGGAGAGTAGGAAACCACCCACAAGTCTCGACCTCCCCATCACCAGCAAAACTAAGTGAGCTTGACATTAAGACCACGTGTCCACCATAGTGGGTAACAAACACTAATATTATTAATTTTTCGTTACTATACAAGAATCTATAATCTTGTATAAACCCTAATAAAATCTTTTGATGATCTAATTTACCGTTGATGAGGTCGGAGTTCGAATCCCAGCCAGTTGTATTGATATGTTTTGTTTCCTAAATGGTTAATCACCCTCCCACCATGAAAATGCAGGTACAGTTTATCTGTCTTACCTAGTAGTGTAAATGTGTGGATAGCCCTGAAGTGTAGTGAGATACGAAGCATGGATAGATGATTTATTAGCTATTTTACCGAGTGCAAAAACAAACCCGTTAGTTTGATTAATTGACTCCGTCTAAATATGAAACGCGAGCCTCCTTTAGTCGAGCCACACGCAGAACGTGGTGTTCCATTTGTAAACAGACCGAGCGAGGCAGTACAATTTAATTAAACTGTATTTCTAGCCAACAGAATTCCAGCTACTCGCCACGGGAATTCTTAATCTCTGGAGAGTTTTCAACATCTTCTTTTGTGCCTTTTACACTCCCCATAAAATCTTCACCAGATAAAGATGCGGAGTTTGTCTTAATGAAGATACTCGTTGGGCTAACAAAATTTTATATAAGGGGAGGGGGGGGGGGGGAAGTTCAAAGTATTTGCCAAAAGAAATTGATTTTTATTGTTTTTACTATTTGTTCGCTATGGTACTGATTTAAATTTTAAATAGCTCTTAATAATAATTACAATTTTACAAACCTTCACTAAATGCTAATTTATTTTTGAAAAATTAATTTTCAAATGTAAACTATATAATACTTTTGAAAAATGTTTTATCAACAAAATAAATTAACAAAAAAACGTGATTAAAACTAAGGTAAAATAGTTATGTTGAAGGTATTCTGAATTTAGCAGACTACCCCTTAAAGCACAAGTTCTGAAAAGTAAAAGCAACCATAATAGATCAGAGTAACGCAGCCTCTTAAACGTAGTGAATTAGTACAGGTGTGATGTGTTGGCCGAGCCATTATGATGATGCTACATAGCAAGGCTGGCCGAAATGACTCGAGGCCCGAGTTTGACCAAAGCCGCGTGCAATGTGGCTGGGATTATAACACTGTTATCTACGGCTGAACGTTAAAATTCACAGTCATTATCATGTTCCTTCAGTTTGGTTAAGCAGAGCCACATACTAAACATTTTATATGAGTCTTAAGGTTTCTTGTCAACCAAAAGGTACCCTTCTGTAAAAAAAAAACTTAAAAAAACACCTTTAAGAACAACATTATAAGGATCCCGTTCTAAGCTAAACCTTGAAAGAATGTCAATAGTTGGCCGACAAGACAAATTATTCCTTGTCTAGTTAAAATTACACCCATGTGAAAACCTGTATCAAGAATAAATGAATAAAGGCTATCCCACATGACTTGTATTATTTAATTCTAAATCAAGTTCAGTTATTGATTTAATAAATAAACATTTTTATCGATAAAAAACCTTTTTATGAAAATAAATTAACTTTGGAACTTCACTGTTGTGAAAACAATACTGTAAATTATGTATTAGTAAACTTTTTATCCAACAAATAAAACGGTCACTGTAACACGGAAAGGCGAGCATGCGGACTAAATATTAAACTCCTCTAGTTTGATTTGTAGAGTGTCCCGTGGGTAAGTTCCCCTTAGTGATTTACCACGCTCCCTTCTCACAAATTCGGATACAGTTCCTTTAAAGTCTACCTTACTTATCCCTATCTGACTAGTGTAATAAAATGCGAATAGCCCGAAAGGCTAGTAAGACGCGTTGCATAAAAAAAGTATACAAAGAATGATTTCAAAAATTAGATTCTTGCTGAATTTTAAATGAAGTGATCCTAACAGTGTTGATAAGCTAGTAAAGTAATGAAAAACTGAGAAGGTTTGAGGGTAAAGAGGTTGTTTTTGAAAGAAAGTTATGTTAGGTTGTTATGTTGGCGTTTTCTACCGAAAGGAAGATTATCCTCCAGTCTCTACCAAAAGGAAGATTATCCTCCAGTCTCTGCCAAAAGGAAGATTATCCTCCAGTCTCTGCCAAAAGGAAGATTATCCTCCAGTCTCTACCAAAAGGAAGATTATCCTCCAGTCTCTGCCAAAAGGAAGATTATCCTCCAGTCTCTGCCAAAAGGAAGATTATCCTCCAGTCTCTGCCAAAAGGAAGATTATCCTCCAGTCTCTACCAAAGGAAGATTATCCTCCAGTCTCTACCGAAAGGAAGATTATCCTCCAGTCTCTACCGAAAGGAAGATTATCCTCCAGTCTCTACCGAAAGGAAGATTATCCTCCAGTCTCTACCGAAAGGAAGATGACCCTCCAGTCTCTACCAAAAGGAAGATGACCCTCCAGTCTCTACCAAAAGGAAGATTATCCTCCAGTCTCTGCCAAAAGGAAGATGACCCTCCAGTCTCTACCAAAAGGAAGATTATCCTCCAGTCTCTACCAAAAGGAAGATTATCCTCCAGTCTCTACCGAAAGGAAGATTATCCTCCAGTCTCTACCAAAAGGAAGATTATCCTCCAGTCTCTACCAAAAGGAAGATTATCCTCCAGTCTCTGCCAAAAGGAAGATGACCCTCCAGTCTCTACCAAAAGGAAGATTATCCTCCAGTCTCTACCAAAAGGAAGATGACCCTCCAGTCTCTACCAAAAGGAAGATTATCCTCCAGTCTCTACCAAAAGGAAGATGACCCTCCAGTCTCTACCAAAAGGAAGATTATCCTCCAGTCTCTACCGAAAGGAAGATTATCCTCCAGTCTCTACCGAAAGGAAGATTATCCTCCAGTCTCTACCAAAAGGAAGATTATCCTCCAGTCTCTGCCAAAAGGAAGATGACCCTCCAGTCTCTACCAAAAGGAAGATTATCCTCCAGTCTCTACCAAAAGGAAGATGACCCTCCAGTCTCTACCAAAAGGAAGATTATCCTCCAGTCTCTGCCAAAAGGAAGATTATCCTCCAGTCTCTACCAAAAGGAAGATTATCCTCCAGTCTCTACCAAAAGGAAGATTATCCTCCAGTCTCTACCGAAAGGAAGATTATCCTCCAGTCTCTACCAAAAGGAAGATTATCCTCCAGTCTCTACCAAAAGGAAGATTATCCTCCAGTCTCTACCGAAAGGAAGATTATCCTCCAGTCTCTACCAAAAGGAAGATTATCCTCCAGTCTCTGCCAAAAGGAAGATGACCCTCCAGTCTCTACCAAAAGGAAGATTATCCTCCAGTCTCTACCAAAAGGAAGATTATCCTCCAGTCTCTACCAAAAGTAAGATGACCCTCCAGTCTCTACCAAAAGGAAGATGACCCTCCAGTCTCTACCGAAGTCGTGCTATCATTTTTACGAGGAATACTCATAATTAGATAAGTGAATGCATTTTTCATTCCATAGATCACAATAAAGTGCTAACTTTAAGGGTATTTTCAAGGAAAGTAAATTAATATTATAGTAATGTAGTGATTTTATAATAAAAAAGTTACTAGAATCAAGTTGTGGAATTAAATATAGGTCAAATATTATAAAAAATTTAACATGAAGAATTAATGACACATTAAATAGCTAAGCTATAATACTGGTTATTTAGATCCAGCTATAACCGTAACTAACATATTATTTGGATTTAAATATGACACCTGAACGCGAGAATGGAACCCGGGACCTTTGTCTTGGTACTCCAACACACTAACCACTGAACTATTCAGGAATCACCCCAGGTGCTCAAACCAGGCCGGTACCAATAGACAAAAATAGTCTAGGCATTTGCTTAATGTTTGTGCTTTGTACACTAGTCGATAATAGTCAACTAATAATAGGAAAATAAAGGCAGACGAAATAAAGGAAACTTTTGAGTAAAGTGCAGTAACAAACTTTATTCCCAGAAAGGAAGAAAGACAAGTTGGACGTCAAAAGGCGCAAAGGGTTTTCATAGGAACATAGGGAGTTATTTTGTAATTTGTATCTGCAATGTATTGCAATGATCGTCATATTATCCTAATTATCAGAGTCACAGTCAGGCGCATAGTTAGTCGTATTCTTCTCCTGAGTGGTACGAAATGTCGCTGATACCATTTGACGCGTATTCGTATATTAGCTTAGCAAGTGAAAAGGGCTTTTGAGGATCTTTTACCCTCAAAGCTAAAGAAGGGAGGAGGGGGTTTTGTTACCCTATGCAACTTTTTGAAGATATGAATATCCCAGAAAATATTTGGGGTGGCGCTCATTTCTGAATTATTTTAAATATATATATAAGCCTGGCCAATTTTTGAAAATTGGATGCTTCTAGAAACTATTTAGAGTTAGCCCCCCCTCCCCCTTTCATTACTACTTGGAGTTGTCCTTGACTGCCAAATTTTTGAAAATTTAATACTAATAGAAGCTATTTGTGGTTTTATAAAGACCATTTTTCAACTTAATATTTGATAACATCCAAGGGAGTGAAATAAATCTAGAGAGAGGCAAATTATTTCCAAGGGGAGAAATCCCCCACTTCTTTGTTTATTTCACCACTGCTCAACTTAAATGTGTACGTGTGTTTAAAACATTGTTTGTAGCTTTTACTAAATAAAAGCAATGTAAGCAAATTAATCCGTAACCTAACACTGAAATGATAAAATACCTAAATTTAAATTGAACTTGTTCACTACCCGACTTCCTTCACGCACCAAATTGAATGTAAGTACAACATGATAGCCTCTGTGAAACCCTTGTAGATAGAAGGAGGACAAGACTGTACCGGACCACTGATATATTTGTGACAAATGCAGTACGTTCCTCCGGAGGAAACCACAGCTCGCGGGGGGCATTTTATTGATTATCATTCATGTTACGTTTTATTTAAAAATTGTTAATCTGAATCCTGGGCCCGGGCTCAGTACCATGTTACCAATAGCCCCCTCGCCCTTGTGGCGGGTCTGCGCAGAGGTCTGAAATTTGACAAATTTGTGGCCCTGTGCACCTCAAAGCTGTAATTTTAAAATTTTGACTAGTTTATTAATTAAATACAAATCGGGTCGGGAAAAAAAGCTACGGGCAAAGCAGGGCTCAAAAGCACGAACTTTAGTGCTCCCTCTTAAAGATAAAACCTTCTTCCGGGCACCACCGGGCACTTGAGCTAGCACAAATATTATAAAAGAACGGTTCAGAATGCTACGGAGATTAACAACTATGTTGATGCAATATTTTATTTAGTTTTAACATGAATTTAACCCTCCTATCCTCCCCCACCCAAAATCTTATTTTACAAGTGCCAGTTTCATGAGAAAAGCAAATATTTGTAAATATTTTCTATTTTTGATGACCACGTCTTACTACCTGTTCAGCTTATAACTAGGTTTTAAATTGAAGATAAATTGAGTGTCTCCTTTTGGGTGATGACTGATCAAGATATAATTTGAAACTTGTTCATATTATTCACATTCGAGTCCTAACGAGGGTGTTGATCATATTATTAAGCTCAATGGTCGGACCAAGGTAATACTAGAGGAATATGTGTAAGAAAGGTTGAATATAGGGGAAATGTACCCGTATTTGCGTGGAGCCATTCAAGCATGCAGTCGTGGCGGATCTGAAAGGGGAGGGAATATGGGAACGCACATTTTCCCATGATAATAAAAGGGTGAAATTAATTAGAAGTGTAGGTTTGTATCTATGTTTATAAGTAATAATTTGTTGAGCGATCAAATGTACACCCATTTGGTTCCTACTAGGTGGAAAGAGATTTGTTTCTAACAACTAGCAGTCAACCACGTATTTAGGATTCAATTTAGAATTTAGAGGATAGAGTAGAGGGGGTTTGAAAGTACTTAATCCTACTTTTAAGCAATGTATACATATCTCTAGAATATAATGTTGGTTAGGTTGGGGAGGGAGAGGAAACAATGATGGAATAAACTGAACAGTTCCACAAACGTTAGCATCAGCCGACTGCAGAGCCCAGATGACCACTCACATCCCATGTTCTAGCGGATATAAACAATATGACAGCATACGTACACCTCAATAAATACGCTTAACTTTGGCTTACTGTCGGTGAAAGGGTGTGTTTTAATTTTAATTAGATGTATTACATTTGAGGAGGAGGAGGAGGGAGGGTGTTCAGACCCCTCCTTGCATGGTGATAATAATGTACCTTATTGTTGGCGCGACTGCATGCAGTATTAGTACAGTTATAATGACACGAAAATTATGTTTTACTTACAATTGCGTTCTTAAAATAAGTACGCGTTTCATATTTAAAGCGATACCAAAAGAAGATTGAAAAAAAAATTGATTTATATCAATGTTGCTATATATTTTTTAGCGTATCTCAGTACTCATTAGCCTTTTAAACATAATAATCTTGTCAAAATTTCAAAATGTACCTAAAAGTTCACTATTAAAAATTGAAGTTTAGTTTCTTGAATTATTCGCCCCCTCCCTCCCAAAGGTTTCCCTGGATCAGCCCATTTCGTAATACACCAATAGAAAGTAGGGCATTCTTTTAAACGGGTGGTTTGGGTAAAACACAATATAACACACACTCACACACACTCACACATAGCGGCACACCTGCAATTCCTAATATCGCTGCGAAAACGAGATCACAAAATGACGTTGTTGGGACAAAGATGGAAAAATGGATGGTTCTGCAAAGCAATAAAGACAAGGAGGAAGACAGAAAACAATATAGCTTTAATTGCATGGTATGGTATTACTCCTACCACCACAATAGTGTACCTACCACCTAAAGACTGATTCTCTGACTTAGCATCTCATATGATTACAAAAACATACTTCAAATGAAGATAAACTGGCGATTTGAAAACTTTCTTTATTTGTATCGTAACTTGAAACACAACATATTACTACTATTATTCTAAGTGTATGCTCCTAAGTGGTGATCATGCTGTATAAGCCGTTAGCCTCGAATTGCACACGGGCATTGTTTTAGATGGGATGCGAGAATCTTTACAAAATAAATATTTTTGGAAAAATAAATTTCAGAAAGGCATTTCCATATAATCCTTAGCAATATTCTTAGGATAAAATGTTTTGTTGTCTTTAGTAAAGTTTTTTTTTTAATCAAGAGTAATACTTATGTATTTTATTTAAAATGTATGTAGTTATTTGTATTAAAACATAGTATTTTGCTATCAGAATTGATATACTTCCTAAATTTTGAAATTTCCTGACTTTAAAAAATTTTACCGACAGAAAAAATTGCACTTTCCCATTAGTTTATGTACAAAACTATAATCAATACATGTCGCTATTTTCACTGTTTTCTATTATATTTTTGATCTAAGAAAGACATTATGTCACTGCTCTAAGCAAAATCACATGCGTTGGAGATATAACCAATGACTTGAACTAGGTTATGTTAATCTATTTTAAAGATGAATGTAAAAACATGAAAGTTCCAGTGACTTCATAGCATTTCGTTCACTTTTCTGTGTATTTTCCCCGACTTCTCCAGACTGGCCCCGTTTTACAAGTGCGTATCAGCCCCGTGATTAGTAACTATATAATTATAATAAAAACAACTCCCCCTTCACCTAGTTGGGATGCAAGCCTATTGGCCATTGCAAGACAGACCAGAGACCATGGGTTTAATTAACTGTGATGGGTTTTACATTGTTATGGACCATCGTGGGAATATTATCACGAATATTCACAATTGTTATGCTCCACACTATTCGCTATTCCCCGGGGAAGTCAAGGATCAATAGGGGTAGTTTTCCATATGAGCGAACCCCTGCCACTATTTTCTTAAAACCAAATTCCCTGTTTTTTACAGATGGAATTCCCGTAGAACCAAACACTTTGAGAAGTACGGACAGTAAAGAAATACAATTTAGCTATACATAAAATGTAATCTTGTGAGCAAGTGTAATTGTTGTTTTAGAACACAATGAGTAGACTCTTACCAACTGTCGTGCAAGTACATGTTTACATTGTCATGTTTAGCTTGCAACAATAGGCACGTCAGTCCAACTGTCGTGCAAGTACATGTTTACATTGTCATGTTTAGCTTGCAACAATAGACACGTCAGTCCAACTGTCGTGAAAGTACAGGTTTACATTGTCATGTTTAGCTTGCACCAATAGACACGTCAGTCCAACTGTCGTGCAAGTACAGGTTTACATTGTCATGTTTATCTTGCACCAATAGACACGTCTGTCCAACTCTATTACAAGTACAGGTTTACATTGTCATGTTTAGCTTGCACCAATAGACACGTCAGTCCAACTGTCGTCCAAGTACAGGTTTACATTGTCATATTTAGCTTGCACCAATAGACACGTCTGTCCAACTGTCGTGCAAGTACAGGTTTACATTGTCATGTTTAGCTTGCACCAATAGACACGTCAGTCCAACTGTCGTGCAAGTACAGGTTTACATTGTCATGTCTAGCTTGCACCAATAGACACGCCTGTCCAACTGTCGTGCAAGGTCAGGTTTACATTGTCATGTTTAGCTTGCACCAATAGACACGTCAGTCCAACTGTCGTGCAAGTACAGGTTTACATTGTCATGTCTAGCTTGCACCAATAGACACGCCTGTCCAACTGTCGTGCAAGGTCAGGTTTACATTGTCATGTTTAGCTTGCACAAATAGACACGTCAGTCCAACTGTCGTGCAAGTACAGGTTTACATTGTCATGTTTAGCTTGCACCAATAGACACGTCTGTCCAACTGTCGTGCAAGTACTAATGTACACAGATTATTAAGATGTACTTGCGAGACAGTTGAGCTCACCACAACTAGTGATGGGCAGAATCGGATGAATAGAATCGATTCATTCGATTATTCTTAATAATCGATTCATTCGATTCTTTCAAAATCATTCGAATTAAAAAAGAATTCGAATGAAAACAGTAGTTGACTATATTTTCCAAAATATGATCTAGCACTCGTTCTCCAGATGAACGCTGTTGCAGTCTCACCAATCAAGTGGTCACAGGGTGAGTTCAACTAAGGTGATATACGAGATATACGAAAGAATAAGACAAAATTATAAACTACTACAACTTCATAAACAAAACTGCAAATTATGATGAGAGATCAACCAGATTATTCAATTAAAAATAACATTAAAAATCCAACAGAGCCAAGTCAAGTTTCGGCCGTGTCAGCCAGAGTCTGAACGAGACATAACACCCGCTCCCCTCTTACCGCCAGCCATCACCTTTTATAACCGCCATGATCAATAGCGGGCCGTCAAACCAGCCCTAAGACCAGGGGTGTGCCAAGTACACCCTTTTCAATTCGAAGCGAACTCGAATCAAATATGTGAAATATTCTCGAAGCGGAGTCAAAGTTTGCATTATTATTTTTTAGTTGTTTTACGATTGAAAAAATATTACAATGTGGTAAAATGACTTGAAACCATTGTTTTATATCACTTTTGTTTCCGACATTTAGTTTTAATATGATAAATTAAGTTACTATCACAACCTACAAGTCAATTACTTAATATTTTCTTCGATATGAATATTGGTGACCTGGTGGTCAAGGGGTAAGGTGTTCAGACCTGTTCGGGGTCCGGGGTTCAATCCTCGGTCCCAGCACGGATTTATCTGATTTCCAAACCCTTCCTTCACCTCTGGTAGAACGGTATTAATCCTGACCTGTGAATATGGGGAATGCCAGGCCTCCACCGTGGTTCGGATTCCACGTTAAAATGTAGGTCCTCCATTTGATCTCACAATCACCCTACCATTACACATTAGCGTAAGTGCGTATAACCCGAACGGGTAGTAAGACGCAGTGCTAATAATAATAATAATAATAATAATAATAATATGTAAGGGTACAACTCATAATGGGATTATATGACCAAAAATTAAGTATTTTAGCTCTTAATATTTTCATTGGTAAAGATTCGTAATTGTTGAAGCCAGATTTTTTTTTTTCTAAGCGAAGTCGAAGCTGACATTTGTTTCGAAGCCAAGTAGTAGTTTTGATCCTTCGTACACCCCTACTTAAAATTTATCGCCTCAACTTTCTTTTAATCAGATAAGTTTTGTTCTTTATGACAAACTAGTTAAAACTGATATTGTGATAAAAAAAAACATAAAGGTGAAGATAGCTTTCCTAAGTATGTCATTATCATATAATAATAAAATAGATGATGTAGAGGTGGAATACATTGTACGTGATACTTTCATAAAAATTAAAAAATAGGCTACACATACATTTTATAGCAAATAAATAAGAAAATATGAAAGAAGAATCGTCTTGCAAACTTTTTGGCCTATATTTAATAAAATTGAACCAGTCATCCTAGAGAACTTAAATAATTTGAGTTCTCATTACCATAATAAAGAAAGTGATTGTGATCTGCTAAACTATTTCAATTAATAATTCTGAGCAACTACCAAATTGTATCATATTTTATTTCCTGGAAATATTTTATATTGATTATAAATTGTATTTAGTATTTATTTTAAGGTATGCTTATATTAGCAGTTTCGAAAAACTTAAAGAGCCGGTTGAGTTATAAAAATGTTGGTACAGTACATATAGTTATTGAAGTCTAAGGACATTTCCTTGATTGCACATGTAGAGTTTTTCACTTACAAAAAGAAGGTAAAATACTTTGTTGGACTGCTGAGGATCATTTATCTTATCAAATAAAATGTAGTGCTAAGGAAGTGAAGAGAGTTAAATGTATCACCATACACATTACTCATCTATTAGCCCAGCAAAAAAAGTAATAGTTATGAAAAGTGTTCATTTTGTTCCCTAGTTCGTGCACCCTCAATATCTCGTAATTAGTGAAATGTCATCAAAACGTGCCGAGAGTTAAACAGTAAATTTCACTGAGAGTAGAGAGATAGTTGTGACTACTCCAACCAATGAAAGTGGCAGGCAGTTCGTTGTACCGTCTGGTCAACTTAGAGTAGATAGTTGTGACTACTCCAACCAATGAAAGTGGCAGGCAGTTCGTTGTACCATCTGGTCAACTGAGAGTAGATAGTTGTGACTACTCCAACCAATGAAAAGTGGCAGGCAGTTCGTTGTACCATCTGGTCAACTGAGAGTAGATAGTTGTGACTACTCCAACCAATGAAAGTGGCAGGCAGTTCGTTGTACCGTCTGGTCAACTGAGAGTAGATAGTTGTGACTACTCCAACCAATGAAAGTGGCAGGCAGTTCGTTGTACCGTCTGGTCAACTGAGAGTAGATAGTTGTGACTACTCCAACCAATGAAAGTGGCAGGCAGTTCGTTGTACCATCTGGTCAACTGAGAGTAGATAGTTGTGACTACTCCAACCAATGAAAGTGGCAGGCAGTTCGTTGTACCGTCTGGTCAACTGAGAGTAGATAGTTGTGACTACTCCAACCAATGAAAGTGGCAGGCAGTTCGTTGTACCATCTGGTCAACTGAGAGTAGATAGTTGTGACTACTCCAACCAATGAAAGTGGCAGGCAGTTCGTTGTACCATCTGGTCAACTGAGAGTAGATAGTTGTGACTACTCCAACCAATGAAAGTGGCAGGCAGTTCGTTGTACCGTCTGGTCAACTGAGAGTAGATAGTTGTGACTACTCCAACCAATGAAAGTGGCAGGCAGTTCGTTGTACCGTCTGGTCAACTGAGAGTAGATAGTTGTGACTACTCCAACCAATGAAAGTGGCAGGCAGTTCGTTGTACCGTCTGGTCAACTGAGAGTAGATAGTTGTGACTACTCCAACCAATGAAAGTGGCAGGCAGTTCGTTGTACCGTCTGGTCAACTGAGAGTAGATAGTTGTGACTACTCCAACCAATGAAAGTGGCAGGCAGTTCGTTGTACCATCTGGTCAACTGAGAGTAGATAGTTGTGACTACTCCAACCAATGAAAGTGGCAGGCAGTTCGTTGTACCATCTGGTCAACTGAGAGTAGATAGTTGTGACTACTCCAACCAATGAAAGTGGCAGGCAGTTCGTTGTACCATCTGGTCAACTGAGAGTAGATAGTTGTGACTACTCCAACCAATGAAAGTGGCAGGCAGTTCGTTGTACCGTCTGGTCAACTGAGAGTAGATAGTTGTGACTACTCCAACCAATGAAAGTGGCAGGCAGTTCGTTGTACCGTCTGGTCAACTGAGAGTAGATAGTTGTGACTACTCCAACCAATGAAAGTGGCAGGCAGTTCGTTGTACCATCTGGTCAACTGAACAGATACACACCAGACGCAAGTAGTCTTATTTGAACAAGAACGCGTGTAAATATTTCATACTAAATGAACCATGCATGCTATAAAATCTTGGGGGTCATGAGGGGAAATTTAAGGGGGATAATTTGATCAAAGGGTTTTATGTCTAAATGTCTAGTTCAAATCCCGGTGGGGTCGAAACTTAAAATTGCCTGGTACCAAAGCAGGAGTACGAATGAATCTGAGTTAGCTGTAAATGCAATTCCCGGTGATAATAACCCACAGCTCATGTTAATATTAAAATAAATGGGGGGCGGGAGAGCTTCAATGATGAAAGAAAAAAGTTTATATTTAAATTTACTTAGGTACAAAGTTTTTTAGGCCATTTGGGTTATACATTTATGTACTAATTACTATAATGGTTTTAGAGAGTTGAAAGGTAATTTTAGAGAAAGTGGGTCCGCATTTGCATGGAAGGTGAGTTAAAAATCATCCTCAGAACACCCTAGCGAGATTCGAAACTCGATCTCGATCTCCCCGTCTACTGCGATAGTAGCGTCTTAGAGCATGCGGCCATCGAAGGGGGTAACTCAGTTTTTCAAGACATTAACCTTTGTTCCTCTAAATGGGAGTTTTAATAAATTGTTGTGTGTTAGCTTTTTTTTTCTCCCTCTATTATTTTTCCCCTGTCTACTCTAGTTTGCATTCTTTTTTTTTTGCAACATAAACATGACCTGTTTGATCTTTTTTCTAAAAAATATCCGGCTATCATAGCTATAACTCCCAAATAGGTATAAAACAAAAACAGTGGGTTCAAAAAGCATTGGGCGCATACGGCACGGCACAGTATTTTGAATCAGAATTCACTCATGCTTATTCAATAGAAATGTAATATAATGTTTATTAATTATAATGAAAATTGTAAAAAATAATTAAATATTACTAGCACTTATCAAGGGGGAGCTGAATTGTATCCATTCTGAATGGTAGCCATTCAGACATTTCTTACACAAGCACCATAAATAAAAAGTTTGATTTGTATCCATTATCATAATACCCACAAAATCCTGTATTGTATCCATTCTGAATGGTAGCCATTCAGACAGTTTTCAAATAAACGACTTAAACAAAAATCTTGATTTGTATCCACTGTAATTATTTGCATTATATCCACAAAATCCTGAATTGTATCCATTCTGAATGGTAGCCATTCAGAAATTTTCTTAAACACGCATTTCAGATAAAAAGTCTGATTTGTATCCATTTTCATAATGTCCACAAAATCCTTAATTGTAGCCATTCTGAATGGTAGCCATTCAGACATTTTTTAAACGAGCACCACAAATAAAAAGTCTGAATTGTATCCACTAGAAATATTTGCATTATACCCACAGAATCCTGAATTGTATCCATTTAATTGTGGTACCACTTGTCTGATAGATGGCAGCAGAAGAAACTCGTCTTAACTCATTCCGTGTTTACTAGAGAGCAGCACTTATTCTTAACTCATTTTGTGTTTACTAGAGATAGAGAGCAGCATTATCACTATTTTAATATATATATATATATTATATATATATATATATATATATATATATATATATATATATATATATATATAAAGAGAAATACTTATTGGTGTTTCTTTTAAAAGAATAATAAAAGGGTACTTTAACAATCATTGAAGTTTCTTTATTCAAATTGACTGGCTTCCTTGAACAACAACATTTCAAACTGGTAATTTATGCTCTAAGAAATGAAGACGTATGGTTATATTATTTTAACAATCTGTGTTTAAAGGTGGAAAATTGAACATTTAATTTAATGTTGGGTGCCAACAATATTATGTTCCTGGCTGTGAAGATAATACATCTCGTTATCGGTTTCTCGTATACGCACTGAAAGTAATTTTATTGTTTCTTGTCGAATGGATGAGTACAAGAGGCTGAAGATTCTTTGGCTACTTTACGTTTACATAGCAGATAAGACTTCCTAGTAAATTTTTAAGTTTTAATATTTATATTACCGGTACCGACATTAACTCGGGGAGGAGGGCTATACACATTAATCTTATAAGAAAAATATGTAAGCCATTAACATTCTAGTTTCGGTTAAGTTTATGAATAATTAATCAAAATGTTTATGTTGCAATTGATAATTTTTCTCTAAATGTATTAACTTATCTAAAATTGTATTGTGATTTAATTTTCATAGACTTGTTAGTTGGTTGATTAGTTTATTTATAAACAATTAAAAAGGTCATATTTATCAAATAACTTTATCAGATTCACTTCACTGGGCATCTTTGTTATTGATACTACTTTTTGTCAAAATATACAGATAAGTTATAAATACACGACAACCTTGCATATAGAAATAACGTTTTAAATGTTAAAATCCACCAAAACCTTTATTTGAACTGAATTTTAATAGACTTGAAGGTTACTTGGCTTACTTTTTTTTTACTGCAAACATTTAAAGAGATTATTTTTATATTATTATGTTTAATTAGAGACCTAATACATGTTTGTGTGTTTAATAAATAATCCGATAAAATCTGATTAATTAATTAAATAGTCTAAGAATATGGATGGCTTAATTTTTTATATCTTACAGTACATTAACTATAAATGTCTTTGTTACGAGAAAAAAATTATTTTTAAAAAATAATCGTATTAGCGTTATTGAGCCTACGTATATGCTGATACCTAACTTACATTACATTGTACCACACACATTAGTAGGGCCTAGGCCTTATATAGTTTGGGTTTTTTCTAGGATTTTCTGAATAACCTTCAGAGAAGAACTCTTTCCTTGAGCTTAAACACAGTGACATTTTTATACTATTATGAGAAATTTAATATTTTTTATCATTCATAGACACAAAGTAGGCAAATTTCCAATGGTGGCAAAATTAATATTTTAAATAGTACCGTTAGTTTAAAAAATAATATTTCAGGATCCCGAAATCTCATGAAAAATGTGTGATAACTGAAAGGTAAAGTTTTGTTCAGGTGGAATCGTTTATAATATTAAAAATTAGAACTATTGCTTATTAAATACTTTGAATACTTTGGTGCCATGTTGTGACATTCTTTGAATATTCATATTATAAATAATGTTTAGCTGTGATTGATGTGTTATTTGTTGATTTTTTAAAAAAAATATATAGGCCTCCTTAATTTACCAAATTCATTTTGTTATCAATGTATATTTGTTTTTTTATGCGTGTAGGTGTGTAGAGAGGGCAAAAAATATAAGACAAGTTTATACGATGACAAAGAAAAACAAGGAATCCCGCTCTCATTTTAGTGGTACATTATCACTTTTAACCATAGTCTCAAGAATTCCCTTCAAATCATAAGATGAATTTTATTATTTAATAGATAGAAGAAAAGATTTTTATTTTTTTACACTGCCCTCCATCTCGTTTGACTTAGCTGGATAAATGGTTTGGCATTTCTACTTATAGTGAGCATAATGATAAAGGGCTAGGGATAAAATCATATTGTCTGGAGATGTAGCTGTTGAGAGTGGTAAATATAAACACTTACGGGGTTTTTCAATCAAACTTAACAAAACTAGTACATAAA
>JBCFYV010000003.1:1821490-1899790 GCA_039000515.1 Timema cristinae | reverse complement strand
TCGGTAGCATTGCAAACATTTTTAATGTACTGAAGTGTTTTAAAATCAGATTAGCCGCACCAGTGGCGGAATGGTGCATTGCACTCGATAGCTTTTGACTAGGAGGCAAAGGTTCGAATCTTGGCTCAGTGAACTGAAGGTGATTTTAAAACTTATTTATTGTTGTGGTTTTTTCATACTCTCTCCAAACTAATGGTGATTCTTATTTGTAAAGGCCTACTTTGATTATAATATTGAAGTATTTGAACATATTGGGTTTACATATATACATTATATTATTTATGGTATTACCAATTAAATTAGGCCATTAATAGCAAGTGTGTTAAACCTATCACTGATAGAAAAAAGTCAAATATCATGTCAAAATGAGAAGTTTCCCCAGCACTCAATGAACCAACATACAATAATATTGCCTAGCGCCTGTAAACTAGACTGTACCGGGTCAAGCGCGCGCGCTCCAGTGTGGCCACCTCCCATTACAACCAATGTGTTCTATTTTATATTTTAGTCGCTCGCTCGCACGCTCAGTCTGGCCGTACCCTAAGTCTTTGGTGGTAAACCGGACAGGGAGAGACTCAAGCCTCGACAGTCTTGTCATCTATAATACAATCAGGATAGAAGGTGTACAAGTTTAGTAAATGTAATCATTCTTTGAGAGTTTAGGTTGAGTGCACGGATACGACTTTGGAGTTTCAATACCGGATGGATGCAACGAGGTTGCTTCTTCAAGAGCCTTCCAGGAGGATTGTGGTGTAGTGCCTTTTACAAGCTCTCCTCAACAGTTAGGGTTATAATAATCACTATTAAAAACATATCACTCTAAAATATAAATTTGAGGTAATTTTGTTGAACAAACTTAGATTATAACCAATTTATCCAAAATAAGTTGAAGTTTTTTTATGTTTAAAAATAAAACAATCTATCGAGAATAATATTGTTGAAACAAAGCTAGTAAAAATCAATAGGAGTTAAGTCTATCAAAAGTAAATTGATAGAAAGTAATTAATTAAAAGTAAATTTATTATTAGTTTTCCAAATCATTTTATAGAAAGCAAATTTATAATAAAACTGTAATATAAAGGACGCAAATTTTTAGAATTTCTATTATTTTTAATAATATGTACATAAAGCCACTTTGTCTGTATTTGTGATCGCTCTCAACCCCACACGTCCATCAGAGATGCTGCCTTAGGATGACGAACCTGGATAGCTCAGTAGTAGAGCAATGTTGCCACAAGTCTGGATTCCCGTCTCCAGGTTTCGTTTAGTTTTAATTTAGTTTTTGTGTTCCTTGTATAATGAATATCACTTTTCAAAGATAGCGCGAAGTTCATTTAATGGTTTTTCATTTAAGGTGGAGTCTGGGTTCAAATTGTGGCCGAGTTCTGAAAATGGTATTTACATAATGTTTTCCCATAATCCTCTCACCAAAGAGAAACACATTCTCCTCAAACATCCCTATCTCATTAGCGTCATTAAATTCAGAGATCCCGGATGGGTAGTCAGCGAGACCATCTATAAGGAATTAGGCGTAGGCAGGGGGGAGGACGAAATAGAGTTGGTTTCAGTTTTACACAAAGTGCCCCCCCCCCCTTCCCCCCGCCCCCAGAATCTTTCTTTACCACAAAAACAATTCTTACAGCAGCGTGTTTTTACGCGTATAAAAATGGCAAAATGCTTGAAAGTGATGTTCCAGCCTGGGGCCTTTTAAAGGCACGTGCAAAAGAGAGGATTGAATTATAAAAGCATCCCCGGGATAATGTAGCAGATCAAACCTCCGACTCACGAATAATAGTACTGACATATATTCCTGTAAGCACACTAGCACACAGTTATAAAATCAGACCAAGTATATCAAATTGGTGATTGGTGATTGGTGATTCCTTAGTTCTGATAAAGATTAGACTTGAAATGTATTTATTTGTTTAGCATCAAGTTTTACTGACCACTTGGGTTATATGCGCTTATATATTAATCACGCTAATGGTTTAAGGGATCATAGAGGTTAAATTTAGAGGAAGTGTGCCCATATTTGCGTGAATGTAGAGTGGAAAACCATTTCGGAAAAACCGCCCTCTGTACACCCGACCGAGATTCAAACCTCTATCTCCCTGTCATCGGCAGTTTAGCCTACTGCGAGAGTGGCGATAGACCTCGTGGGCACCGAATAGAGTTAAAGTTTAATTAATAAAACATTAAAATATATGATTGTACCGTTAATTATGGCTTTCTTACTTCAGAGTTATACATAAGCATACACATACACACACATACAAAATACATATATACACACACACACATACATACATATTAAAACGTGCAAAGCTTCTATTTTACACACATTCCACACGCACCCCCTCAATATGTCCTAACCAACGTATGACATTTCTTTCACATTGACCTATCTAATGGATTCCTTTTTAAACCGCACTCCTTCAGCACCCATTCATTACTGAATGTCAGACGAGTTTTAATGAGATGTATTTTTCACGGAGGCATTAAAATGATCCACTAATCCGTTTAAAGTCCCCAAAGTTTTAAATAATAACATCTCTCTCTAACCGGCAGTTTTAAGAAGTCATGCAAATTGGGTCAACGCTGATCAGATCTTTGTGAAAACATTAGTGTCTATATTTTGCTTAATTGTGTGTGTGTGTGTGTGTGTGTGTGTGTGTGCGAGCGTGCGAGCCTCGCTCAACATACATATGTTTCAGCAAGATACCTGTCAACTGTTATCTCGAATTGTGAGCTCGCGATAACTGTTTCTCAGCGGGATCAAATGATATCCGATGTGCGTAATGGCGTTTTTCGCTGGTTAGTACAGTGACATTTTCAGAGAATGTTCCTTTAAAAATTACCATTGTTTGTAGATAAAATTGATAACATATTGTATTAGTATTTTATTAGTGTTATTTTATATGTTTAAAATATATATCGAAAGTGGCCGCTGCAGATCACATAAGATGACGTATAAATACGCGAAAGTAAATCTATTAACTTTTGTATGAAAACCTAAGCTGCTCGAACCAAGAATACAAATACTTGATACCAAGCCCTTGAGCCAGAATTTTAATAATATTTGGTCACTTTAACGATTTTATTTAGTTTTGACGGAAAAATATACTTTGTGCTCCTGATATTAAACAAAAGTTTTTGGCATATCTTTTAGTGTTCCTGTAGAAACTAATCATTTCGGCCAATTTTGTTTAGATATGATATTCAATAGTATTTATTTCCTAATATGTACACTGCATTTATCGTAAAAATATTAATCTTACCTTGAATGATTATACTATGATCCTATCTAATAAACTAATAGTGTAAGATTGATTGGTACCTTTAGTGTGAACATGTATGTAAATAATATGGATATAGAAAGATACGTGCAAGATGATTTTATATGACACACACACAACATAATTGTTTGAAAACGGTTGAACTGATTTTGAATACACTTAACTCATGTATTAAGATAATAAGGATTTCAGAAACAGAGTGAGTTAAATGGTGTTTTTTATTTTGCAAAGCGTGCACTGTTCTAGTGTGTAACAGTAGAACATTAGTCATTAGTGCTTCAGAATATGTCCAACCAACTCTAAGATACTTTGTTCGACTCTGTCGAGTAGATATTTTTTTTCACGTGAAGCTAGAGAAATCTAGAGATTCAGATATTTGATAAGTGTAGTCCTTGGGCACTACCCACCTTCACCTTAAGCTCAACAATAAATACATCTTGTAAAACAACTACTGGAAAAATATATTTGAGATTCTATAAAACAAGTTTTGCACACCTGATTCTGCCCACTCAAGCGCACTACAGCTTAATTTGCTTGGCCGCTGTTGTTTGAGTTTAGTATTAAGAACGATTCGATGTACTTTACCATCCCGGTGAAATGTTATAAATATAATTATAAAGATATAAAAACAGCTCACCTCCCCTCACACTAAATGAGAATAAAATATTATACTAAGCAGGGATACGAAGCAAAGCTTCTTGGAGCTGAGTATACATCTTAAGAAGCACACCGCCTCAACGGTGTCCTGTTATGTTTACGTATGGATTTTTTTATAATTTATTTATGTTAGTCCCAGATAATTTCCTTTTAAGATAACCTTTGTTTCATACGTGTTCATATAAGTTACACGTGTAATGGCGGAGAGAAAGATACAAGTTGTGATATGTATCATTCTATTTCTTGAACCAATCAATGATATCACCATACAACCTAATAATCTAACTTAGTTCTAAAATAGACACAACAATCAATCCTCTGGACATTCATTTATCATTCTTAAAATGAAAGAACGAATTATAGTGATGTCTAGGTGTTCGGCCTTGCCAAGAATTGAGCGTGGACCCCCTAGGTCAACAAGAAAACGCGGGTTGACAACTGAGCAAAGCATGTTTTAGTCTATACGTTTAAAAACACGGATAATATTTAACGGCTTAATATATGAGGTAAGGATTAGGAAGGTAATTCTAGGATATGCGTCCGAAAAACCCCAGTATTGAGCAAATGTGAAAATCACCGTCAGTGAAAGTGGATGAGATTCGAACCTCGACCTCCCATCTCCAACAATCTTGGACCACGCAAACACTGTGACGTCGGAATATTTTGAAACCTGTAATGTCATTAGCCAGGGGGGCGATGACGAATTTTGTTTCCATAAACTTGTTGAGTGACACTTTGATGGATGGATGTGAAATTAATTTGGGTCAGCCGAGCGATCTGTAATATTAATGACCCCACCCCCTCCCCCTTGGGAATTTTAATAAATTCCTCCTGTCTTCCATTCAGGCGGGAAAACGGGTTCAAGTCTCCAGTAAACATAGAGTGTAATTAGTTTTATGTTACAGAGCCTAGCTACATATTTGATCTTTAATTGAACAAATTTAAACGGTACCAATAGTTCCACGAATCCAATTTTCAAATGACACTCTTTTTTGAGAAATTTAAGTTTTGCAAGCGTTTATAAAATATACTAAACTAATGTTAATATTAACTACTGGTATTTTTTAAACAGAAAAAAGTTACTATTTACGTATGAAAATGAACTTTTTACATAAAAATTAATTGATCATAATTAAATATATTTCCAATACTGAAACGTTACTTTCAATTATAAAATTGTAATTCTATTTAAACAATATATCATTTATATATCTATAGTATTGAGTTGTTACAATCACTTTCAATGATTATTTTTTCCAACAAATGCTAGTTTAGAAAGTCCTCCCGCGTAAATACGGTCTGACGTTTGCAATGATCGACAAATATAATTGACGTCTTAAAGCTAGACAAAAAAATCCTTATAGCTTAGTAGTATACCAATTGTTTTTTTACAATGAATATAAAATAATGAAAAATAGTTCACCAGTCATCACAACATTTAATTAGAGGTCATATGTATATTTGGACACGTTCCTTATTAAAAAGTGTCACTTTCTACTGATTAAAGAATATATTTTTTTAAAAAGTCCAATATTTATGTCAAACCCTAAAATATTGAAATTAAAAAGTAGTATATTAATTGGCGATAACTGTGTTGGTTAATTGTTACTTTAGGCATCTCTTGTCTAAATTAAGTGTCCACTTATTTAAATTTTATATATTATTTTATACAGTAAAAATGGTATCTTTGAAAAATGTGCCAGGAAATTAATCCTCGGACCTTTTGATTAACACAGCAATGCTATATCAGATGAGCTATCCTAGAAGTTGTCAACAAAATGCCCAATGTTTTCCCACAACTACAGGGGCATTGCTACGTAAGCATGATTGGTTTAGTCAACAGCTTGGGTTTAAATCTGTGTCTGGTGGCCAAGCGGTCTAAGATGCTTAGAATTATATTGGTCACTAGTGACGTGTGATTGGTGATCAACTCCTGGTCAAATGTACTGGGAGTTGTCTAACACGTTCCATTTTTCCATCCCCTTTCCACGCTACTGGGAGTGCAACTCTTCAAAAGTTTCCTCCTTATCTTGAATTAAATCGTTCATTATCCTTGTGTCTGATACCCCAGCTCAGTCGGTAACGCGTCTGCCGCGGTAGCTAATGATCAAAGTTCGATATCTGGTTTCTGTCGAAAAACTAAAATGACTAGAACATTAGCACCACAGTCCCAGGAAACGTCTTATATGACATCTTTTTACACATTCATATGTGAAGGCATGTAATCTGGAGTTGTCACTTTTGATAGATATGTTAGTACGACAAAATAGAGACATGGTTAATAGAAGTTGTGTGAACAGAGGGCCTCGCTCCCTCCAATCAAAAAGTGCTAAGCACATTATTCTAAGAATAAAACTTTTAATTCAAAGTTGAAATTTCTTCTATAGTTTGTCCTTTGGATTTTAATTTAATACTTTCACTAATGATCACGTTGTACAGTCAATAAATGACAACTATAGTCATTAGTAAATTATGTTCATAGAAAATACCCGTTGTTCGCGCGGTTTAACAAATAAATCTTACAATATTTCAAAATTTACTAAATATGCCCTAGGCACACAATCGAACTCTTAGAAATTTTAATTCAAATCCCTTGAGATGAGATACTAAACAAATAACCTTTTGAGCGGTCGCCCTCTTGAAACAGAGGGCCAGAATGAAAAACTGTGTAAATTCACGTTTGGTCCAAGTTCAAAGAATGTACATATCAAATGTCGTTAAAACTGGTTCGCGTGTTTGACAGTTATTGTGAAACATACTTTCGATATGCCAAACGGTCAAGTTAAAAAAGAACCTCGCTACCCTCGGTCTATAAATGTTAAAAATACAACGTATCTAATGAAGAAAATATATATTTTTTCAAACACTTTAAACTTTAATGATATTGTTTTTAAGGCATTTAAAGTTGTGCATGATAGAAGAAGCTTATTTTAACGATATCGCTTGAATAGGGCAAGACTTTTAATTTACCACACAACTGGAACTAGATTGATTTTATAACGATAGGGCCTACATTTCTTTTGGTTACTATTGCTTTAGTAAAGCTTTGAAATGTTGTATTTTAGTGGAGTTCAATACCCTCTCATCGTAACATCACTATTCATCTTCCTCATTCAACTATCATTAGAGTAGACTTTATTTAGCCTTCTTTTAATAAATGATAGGGTCCCATATGTGGAATAAAACCAAACTAAACCTGTTCGCGAAATTGATTACTTTACCTTTTAAATGAGATGGTATATTTTGTGAATTTAAACGCGAATTATTGATTGTAACATTCCAATAACCAAAATAAGTTCCTTTAGTTCAAAAATGTATTTCCCACAGCCAAAGACCATTGGTAAAAGATATGAACCGGTTACCATTAACGCCATTTTGTGAACAAAGTCAAATATTTAGAGATAGAGATAAATATAATAAAAAAAGAAACAGTGTTTAAGCTAACTAACCTTCTATCTTTGTTTTGTTTAGTATCTACAAACTTTAGTCGTATGTTTTAAATCCACCTCCATGTGAACCGAGATTCAGATGATCATTTTACCAAATCAGATCAAGGTCAAAGTAGGACCATATCTTCCAGGTTGGAGATCGTACACTGACGATACTAATTTCTTCCCTCCATATCTCACACGTCACAGGAAATGGCTTGTTTCCTTCCGGAAGTTTGTGTTGTGGTCATCTGTTGACTTAGAAAAGAGTGGAGTGCAGTCGCTTAGAAACCCAAAAAATGAAATCTACCGCCTGCTTTACAATTTTTAGTATTTTCGGGAGATTGGGATTGCGTCTCGTCAGGTCCTAAATATTGTGAGTTGTCTTAGTTTTCAATTCTGGGTCCAAAAACACCTCACACTTTTGTGAAAGTACAAGTTTCATTTTAACCAATGGCAAATTGTATCAATTACAGAAAAATGGTGAGGAGGATATGCATCAGAATTTGTGTGCAAGACACCAGCTCCCTTGACTGATTTGCGCTTTTCCGGTGATTAAGGGGTGGTTTTTCAATAATCACACTTTTTTCATCGTGTTTTACTACCCAACCGTTTTATACGTATTTAACTACGCTAATGGAATAGGAGTAAATTAAGTACAATTTAGAGTAAACGTACCTGCATTCCCGTGGTGGAAGAGTGGAACGCCATCTATGGGAAAACACCCCCAATACCACAAACCGGGATTTCAACCCCAACCTCCCAATTAACAGCATAGCAAACTGGACCAGCTCCTCGTTTATCCCACTGATCCGGGCTTTCCATTCTTTCCCTAAGTGAATGATACCAGGTATATTGAGTTGAAATGCACATTTTTTTATCTCGTGTTCTGAAATTAGTAAGAGTTTACTTGAAAGAAAGTGAACCCTATCCCAAACCCTAAAACCTAACTAAAAGGGTTCAAATAAAAAAATTAGTCAACAAAAAGAAAGAGTGTGCTAAGTGAGTAAAGAATATAGAAAAACATGGGCAAGAAACCAATACTCAGAACACGCAATTTGGAACAATTTCGGAACCGGTCCCCACGGTCAGCCTCAACAATATATAAATATATAAATATCCCCCTAATTTCTTTACCAGACAAATATTTAGAAGCGGGATAGTGTTATGCCTAAGGATAAATAAGTAGAGAAAAAATAGAGTAAGTAGAAAAGATTCACAAAATGGATTGTATATTAGATATTAAAAAAAAATTATATGAACAACAATTAATATAGAGAATCCCAAAATGGGGATAAATGATGTATAAAATATTTTGTGATCACAATAGCATATTTGGTCCCGGCCCAGATTTATCTGATTTCCAAACCCTTCCTACACCTCTGACAAGACATCTTGTGAATGTGTGGAATGCCAGGTCGCCACCGTGGTTCGGATTCCACGTTAAACTGTAGGTCCTTCATTTCATCTCACAATCACCCTACCATTACACATTAGCGTAAGTGCGTATAACCCGAACGGGTAGTAAGACGCGGTGCTAATAATAATAATAATAATAATAATAATAATAATAATAATAGCATAGTTTCGTTAGAAGAGCGCATTAAATATTTTAGTGATCACCATCACTAGTTTACGTTAACAAAAACACAAGTTAGACGCGTACTTGTTAGCCAGGAAAGAACACTATTAAGCTCGTGAATTAGATCTCTGCGAAACACTAGCATTCTTTACATAACAATCAAACTTATTTATATCATTATCTTTACATCTCTCCATCCCGACAAAAGGGAAAATATGTCTTACATCGATTTACCCTGGACATAAAACTATCAAATCTCTTATATTGATTATAAAGTTGGCAATCCACATATTAGTTGTCAACGCCCAAAATACTACCTTCAATAAACAAAGTTACTATGGCGGTTATCAATAACATCTAAAACTAGCGCTGATGACGCCCAATAAATTAAGTTAATAAGTAAATATTAGTGATAATAACATCAATAGCGCTATTTTCTAGTCAGAGTCCTATAGCTCAAGTTTATTACAATTGAGATAAATTTTAAGTCCAAAAGAAAATATTATTATTAACAACATCACTAGCGCTGTTTTCTAATCAGAGTTCAATAAATCAAGTTCATTACGCCAAAAAAAGAATTTTGAAACAAAAGAAAAGATTACATGCCGAAAAAGAATTTTGCTTACATTATTATAAGTATCTGAAGCCTTAGCTTCCCCTAACGATTACCGAAGCCAGTCCAAGAGTGGCTCTCCATTCACATGACTACTATTTTATATGATTTAAGCACAGTCCACAGATCACGGAATGATGGGATCCCGAGGGGAGGAAAACCAAAGAACATAAATAAGGGTGGGGGAATTCCACACGCTTCTAGAATGGAGAACAAAACTGAACAATGACCGAAGAATTTTCTTTTCTTCTGAAGGTCTGGGAATTTTTGTAACTGAGCGTTGAATTGGCGCCGCCTCAGTATCTTGTTGTCAGTCGTTGTGTTCGGGCGTGTGTGTAGAGGCGGGGTGAATCGAGTGCGTAGTCGGGCCAACAGCAGTCGGTGTCCATGCAATTGAGTAAGTCTGTTTGTTATTGACTTTGGTATCGCTGACTTGTGGCTAATGCTACAAAAGTTCCGTAGCACTGAAAAATGGCATTTTCCCAGAAGGGCCAGCCCAGTTTGGGGCTTGAACCTCGACCTCCAGTAACAGATCCCGCTAGACTGGTAGTAGAAGTTTCTTGTTAGGTGATCAAGGTTTGGTTCATGTATATGAAAATAGTTGGACTAACAACAGCCGTTAGTTATTGGCTGTTTCTTTCAGTGCTCGTCATAATTATGAGGTGTAGAGCAACATGAGTAGTTCGAGCGACTCACACAGGAGGGATACTAACAAACAGAACAGTGACAATCCTCAGTATGGTCGAGTGACTCACACAGGAGGGATACTAACAAACAGAACAGTGACAATCCTCCAGGGATTTGATTTTCTAAACAATAACAAATTAAAACGAAAATGCTTAAAGAATATTCGTATATGAGTATTATAAATTTGGTGATTTAATAGATCGTTAGAATTTCTTAATACCGTAGACAATTATTAAAATATTTACCATTATGAAACATGCTTCAGTGGCAGCATGGTATAAGGTGTCACACTCGTGTTAAACTAAACCATCGATGACAAAGATCGGGGTTCGAATCCCGTATGAGGGCGGTTATACAAAATTGTTTCCACTTTCTCTTAGGGCATATGCGGGTAAATTTCCTCTAAGTCGAACTTTCCTCATCCCTAAGTATATTAACGTAATTAGAACATAACCTGAACAGGCAGTAAGGCGCGGTGCTAAAAAGATATTATAAAAGTGGATCTATCAGTCTCTATCAGTAAAGCGGTAGCCACGTATTTGATAACATCCTTAAAATATAAATTTTACGATATTGGGGCTATATGATTCTTTTAAGTGCTCACCCTAACTATTTTTAGGTTCAAATTAGATTTTGTTAATGTTGGGTTTATCGTCTTACGACAATGGGTTATTTTATGTCTGGAGTTGTAATTTATTTCGCTTATCATAACAAAGGTGAGCACTTTCCATTTAGCGGTGCAAAGGAAACGAAATAAAACATATCACAGTGGTAATAAATCGTCCCTGAAGAACTTTCCACAAACAAAAGTTATAAAAGACGTTGGTTGATTGAGGTTAGTTGAGGATTCATAGACAAAAGTTAGATCGAAAGCACAAACAATTAATAAACCTCACACAATACACATTTTAATAATAATATTGATCAATTCAATAACTATCTCCAAACCATTCGACATTACTGGTTGTTTCACAAATCTCTCTTTAATATTCTAGTAGAGCATGATGACGTAACGGCGTTTGCCGTTGTTTTAAATCTAGGTGTTTTTAAAGTATCAATATCCAAGCGCAACGGAAAGGGTAGTTTAAAGAAATTGTACCCACACTAGCGTGAAAAGGGGTGGTAAAACCACATGTCTGGAACATATTAACATATTAGAAAAAACATCATTGTACATTATACAAGATTTCCTGTGTTTTTAAAAATAATTTCAATTTTTACAAACATTTTAGCGAATAAGAGTTTTTTTTAAATGGACTCTACATTAGTGTTGGTGTTTAGAACAGGATTAGTTGACCTTGATGAGGAATATAATCGTTACATGGCCCAATATTGTTTAAATAAAGACCTTCAGTTCGCTTTTACTTCTGAAGGACTTGACAAATATTTCAGTTTTTTCACGCAATTCCCTGAGTGACACAAAACGTATCTGTAGTACCCCTGTACACTTGGATTAGTAACTCTCCACTTACCGTGTAATATTTATTACAAAACACGCTATCGAACTTGATTAAAGTTATGTCATTAAAACTATATTATTTATTTGTGTTCATTGGTTAAAATGGACATATATATATATATGAAAGGCCAGTCATAAAAAGGACGATATATATTGTTAATAAATGGTTCACTTTGAATATTTTCATAATATTATACTCGAGAGATCTTGTTCCAGGAAGTTTCAATCAAATCATTACAGCACACGTAGACCAAGGCGTCAGTCTCGTTTGATTGATTTGTATTTGTAATGGCGAGGAGGTCGGGATTCAAATCCTGGTTGGGTGCTTTGAGTTGATGTAAAACATTGTTTTCGACAAATCCACGTAGGTCTACACTTCCTCTATAATAAACCTTCACTCCCTATTATTGGTGTACATGAGGATGGGCAGTAATACGCGGGGCAAAGGGCAAATCATATTAATCCGTATTCTAAATGACCCTGTAAATGTTAACATTAAAAATTGGCAACTTACGCTTAAACTTGATATAATAAAGTGTTTATTTTCAAAATGCACGTAGAACTATCCTTAAATATTATAATTAACTGATAACAAACAAACATATATCGATCTAGGTGGTTTTAGGGTGAAGTGCTTGCATCAGGAGCCGATGTTTGTGGGTCAGATAGCAAACCGTAGCACAACCTCCTTCGAAGGGTAAGTAAAGCCATTGCGAGTGTGTAAGGCAAGCATGTATCAAGTGATGTGATAGCTGATATCACCAATACCTATAAACTAACAATTATACTATCAAATGTTGATAGCAAACAAGTTTGTCTTACTATGTATAGACCATCCACAGCCGAAGACAATGAAACGTTACCATCTTCTGAAACCAAGATGGCGAACCAGCCTAAACAAGGGTGGTTGATGACGTTATTCAAACCGTCAAGGGGGTTGTGTTCTCATGCTATTTACAAAATAAAAACATAATAGTTGTATTAATATATGTTGTTGTTTAACAAAGTTACGAAAACGTCAATCAAACTGTATATTAACCTAAGGTAAGTATTGTTGGACTCGTTTGATGTCTGCAATAAACACCACCTGATACCTGTCAGGTACCAGCCTTACAACATGGATGTCCTATACTAATTACGCTGTGTTAGGGATTAGGAAGGTTGAAGTTCAAGGAAGTATACCCGCATTTGCATGGTGGGAGAGCATACAGCTATTTAGGAAAAACCCCTTCGGAAAACCAACCGGGATTCGAACTCCAATCTCCCCGTCATCGTGAGTCCAATCTATTACATGAGTGACGCCTTAGAACATGAGACCACAGAGGCGAGTAGAAAAAAGCCGTTTGAGTTTTCTAAAAGTTATTTTTAACAAAATACTACTAAAGGTCTGTCTCACTTTTATAATGTGTGTGTGTGTGTGTGTGTGTGTGTGTGTGTGTGTGTGTGTGTGAGAGAGAGAGAGAGAGAGAGAGAGAGAAAGAGAGAGAGAGATATGGAAGGGGACACGAGAAAATGTCAGGGTTTTTGGAAGTTTTCATTGCAAACAATTTTTCGACAAAATAGATTAAATATTCTCCAGTAAAAACAAAGAGTTTAATTTTCTACACATCTCAACGGTACGTAATCTCAACAGTTATTGAGTATTTGTTATGGCCCGGCCATGTTAGCATTTTATGATAAACTTTTTAAATGGAGAGGAAAGTTCTCATCAAATTAAAGAACACCGTCGAATGATATTCAACAATTGTTGCGATTAACGTGTGAACATATTTGATTTATTTTACTTTTTTTTTACTGCAAAAACACTGTCCTGACTCTCAATCCCTGACATCCCACCCTAGCCACCACGCCCCTCTCCCTCCTCCAAGCACTGTCCCTGACTCTCAATCCCTGACATCCCACCCTAGCCACCACGCCCCTCTCCCTCCTCAAAACACTGTCCCTGACATCCCACCCTAGCCACCACGCCCCTCTCCCTCCTCCAAGCACTGTCCCTGACTCTCAATCCCTGACATCCCACCCTAGCCACCACACCCCTCTCCCTCCTCAAAACACTGTCCTTGACATCCCACCCTAGCCACCACGCCCCTCTCCCTCCTCAAAACACTGTCCCTGACATCCCACCCTAGCCACCACGCCCCTCTCCCTACTCCAAACACTGTCCCTGACATCCCACCCTAGCCACCACACCCCTCTCCCTCCTCAAAACACTGTCCCTGACATCCCACCCTAGCCACCACGCCCCTCTCCCTCCTCAAAACACTGTCCCTGACATCCCACCCTAGCCACCACACCCCTCTCCCTCCTCCAAGCACTGTCCCTGACTCTCAATCCCTGACATCCCACCCTAGCCACCACACCCCTCTCCCTCCTCCAAGCACTGTCCCTGACTCTCAATCCCTGACATCCCACCCTAGCCACCACACCCCTCTCCCTCCTCCAAACACTGTCCCTGACATCCCACCCTAGCCACCACACCCCTCTCCCTCCTCCAAACACTGTCCCTGACATCCCACCCTAGCCACCACGCCCCTCTCCCTCCTCAAAACACTGTCCCTGACATCCCACCCTAGCCACCACGCCCCTCTCCCCTCCTCAAAACACTGTCCCTGACATCCCACCCTAGCCACCACGCCCTCTCCCTCCTCAAACATACTGTCCCTGACATCCCACCCTAGCCACCACAGCCCCTCTCCCTTCTCCAAAACACTGTCCCTGACATCCCACCCTAGCCACCACACCCCTCTCCACTCCTCAAAACACTGTCCCTGACATCCCACCCTAGCCACCACGACCCCTCTCCCTCCTCCAAGCACTGTCCCTGACTCTCAATCCCTGACATCCCACCCTAGCCCCACACCCCTCTCCCTCCTCCAAACACTGTCCCTGACATCCCACCCTAGCCACCACGCCCCTCTCCCTCTCCAAACACTGTCCCTGACATCCCACCCTAGCCACCACGCCCCTCTCCCTCCTCAAAACACTGTCCCTGACATCCCACCCTAGCCACCACGCCCTCTCCCTCCTCAAACACTGTCCCTGACATCCCACCCTAGCCACCACGCCCCTCTCCCTCCTCCAACACTGTCCCTGACTCCTCCACCCTGCTCCTCTCAACCCCTACCACCCACACCCCTCTCCCTCCTCAAACACTGTCCTGACATCCCACCCTAGCCACCACGCCCTCTCTCCCTCCTCAAAACACTGTCCTGACATCCCACCCTAGCCACCACGCCCCTCTCCTACTCCTCAAACACTGTCCCTGACATCCCACCCTAGCCACCACACCCCTCTCCCTCCTCAAACACTGTCCCTGACATCCCACCCTAGCCACCACCCCCCTCTCCCTCCTCCAAACACTGTCCCTGACATCCCACCCTAGCCACCCCACCCCTCTCCTCTCCTCCAAGCACTGTCCCTACTCATCCCTGACATCCCACCCTAGCCACCACACCCCTCTCCCTCCTCCAAACACTGTCCCTGACTCTCAATCCCTGACATCCCACCCTAGCCACCACACCCCTCTCCCTCCTCCAAACACTGTCCCTGACATCCCACCCTAGCCACCACACCCTCTCCCTCCTCCAAACACTGTCCCTGACATCCCACCCTAGCCACCACGCCCCTCCCTCCTCCAAACACTGTCCCTGACATCCCACCCTAGCCACCACGCCCCTCTCCTCCTCCAAAACACTGTCCCTGACATCCCACCCTAGCCACCACCCCTCTCCCTCCTCCAAACACTGTCCCTGACATCCAACCCTGACACCCACACCCCCCCTCCTCCTCAAACACTGTCCCTGACATCCCACCCTAGCCACCACACCCTCTCCCTCCTCCAAACACTGTCCCTGACATCCCACCCTAGCCACCACACCCTCTCCCTCCTCCAAGACGCCACTCTCAACCTGACATCCCACCTAGCCACCACACCCCTCTCCCTCCTCCAAACACTGTCCCTGACATCCCACCCTAGCCACACACCCCTCTCCCTCCTCCAAACACTGTCCCTGACATCCCACCCTAGCCACCACACCCTCTCCCTCCTCAAAACACTGTCCCTGACATCCACCCTAGCCACCACGCCCTCTCCCTCCTCCAAACACTGTCCCTGACATCCCACCTAGCCAACCTTACCTCCAACACTGTCCCTCTCCCCCTCCAAACCTTCCCTGACTCCAAATCCCGAATCCACCCTAGCCACCACCCCTCTCCCTACTCCAAACACTGTCCCTGACATCCACCCTAGCCACCACACCCCTCCTCCCAAACACTGTCCCTGACATCCCACCCTAGCCACCACACCCTCTCCCTCCTCCAAACACTGTCCCTGACATCCCACCCTAGCCACCACCCCCTCTCCCTCCTCCAAAACACTGTCCCTGACATCCCACCCTAGCCACCACGCCCTCTCCCTCCTCCAAAACCTGTCCCTGACATCCCACCCTAGCCACACACGCCCTCTCCCTCCTCAAACACTGTCCCTGACATCCCACCCTAGCCACCACACACCCTCCTCCCTCCTCCAAACACTGTCCCTGACATCCCACCCTACCACCACACACCCCTCTCCCTCCTCCAAACACTGTCCCTGACATCCCACCCTAGCCACCACACCCCTCTCCCTCCTCCAAACACTGTCCCTGACATCCCACCCAGCCACCACAAACCCCCTCTCCCTCCTCCAAACACTGTCCCTGACATCCCACCCTAGCCACCACGCCCTCTCCCTCCTCCAAACACTGTCCCTGACATCCCACCCTAGCCACCACGCCCTCTCCCTCCTCCAAACACTGTCCCTGACATCCCACCCTAGCCACCACACCCCTCTCCCTCCTCCAAACACTGTCCCTGACATCCCACCCTAGCCACCACACCCCTCTCCCTCCTCCAAACACTGTCCCTGACATCCCACCCTAGCCACCACGCCCCTCTCCCTCCTCAAAACACTGTCCCTGACATCCCACCCTAGCCACCACGCCCCTCTCCCTCCTCCAAACACTGTCCCTGACATCCCACCCTAGCCACCACGCCCTCTCCCTCCTCCAAACACTGTCCCTGACATCCCACCCTAGCCACCACGCCCTCTCCCTCCTCCAAACACTGTCCCTGACATCCCACCCTAGCCACCACACCCCTCTCCCTCCTCCAAACACTGTCCCTGACATCCCACCCTAGCCACCACACCCCTCTCCCTCCTCCAAACACTGTCCCTGACATCCCACCCTAGCCACCACACCCCTCTCCCTCCTCCAAACACTGTCCCTGACATCCCACCCTAGCCACCACGCCCTCTCCCTCCTCCAAACACTGTCCCTGACATCCCACCCTAGCCACCACACCCCTCTCCCTACTCCAAACAAACACAATTATATGTGATAGCACAGATAGCAAGTCGCGCCACAAGGAAGATAATGGAGGAAAATACTCGGCCTCCCAATTTGTCCGGGCCGGTGATTTATTTATTGCTGTCAAACATCTGGATACCCAAGATATTCTAAATAGACCTCTCAGTGGTTTGACATTCCCGTTAGGTTTGAGTTAGTGCTTTCGAAAGCGTCTCAACACCAGAATGGAACACTTGAATTCCTTTTCAGTCGGGCACGTTTCAACTCACCTGTTTCTAAAACTACACGTAGTTGTTTAAAGTTGTGGTGGGCTCACCTCCTGGTGAGTTGGAGTCAGTTCCAGTTGTGGGGCTCACCTTCTGGTTAGTTGGAGTCAGTTCCAGTTGTGGGGCTCACCTTCTGGTTAGTTGGAGTCAGTTCCAGTTGTGGGGCTCACCTTCTGGTGAGTTGGAGTTAATTACAGTTGTGGGGCTCACCTTCTGGTTAGTTGGAGTCAGTTCCAGTTGTGGGGCTCACCTTCTGGTGAGTTGGAGTTAATTACAGTTGTGGGGCTCACCTTCTGGTTAGTTGGAGTCAGTTCCAGTTGTGGGGCTCACCTTCTGGTGAGTTGGAGTTAATTACAGTTGTGGGGCTCACCTTCTGGTTAGTTGGAGTCAGTTCCAGTTGTGGGGCTCACCTTCTGGTTAGTTGGAGTCAGTTCCAGTTGTGGGGCTCACCTTCTGGTGAGTTGGAGTTAATTACAGTTGTGGGGCTCACCTTCTGGTTAGTTGGAGTCAGTTCCAGTTGTGGGGCTCACCTTCTGGTGAGTTGGAGTTAATTACAGTTGTGGGGCTCACCTTCTGGTTAGTTGGAGTCAGTTCCAGTTGTGGGGCTCACCTTCTGGTTAGTTGGAGTCAGTTCCAGTTGTGGGGCTCACCTTCTGGTGAGTTGGAGTTAATTACAGTTGTGGGGCTCACCTTCTGGTTAGTTGGAGTCAGTTCCAGTTGTGGAGGGAGAGTGGAAAACAATATAGAAAAAAAGCTTCTTAGTACACCCTACCAAGATTCGAACCCTTATCACCCATTAATCCACAGTCCAGTATATTGCGTGAGTGACGTCCTAGTCCATACGATCATTCAAGCGGGTAGGTACACATCTATATGCTCAATTAAACTCAACCCAGTTTTAGCGTATGGGTCGTTCAACGGCTTGGTTTTTGAGATAGTGCACCCGCATTAGTGTGAAACTAGAAAAAAAGGAAAACCAAAGTGATAGATTGCATGTGGGAAACCTTAACCAGGTTTAGAACCCCAAGCTTCCCGTCAAAAGCTCCCTTATCAGGGCAAACCTAGCTATTTACACAACGCGACCCCCTATGGAGATATTGATATTTACCATCAAAACAATTGAATACATGTTATTCTAAGGATAAATCTATGGTTTCCTTTTAGAAATTATTTGTTTTTTGTTTGAATCAAATCTAGATAGTTTTAAATAGGATGTCGCTTAATTTACTCTTATTCTCAATTTATTCTTATTTTCATTTATATATTCAAGATGCACCAAGAGCGCTCAGTCTGGGTTTATATTTAAAAACTAGAACTATTGTTTTCAGAAAGGTATTTTATAAAGTGCGACCTTGTCTACTATCTGTCCATGTTCAGCCACAATTGATTGATGTCTAATAACACTTCAGTTACGATAACATCACACACACAGAGCCTTACAGCTTTGTAGCAGTGTGTGCCAACGTTTGGATGTAAGTGCGACTGAACAGCAACAGTCAGTCTCAATTTCAAATATGTTCGACAGCTAGAAAAACAACCAGATATAATTCAACTTTTACATTCGTCTAGTCATGTGATATGCAGATGTCCCAGTTGGTACATAATTACTATAAAATAACAATAATAACAGTAGAAATGTATTATATTGGTCGCCAAAAATTATGTTTGTGTTTTATTAAAGGCCCTTCCTCCTAACACTTTGACTGTAAAGTTTAATTCAATTACTGAGGGGCTACTTACTACTTACTTACCCAACATGAACTTATATTAGCGCACCATTAACTTAACCTAGGGTATCACTTTAACCTAGCAGGCTAGCCAAGGTTCGAACCTTTGCCAATTACATTGGATGAGGTTTTACCATTATCCTTTCATGTAGGATAACTGCAGGTATAATTATATATTTGAGGGACTAAGCCGTTAACTAAAAATAGAAACAAGTAACTTCAATATAATAATAATAATGTTATAAACTTGTAATGAGCAAGAACATTACGGTAACTTTAAATCAAGTTTAACATAATTAACTTGGTTTCACTCGCACCGGTGGGCATGTGGGAAAAGGTGTTAGTCTTGTGTGGTTAGGTGGTGACGGAAAGACACCCTCACACGCAAATGTCAGTACAATTCCATTCATTTATACCTTCCTCATGGAAAGCGCATTATTGTAAACATGCGGCTAGCCCGGACGAGTAGTAAGACTAAACGTTCGAACCAGGGCTATAAAGATCTGTTACTGTTATCTTTATCATTCAGTCCGGCTGTTTTTTGATATCTTTAGTACGTATGACACATACTCCACCTCATATGCATAAAGTATTCCATTACCTTTATCAAATTAATAACGCATTATAAATGGCACAGATCATTTTTCATGAATAACCTTGTTAGTGAAGTAGTTTTATGAAGAGTATCGCATGTCATCAACCAAACATCCGCCCCCATTGGCTAGAGAGCTGTCCCATAAAAATAGAGTGATACGAAGGATTTATACTTTTACATTAAAGCACAAGGTTACATTAACTCGGTTGTATCAGCTTTTAAAAAAAAAGTAATTAGATAGTCTTCTTGAGCCTTTTAAATTAATAAGACACTTGCCTCGGTGGGCACGTGGGCTAAGACGTCAACCTCGTCTAGTATAGTTTACCAGCGGCAAGAAGGTTGGGCTTCAAATCTCCAGTGGCTACAATGAGAAGTTTTTCCCCAATAGTTTTCCACTTACCTTTCACGCAAATGCAAGTGTGTTTCTTCTAAATTCCACCTTTATCACCCCTACCTCAGTAATGTGGATACTCGGATAGAGGGTAGTAAGACACACACAAAAGCCTTATATTTAATTAGGAGCCTTGGTAAAAAAAACCTATTCAGTTAATTGTGAAAATGAGTTTTTCAAAACCAAAACACATATAAATTTCATATTGTATGCAGATTAGTGGATGGCGGAATTGTTATAATTGAAATTCTTAATTTTACTAACCAAGACAATTTTTCCTAGCAGGTTTTCCTCCATTTAAATACGGATTCATTTCCAAAAAATGCCACCTTTCTCATCCTTGGTTCAGTGGTGTAGAGAGATAGAAAAGCACGGAAAAGTCGTAAAACGCTAAGCACCACAAAATATTATATTTTATTATAGTTTTACGTGTTTCAATTTAAAGTGGTTTTGAGTTTGGCTTTTATATTTACGAAACTAAAAAAAATCTGCATTTAATATCAACTATCAGCTTAAGGCCCACGATATAATATAATTAATTAATTGGGGTGTTTTATTCCTCAGTCATGACCTTTGATGTCAGAGTTGAATAGTTTCAATCTGAGTGATATAAATCACGATTCAAATCACACATTTAAAAAATAAAATATTATGATATAAATAAACTAGGTTTATAAACATATAAGTAGAAAAGAATAAATATTTGAGCCACAAAGAGAAGAAAATATTTAAATTAGATTTTGTTTACAAATATTAACATATCCAATCAATGTTTTACATAAAACATAACATCAGTAAACCTACTCACTTGTTTGGAAAATTAGCCATTTCCTTCATATTTGTCGCTGAATTGTTTATATTTTACACATTTGCTTGGTTTTATTTATGAGTATAAGACACTATTATGAGTACAATATAAAATAATATTATTAATATACACGAGATTATTCATTATTTTCTTCTACAATAAAAAGTTACAGTCCAATGGATATAGGAAAGGCTTTATCTAAGAAGATGTAATTTAATAAATCACCTTTCACGAAGGCTATTGTTTGATAAAGTGCAATTAAATGTCTGTCCCGCCAAATATTATAATGTTTTGGAATGGCCCGCTGGATAACCTATTGAATAGCCCTGCCTTATGCTATGCAGCGAGCTATACAGTCATTCAGTGAGTGGCTTGCTTGAAGAATTACAGCTCTTTGGTTCCAATACAAGGCAAACAATGATGACACAACAATAGAAAGCGCATGCTCACTTATTGATTCATTTCTTCGCTTGTAACCAAAGCCCGAATATTGATGAAATGTAATTTTTCTCAGCTCATCTAATCCTCATGTATACATTAATTCTGTTCATGATCACCTGGTTATGGAAATATTCTTACATATGTACAATATGTACATAGATAACATAACAAAACATACATAGCAAAACATAGTATAGCATACATAGCATACTTAAATACATAAATACACACATACACACATATATAATCACGCCATCCTCTACGGGGTAGGTAAGAAATTGTGCAAACAGCGTGTTTAGCGTATGAACCGCTGCGCCCCTCAAGGTTGCCGGAGGGGGCGAATGCAACAATGATTAAAATAAAAAAAGAAATGTTAGGATTCATTATTAAATCAGTCTATTGCTAGCAGTTCAAATAATTAATGTTGCTCACTGGCCACGTTGTAGTCATAATAATTAGTATAAATGTCAAATAATTAGTTGTAATTAACGGAACAACGTCTTGTTGCGCCGCTGGAAGAGAGCCAGCAACATCTGGCGCGACATTCCATAACAATAACAAGAAGAAAACAAGTGTTTTGGTTGGAAATGAGTGGTCCCTCAGTGCAGTCGCCCGGGGACAACTGGCTGGAGGTGTCAGGTGACAGATAGTCTGGAGGTGTCAGGTGATAGATAGGCTGGAGGTGTCAGGTGATTGATAGGATGGAGGTGTCAGGTGATAGATAGTCTGGAGGTGTCAGGTGATAGATAGGCTGGAGGTGTCAGGTGATTGATAGGCTGGAGGTGTCAGGTTATAGATAGGCTGGAGGTGTCAGGTTATAGATAGGCTGGAGGTGTCAGGTTATAGATAGGCTGGAGGTGTCAGGTTATAGATAGGCTGGAGGTGTCAGGTGATTGATAGGATGGAGGTGTCAGGTGATATATAGGCTGGAGGTGCCAGGTTAGGGTTGAATGGAGGTGTCAGGTGATAGATAGTCTGGAGGTGTCAGGTTATAGATAGGCTGGAGGTGTCAGGTGATAGATAGGCTGGAGGTGTCAGGTGATAGATAGTCTGGAGGTGTCAGGTTATAGATAAGCTGAAGGTGTCAGATGATTGATAGTCTGGAGGTGTCAGGTGATAGATAGTCTGGAGGTGTCAGGTGATAGATAGGCTGGAGGTGTCAGGTTATAGATAGGCTGGAGGTGTCAGGTTATAGATAGGCTGAAGGTGTCAGATGATTGATAGTCTGGAGGTGCCAGGTGATAGATAGTCTGGAGGTGTCAGATGATTGATAGTCTGGAGGTGCCAGGTGATAGATAGTCTGGAGGTGTCAGGTGATAGATAGTCTGGAGGTGTCAGGTGATAGATAGTCTGGAGGTGTCAGGTGATAGATATTCTGGAGGTGTCAGCTGATAGATAGGATGGAGGTGTCAGGTGATAGATAGGCTGGAGGTGTCAGGTGATAGATAGTCTGGAGGTGTCAGGTGATAGATAGTCTGGAGGTGTCAGGTGATAGATATTCTGGAGATGTCAGCTGATAGATAGGATGGAGGTGTCAGGTGATAGATAGGCTGGAGGTGTCAGGTGATAGATAGTCTGGAGGTGCCAGGTGATAGATAGTCTGGAGGTGCCAGGTTATGGTTTAATGGCGAACCTATGCCCTGGTAGCTATGAACTTTTGAGTCCCTTAAGACCAGATACTAGCAGTAAACATTGATAAAAAGGTTTCTTTACTTAGCTTACAGCTGTCAAAACCGACAATATATGTCAAAAGTAGAGATAAATATTTACCTTTAAATTTCCAATAGAAAAATTATCTCTCGGTAAACTTTCAGTTAGAAAATTATTTTTCAATAAATATGTTTTGTCATGAATAATAAAAAGGTTATATATATATATATATATATATATATATATAAATGCCGTGAATTATTATCATAAATTGTCTCCCTCAATATAACGGACATTCTGGAACTTGTTATAATTTTTAAAACATGATATACATTTGGAACATCATACAGAATCGCTAGTGGTTTTTATTCATGAAAAAATTAAGATTGTTATTTATCACATTGAAATCCTAACTAATATTATAAATGTGAATGCGAGTTTGTTTGTTTGTTACGCTTTCACGCCTAAACTACTCGACCGATCATCATGAAATTTTGCATACACGTTGTCATGGGTGCAGAAAAGGACATAAGGTACCTTTCATCCAGAAAAAAAGTACTGTTCCTGAGGGATAGAAAAAAAATAACTTTTAGACAGTTGTCCGGTATACAACTCGGCCTACTGATATGAACATGAATTGCAACATGATGCCTGGAGTACAGAAAAAGGGACCTGTGGTATATCAGAAGAAAATCTGATATCCCGAATTAAAATCTGTTCTCGAGATATTTAGGCACATCTAACTTAAAATGATTAAAAATAATTACATTCAGCTAATTAAGCTCTGTCTGTTCACCCCTTTATGGTAAATGACAAAATTGTCGTAAGAAGTTTGGTATTATACTGTGATGAACTCAAATAAAGATATTATTTTTACTAAAGTACCTTTAACGTTTAGTACTATAACAACTCGATAGATGGCGCGGTATCGATTTGTACTATTTAATGTACTAAGATTTCATTACTCCCAAAATCCGATAGATGGCGCTGAGCACATTTTAAAACGCGGTATCGTTTTGTATTATTATTTTAAACTCATAATTGTGAAGTTTGGAGAAAGGGAAGAAAGAGAGTTGGGGGGCCGTATCGATGGGAAATAACAATGCATGTTTGCGATTCATTTGTTTACAAACATTGATTAGTTACCGTTTATTCATCTGTGTTTAGTCCTATTTTAATAATATTGTAATTTTTTACGTTTTCAGTTTATATTGTTTCTTTTTGAAGTTATACTTCTTTAGGCGCGTTATGAAAAAATGATGAGAGTGAAATTTTAAGATGCGCGTGCATCACTGTAACACAAAAGTAACAGGTTGAAGCTAAACCGCTCATTAGTCTCGAAAAAAAAAAAGAAAAAAAAAAAGCTACCAACAAAATAGAAATAGAATCTCTGTTAGTCACGCATGTTGGTACGCTCGTCGCCTCTGATCACTGTTTTCATATATATAATATTTATCCACATGTTTCTAGTTTCTACATTCACAACACGTGTTTTAGTTTCATACAAGTGCGAATTATATATGTGCTAATAAATTATATTCAGTAGTGATTTATATAGAATATTTTGATTAATATCATTTACTATTCGTAAATATTAGTGAAAAAAATTGTGCTTATAGACTTTTTCAAGTGCTCCAATATAATTGAGCTTAACTATTCGTATGTATTATTTATTGATATAAATTAAAATATTATTATTTAACATAATTAATACTAAATATTATTAAATTATTATTGTTAAATATTTATTATTGGTTATTTAATATTTACAAAATAAAGAAATAAAATTAATAAAACATTTAATAAAAAATTTGTGATAAAAATTTAAATTGAACATCAAAATAAAATATTAATTTTTAATATTTATTATTAAATTGAATAAATAGTAAATATTTATATTTAATGATGCCAAAGAAGTATAACTTCTCACGCGCGTACATAAGTACACACACCCATTTTTATTTAATGCTCTTACTAATATAATTATACAGTAGTATGGTTCTTCAGTCACCACACTTAGAATTGAACAAGGGAGTTTTAAAAGCTAACACTTGACTCCCGTTACTACAAAATTATCTGGACAGGTACTGCCACAATTAATAGGTTCATTATTTACTTTAAGGCAATGGTTTGTTTGTTTTAATTTTAAGGTTAGGTATCTTCTTCTTTTTAAAAGTTTTTTCTTTTTCTTTTTTGAAATGCCTCGCAAACGTAATTCTAACTTATCCAGGAGCTCATCGCGAGTCCGGCAGCTAAAATTGCTCGATCCCAAGAATCCTCCGTTCATGCCGAATTAAGGAGGCAAGAACAAGCGGAGCGACAAGCTGCTTTGAGAGCGTATGAGACACCTTCTCAAAGCCAGGAAAGACTGCAGTACCAAGCCACCCACCAGGCTTCTATGAGAGCAGCTGAGAAGCCCCTTCAAACACCAATTGCGTTTGGAGGAACAAGCCGAATGCCAGAGAGCTTTGAGAGCTACTGAAACTCCTTATCAAACGCAGCTCCATTTAGATGAGCAAGATGAATGCCAGAGAGCTTTGAGAGCTACTGAGACGCCCCTTCAAACGCAGCTCCGTTTAGAAGAACAAGCCCAGCGGCAGGCAACCATTAGAGTAACAGAAACTACACAACATTCGCAGGCGAGAAGAATCGTTCATGCAGAAATGCAAACCCAACGCCGACGAACTTTTATGCTTTAGCAGTTGGTCCGTATTTAATAATTCTGGATTTGAATACGATCCTTTAATTGATTACAAAAATCAGACTTTAATTGTTGTTGGTTTGATGAATAAAAAATGCTAGTTTTGAGAGGCTTTAAAATGGAAAGATGATACCGCAGGGATGTGTTGTTCTAATGGCAAAGTTTCCCTTCCTTTACTTGGTGAACTAGAACAACCTCTGAAAACTCTATATTTGTATGATTGAAATGAATCATGGCGTTTTAAATAGATAATAAGGAATAAGAATGTCCGGGTTTTCGCCAACCTTTACCGTACAAGGTCAGATATATCATCAAATTGGTTCACTTTTTCCAACAGAGAACGAACAGTATAAATTCTTGCAAGTTTATTTTATGGGTGATAAAGAAAATTAAGTAAACCGTCGTTGCCTATACATTCAAGGATTTGAAAGAGATACGGTATTAAAAATTCAAAGAATGTTACATAACCACAACATTTTGATAAATACCTTTAAAACCGTAATAGAGAACTGGCCTCAAGAAGATTATAAGGTTGTCATCCATGCTGATTGAACTCCACTTGGCGAATATGAGAGGCGCTATAATGCACCCACAATTAATGAAGTTGCTGTCCTGGTGAGTGGCGACCAGTTCTCTTCAAGAGACATAGTGTTACGAGCACACGTTAATACACTTACACGCGTAGCCGATACTCATAGTTTTATGATGCTTTGCAGTACCCATTAATTTTTAGCAAGGGACAGTCAGGATACCATTTCGATATTCCACTCATTAATCCCACTACAAAACAGCCAGTTCCCAATTAATAAAGTTTCATGCATGGATTTTTACGCCTATCATATGATGCTTCGAGAAAATGACTTTAACCTGCTTCCGCGGTCAAGACAGCTCTTTCACCTATTTTTAGTAGATATGTACATCAAAGTAGAGAGCGAACGTCTTCGTTACATTTCTTTAAACTAAAAAAAACTGCGAGATGAAAATTACATTACCTGCAAGATGCGATTAGCACGGATGTAATATAAACCCCAACAATTTAGGCAGAATGGTTATTCTTCCCTCTACTTTTGTGAACAGCCCCCGCTATCTGCATGAATACACACAAGACCCTTTCGCCTAAGTGCACACTTACGGCAGGCATGACCTATTCGTGACTTTCACCTGCAATCCCTCATGGAAGGAAATAACAGAAGAGCTTATGCCCGGGCAAAGAGCTACTGACCGACATGATTAGTTGCCCGCGTGTTCCGTTAAAGGTCCAAAAACTAATGAATGCTATTACAAAGGGAAAAGTATTTGGAAATTTCCAGTGTCACATGTATTCCATTAATGGCAGAAACGAGGACTGCCACATGTGCACATTCTTATTTAGTGGCAAGAAAAGCTGCGTCCCAACCAAATAGATAACATAACAAGCGCCGAGATTCCGGATCCAGAACAAGATAAGGATTTGCAGATGCGTAGTCAGAAACATGGTTCATGGTCCGTGTGGGGCACGCAATCCAGCATCGCCTTGCATGAAAAATGGAAAATGTACTGTAGCAATTATTGCTCCAAGTCAACAGAATGGGCCAGTCAAACATAAACATCACTTACCCTATATAACCAATCTGGAGAAGCACCTCGCGCAACAAACATCCGACTACACAAACTACACGCGAGCAACTGTCAACATGAGCCTAGTGCCGCATCTCGCCGCTAGAGACCACCACCACTACCATGATCAATCCGCCCAACTTCAAAGAAACGAAAAGACGAGAAGAAGATGGTAACTGCCAGGCTTTGCCAGAATAATATAGAATGTTCTTCAGCCGGCGCGCCCCCTTCCTTTGTGCCTATCCTGTTCGATGAGTGTGCCATATAAAAGACCGTCCGTCGAGGAAGACGTCACTCTTGGACTTGGCTGCGACCATGTAGGACTAGCGTCGGCGTAACGGACATATTACGATAATGTAAGAATAAATCCAGTTTCGGCTTAAATGTAAATTATTGGAACTAGTCAAAATTCTTTTTAGATCTTTTTCTATCAAATTTAATTATAAAGTATTTGCGTAAATCTTCTCTTTGATTAACTTTATAATGAGAGTATTGTTAAGTCAGACATTTTCTGTGTTATTGATATTAGGCATTATGCGCGAACTTTATACTCAAAAAATTAACTTTATTTGTTTCTGTAGTATTTTAGTTAGATGAGTATAGTAAATATGAAAATAGGAGAGTGGGTTGGATCAGAACTTATCAATATTACCCATAAGGCTTGAAAGTCATACATTTCAAAATTAACTTTATTCCATCTCAAATCCAAATGGTGTTGCATTTTGGGTTTGGCAAACTTTAAGGTGGGAAACAGTTTGAAATATGATGCCGAGATTTTCTGTATTAGTAGAATGGAGTAGTGCACTGGAGTATTGTATATATAAACTTAAATTTATATTTTTTACTAGTTTCGCGATTGTAACTTTTATGATAGCGTTGTTAATATCTTTGTGTCAAAATAGTAACAAAAAACTTAAGGAATAATGTTAGGAAATATCCTCGATATTTATAATAGTACTATAATCCTTGTTTATGACATAGGCGAAGGTTATTTAGAGTTCCGCAAGTAGGTTGTTAGCGTTAATGTTAAATGGTAGTGACATTAGGTATAGTTGATGGAACTAAAACTTTTATTAACATGTTGCATTTTCGCAACAGGTACAAAAATGTGTTAGTTAGGAGAGATCATATACTGTATTAAGTATGATCATATTCAAGTCTATTAATGTTATGCATTAATATTTATACTTATGTAGTTTTGGTAGGGTACATAATAATATATAACGTAATCATTGGAAGTAAAAGAGGAAATGTATATGCAACAATGTTTTTATTGGATAGTATATATTTATGTTGATAATTCTTGGTCACTCACGACTATTATATAGATATATAACGAACTATTGAATGTTCTTCAAATAATATGCTGGTTATTTAATAAATTTTGGCATAAATTAAATCTTAAAGATTCTAAGACTTGAAATTATTCTATTGCATAATTACGCCATATTATCCCTATGTCTAAAAAAGGTGCGAGGGATTAGCCTTCATCCTTTTTATATTTAATATGTTAGGCAACCTGTGAAGGTGGAACGTAGTTTCCCGCTACTCACAAGAGTGGGTTGCGTGCGCTGGGGACATGTTAAATGTCCAGCACTTTATAACTCACAATTTTAGGATATTCACTCTACGCGCTCCTCTCTATTTTATTTTATTTTTCTTTAACTGTAGGTTTTGTTTATATTTATGTATCGAATCCCTCTATTTTTAGAGCTTGGATTACAGTACAAAAAAAAATTCCCCCGAGAGCTGCTAAAGGAAACAGTGCACAATGATAAGGGTTACCCTTTATACAGACGAAGAGCACCCGAAGATGGTGGTAGAAGTGTTACGATCAGACTTGCAGTGGGGTGGTCCAAACTTTTGATAATACTGGGTTGTGCCGTATTCACCCATTCTATGTAAAATATTTAATGCCCACATTAATGTAGAAGCCTGCAACTCTGTTTGTGCTATTAAATATATTTGCAAATACATTAATAAAGGGAGCGATCAAGCGATCTTAAATCTGCGTAAAGAAGGTGTAGCGCAAACTCTTAATGAAGTACAAACCTATCAAGCAGGGCGATATGTCAGTAGTAATGAGGCAGCGGGGCGACTCCTTAGTTTACTCTTACACGAAGGACATCCGACTGTTACACATATTGCCATACACTTAGAAGGTGGACAGCGAGTTTTCTTTAATGAGAGTAGTTTCCAGGAAAGGATTTCATCACCTCCTAAAACCACATTAACTGCCTTTTTCCAGTTTGTCAGACGGATACTTTCGCTAAAGCATTATTGTATTCCCAAGTCCCCCGTTATTATACATGAAACACCTCAAAAAAGGAGTGGAAACGCCACGTTCAAGGTATGCCTGTTGAATATTTGCCAGGGGTTAAATCATCAGGCGCTCTTGGTCGTTCTACACCATCCATGTAACGAACTTTGAATGCTTTTGTCTGCGCATGTTATTGCATCATGTTCGAGGTCCAACTAGCTATAGAGCCTAAAATTGTCAACTGTCAGGAATGCGGAACATATAGAAAAGCATGTGAAGCTCTACGTTTGTTAGAGAATAATAACCACTGGGACGAAACTATGGAGGAAGCCGTGCAGTGCCGATAAACCAGACAAAATCAGGGAACTTTACGCAACCCTCATATCATCTTGCTGTCTTTCCAATCCTCAAAAGCTGTGGGATAAGTACAAAGAGTACATGGTGGAAGATATTTTGCAGCAGCTACAGCAAGAATATGCAGATATGACTTTTAATGAGCACATCTACTACAAAGGCTGACGAAAATTGAAAACAAGGTTATGACAATGACGGGGAAGAAGCTTCAAGATTTTGGAATGGTACGCCCTCGACGATCATATGAAAATGACTTAAACGATGAAATTACTCGGGAATTAAACTATGATTTCACAGCATTGCAACAGAAAGTAACCTAATTAGTTCCTCGGTTGCTTCCAGAACAAAGTCACGTCTTTCTACGGTGTTACATCAAGTAGAGTCAGGGAATGGTGCACTCCTCTATCTCGACGCCCCTGGAGGAACCGGGAAAACGTTTTTGCTGAACTTATTATTGGCGTTCATAAGAAAAGACCATAAAATTGCTGTTTCCATGGCTTCCTCCGGTATAGCAGCTACACTACTGAACGGCGGCCGTACTGCACATTCCGTTCTAAAATTGCCATTAAATCTTGCACGTGCACAGGAAGTCATCCATTTGCAATTTCAACAAAAATAACTCTCGAGGTATGATGCTACGACAATGTAAACTTTTAACTGTGGGACAAAAGTACGATGTCCCACAAAAAAGCTATAGAGGCGTTAAACCGAACTCTTCAGGACTTGCGAGACAATACAGATATTATGGGAGGAATGGTAGTTTTACTGGCTGGTGACTTCCGACAAACTCTACTGATCATCAAGAGGGGCACACATGCAGATGAAATCAAAGCCTGTCTCAAGTCATCAAGTTTGTGGGCAAAAATTAAAAAATGTAATAGTAAAAATAGTATAATTACTGACCTTTCTCCAACAAAACAAAATAACGACGAATAATCTCAAACCAGGTGTCCATCTCCAAGGATACACATGGTTTGTTCTCTCAAACAGTGGGTTAACCACAGGGACAGTCGCGGTACGCGAGGTCCAAAATAAATTAATAATCACATTATAGGCTCATTTTAACAACACAAATGGCCGCTTATGTAAGTATAATAATCGACAACACAAAACTAAGCTCAATAATAACCCATTTATAACATTCCAGGCCTCAGTATCTCTCACTGGAATAAGCTCTTCCTATATGACAGTTGACCTCTTTATTATTACATAAGTAACAACAGGGGTGTAAAAGTTCCTCAATTACCGAAAATCACTTAGATGACATATTGTTTTACAACAATGAAAAATATAACCAGAAAATCTAAATAAACATGTGTGGGTGAAGACTCATAATATTTTTTCTCCCCTCACCGGTCTTATTCTCATAGGAGTTCCCTCCGCAAGTCCAAATCACGTGAATGAAAATCCTTCAAATTGAACTTGATCTTCCAAAATTCGTTCTCTGACGCAGTGGTTGTTCCTGTCGTTTTCAAGACCTGTGACTCGGCCAGGACATCTATGCCACAGGCTACCCGTTTTCCTCCCTCATGACAACGTTAACCCCGCACGGTTTAGGATGCTGATTGTTATTCTGGGAGTTATGTGGGTGGGGACTGTAAGTGCCATTTTGAACCTCACCTCGGGATTGTTGTCGGGGTGTTTGGTTATTAATACGGTTATAAGGGCTCTCCCTTCCACTGTAGTAGGGTTTGCTTCGGTCTTGGGGTCCGGAATCCCTTCTAGGTTGCCAATCACTTGCGCCTGGGTTCAAATTGCTTTGCAATGGCCCTCTATCCAGGTTTCTCTGGGAGTTGTTGCCACCTCGGTCGTTGCGCTGGTAGTTCCTACTAGGGCGTCGGTATGGGATGTAGTCGTCCTCCCTTTGTTCTTGGTTCTGATAACGTGAGGAGTTATTACCTCCTTGCCTACCCGAGTGGTTAGGTCTGAAGTTCGGATTCCCTGGTGGAAATTGTTCTTCCTGGTGATAACCACCTGAGTGCGGTTGTACACCTGAATCCCAGGTTTCCCTATCATTGTCCTTTGAGTCTGACACGGAAGCGGACTGACGACTCCTCCTACGGTCATTCTCTAAAGTATCCAACCTCAGTAATCCGGCCCGGAACTCCTCCAAAGTAGAAAATTTATTGCCTACTAAAAGTTCCCTAAATCGCAGTGGTAGTTGTTGAATCACCATATGGATTATCTCAGTGTCCGTAATCGGTGATTCAAAGTTGCGACTTTTAGCGTAAATCTCTGCTAAGTAGGTCTCCAAAGAACCTCCCTGCTCGTAATACCGGGATGTGTTCAGTTTGGCCCTGAGCTGACCCTGCGTCTCAGCAGACCAGAACATCCCCAGGAACTTCGTTCTGAAATCCTTCCATTCGGTGATACTATCTTTGCACACCGACCACCATGGTATGGCGTTTCCCCCAAAGAATTCCCAGCTAGCCTCACCTTCTCTTTTTCGGAGAGGTGGTGTCCGTCAAATAGTTCAAGTGCATTGAGGTGTTCCACCGGATTTTGATGAGTCCTACGGTGAAACTTGGGGATGCGCCCATCTAACGAACGCTCACCCAATAGTGATAGCAAGGGGGAGATTACGGGGCTCAATGTAGTCTGATTTACTGCTAACATCTGTCCCGTCAAGTCCTTAACCTGGTTGTGTATGTCATTGATAGCCTCAGTGTTTCCCTGGGTCTGTACCTCCAACCTAACTTGGGTTTGAACCAAGTCTTGGCTGTTGCTGTTGAGAGTGGTGAAATCTGACCTTAACACCTCAATGGTACGATCCTGCAGTAGTCGTTGGGTGTGTCCCTCCTGTCTTGTGGAGCTCAACCTTCTTTTAGTAGCGTCTCTGTAGTAGTCTGGCTGACGGTCAAGATATCGTCAAGGTCAGTCTTGGTGACCACTACCTGTTTAAACTCAGACAGACAGCGAGAGAACGTCTCCTTTGAAGAACGGGTCATGGCGTGGACCTCTTCCATGGTCTTTTCTCGTTCGGTTATCATTTCTTCCCGGAAAGTGCCATCCAGGTTCCTTATTAGAGTATTCATCTGAACTTCGGTGTTGATAGTCAGGTTGGTCATTCGTTCCTCCAATCTAATCTGACCAGACACCAACTCCTTCAATTGCTCTTGGCTCGTGGTAAAATCCTCCCTGAGCTGCCTTTGACCCTCGGCCAGTACTCTAAGTTGGGAAGAGAAATCTTTCTTCAGCTCTTCCCTAAATTGAGCTTGTCCAGCTACCATCTCTTTCTGTTGACTTTGGACTGAGTCTACCTTACTCTCCAGACGCCCAAACATCTCTTGCATCCCCTTCATGAAGTCCGTAGGGAGTAGCATAGGTGTGGACACTGGGGTCACTGTCTGTATTTCAGTAGTGGGGTCGTCAAACGTGGTAGTGATGTTGGGGTTGTCACCCTGTTCGTTAGTCATGGCGATGGTGGACATGTCGCGTGGGAAATGGTCGTCTGGAAGAATGTCTGTTTCAAGGTCAGGAGTGATGACCACGTCACTAGTGTTAAAAACAAAAGATCTTTCACCAGCCCTCTCAACCACATCTCCCTGCGTGCCTATCTCCACTCCTGTTGCTTCTGCCCCGGAATGCATGCTAACACAACTGGGAAGGTAGTAACCTCCCCTTCTCATCACACAATAAACCAAAAACACAACCCCAGATTATCCGAACAAAAAAAAAACACAAAAAAAAACACAAAAATATCTCCTCACCACGCATCGAGCCCCACGTTGTAAGCGACAACTGTAACGTTATAGGTGGGGTAGTATTATAACCTCACTCCCACGATGACCAACTCAGTCGGTAAAGCACCTAAAAAAACTGAGACTCTAACCTCTCGAGGTATCCGTGGTGATGTAGCAAGGAAAGATATTTTTGTGGCTTTAATGCGGCCCAGTAGCGATAGACATAAAATTACCAGGTAAACTTACCCTCTGATATGTATCCACGGTAATCCTGTAGCTCGTCGTGAAGTGCTAAATTCTAGTGAAATAAACGGGTGGGCGCCAGTGAGTTAAGTGATACTAACAAATTAAATTACTCTTATTATGAGCTTGAAAAAGGGACCAACAATTTCACCAGAAGGGTGGAACATAAATGTAACCAAAATAGAAGTAAAGAAAAAGAAAAAAGTCATATTATAAGTATAGTGAAATTTTAAATATCTTAAGACTCAAATACTCAAAGAGTGTATATATTTATTTATTTTAATTGTGGCAGTTGTTATTTTAAAAGAAAGTCCTACCTATCCGGTACCAGAGTAATTTATAAAATCTAAGCCGTGAAACATTGCGGCATAAGAACCTTTAAGTAAAATAACATACACATTGGTGGTAACTGCGAATTAGTGGTCCTGAACTGTCAATAATAATAAAAAAAACATCTCACGCGTTTTCCTGTAGTATTTGAGGTGATGATGCCAAACACAAGTTGCATACCATTCTCTGATAATGTCTGTAGCACACACACTTCTAGATCTTCAAAAATGAACAATCTTCCCCGTTTCAGAGAAAATTGAGGTCCAGTCCTCGACTCTAACCGGCGCTCGCTGATAGAACGAAAAACTTCGTACTTCAAATCCAATCCTTTTTATTTACATTCATTCACATTTTTTTTCCATGTCTCTAAACCAGCGCGTCACTTTTCTTTCGCGTCCTTTTTCATTTATAACTTCTAACAATGATTGCCATGGTAAACAAAAAAAAACATAGAGGTTGCAAAATTATAGTGGTTTATAGGGAGGATGGATGGACTTAATTATTTCAAGCTGCCATCAGGGGATGCAACATATGTTAACTAATTGTAATGTCCCGCCACCTTCATGAACACATGAATTAGGACGGGATATTGTTTACAATCTGGCCGTCACAAAATTACGTTGTTTGTAAATTGTCATATATAATTATTTTGTTTAGAGGTTTCTCGCCTCCCATATAATTATAATTTAACTTTTGTAGACCCTATGGGGGCAGATATAACTGTCGATGTTAACGTAACGAGTTAGTTATAATGTTATATAACGAGTCTTTCATTATGGAGTTTGCTAGTCCAGATCTAGCTCTATCCATTTGTTGCCTTTTTTATTCAAGTATTGGCATCACCTATGTATACTTTATAACTAAATGAGTTCTAGCGTCAACCTTAACTACGATAGAGGGCCACACCTTCTATTTGCACCTCTCATCTTGATTGTTGTACATGTCTATTGTTCCTTGTACATGTTAATCCTTTCCTTTGGGAGATCTAGGTCTGAGGTTTTACATGTATACTAATATGACAATCACTCCCTGATCCATACTTATAAAAAACTATTACTTGTATTGGATACATTTAAAAGAATATCCTTTCCGTCTGTCAAGACAGTCAAACTATTTAATGATTTATGCATTACTTTAATTGTCAGCCATTAATATGGTATCATTTGACTATAGCAGCACTCTCACATTCACATTGTTTGTTTCAAGTTTATTATTTAGAAACGTGTTGGCGAATGTCTGTAATTCACACAGAGAGAGGTATGTATTGAAGTGTATGATTACTACTATTAAATTTTAAAAACTTGTGAACCAAGCATCATTGTTTTAATTGTTAATAGTTATATAAATTTACTAATGAAGAGTTAAGTCCTGCCCGCAATGTTGCTCGATTGCGGTGTTAAATTAATGTTGATTAATAATGCACTGTTTTTACATTATAATTCTCTTTAAAATTAGCTACATACATTTTCTAATGAAGAATTTTACGATTTGCCTGCAATTGTATTGGGTTGTGTTATTAAATTAATGTTGATTAATACAGGCTGTCGTTACATCTAATTCTCTTTGAAATATTCGCCGTTTTATTTTCTCTCCAATACTTCCTTTATCAGTGTCAAATTTCAATTAAAATATAGTTTATTTCCTCATATAAAGCATTAAGTACAGCGGTGTTTCTGTGCCTTAATATTTTCAAGGGCACTTCAGTGAGTTAGGAAATTTAAAGTCGTATGTGATATAAATAAACGAAAATATGAAAAATAATATATTTAAAAAATAAAATGGTGTAAGATATCATCGTAAAAATGATTCCGAGATAGGTAAATAAATACAGGTGTCATTTTAGTGTGTTTTATTTGTGTGCTTAAAGCGTATAACCCGAACGGGTAGTAAGACGCGGTGCTAAATAATAATAATAGATTATGTAGGTATAATTTATTGAAAAGGTATGCCTGTTTGCATGGAGTGAGAGTGGGAAAACAATTAGGAATAACCCCCTGGAGTACACCCGGTCAAGATTCGAAACCCAACCTCTCAGTGATCTGCAATCCAGTCTATTGGAAAGTGTTGCGTTAGACCAATGGTTCTGGGACTAAAACCAAAATCATTTAACCTATCGGGCTAAAATTTGGTATTTAGGGTTTTCATACGGTCCGACAGAGAGTTAGTTATTGGAGTTATCCATAAAACCTTAAAATTAAAGGTAGTTTTTAGTCTTAGTTTACTTACGGTGAAAAGAGAAAAAAAGTAAACTTTCTTCAAATCTACTGCTATGACGTTGATTAAATTTCGTATCTCGACATTACAAATTGTAAATTCTTATTTTGCCATGAAAAAGACTTTGAGGGTACTTTATATAGGAGGAAATTTCCATTTTTGATCATATTCTCGCAACTATTTGAGATAAAAATAGCTTATCACTACAAAGTTGTAGGACCATAAAAATCTTTAACTTATTTGAAATATATTTTTATAAAACCAATATTTTCTGATATATTGTAAAATTTATTTTTTAAATTGAGGTTTCGGAAATTGATTATGTTATTTAATGAACAGAGATGTTACTTTTCCCTCACTCTGTTTCTGTAAATGTCGGTATATTATTTCATTTAAACTCTTTTGTGGAGTGTTTCTGCAAAAATGTCTACTATTTAGTTTAATATATCTTAAAGCGTATAACCCAAACGGGTAGTAAGACGCGGTGCTAATAATAATAATAATAATAATAATAATAATAATAATAATAATAATAATAATAATAATAATATATCTTACGAGTTTTTAGTAAATATCTTCGTTTTTTAGGTAAACGAGCGAGAAAGGCTTTATGGTGTATCGTAGCATTTATTTTATATCGCGTCTTAATAGCTGTCAGCATTTATGTAACCACGCTAGAAGATTGAATTTACAGGAAATGGAGTGGGAAAAGTTCCGTTAGCACACCGAGCCAGGATTCAAACTCCAGCCTCTTCCCTACCGGCATACCATCAATGTGGGGATGAGTAGTGCTAGACTTTCTGTTAGGTGTGTATAGCACGCATGCGCACTTCACACAACTAACATAGTTTCGAGAATCTCATCAGTATCTTTATAGAATTGAAGGTGGGGAATTGGAGGCAAAAATTTTAAATGTTTAATTTTAATGATAGACAAAAAGTAACTTGAACATGAAATTGACTTATTTGTTGTACGTGAGGTTTTAGTGGCCATTCTTGTATTTGTTGCCTGCAGATCACCACTCAAAGAATATTTTCCGTGATGAATAGAAGGTTTTAGCGACACCAAGGAATGTTACGGCCAGCATGTTAAGTACCGGTAACGTCAGACAAACTTTTCAGGTTATCCTGTCCCCCACCTCCAGGATACACCGCACATTTGAAAATTAACAACAGTTACGTGTTTGTTGCCCTTAATTTAACCTAACATGACGGACACTTTCCTAAGACAGAGTTTAAATTTCCAAATAATACATTTGTAACAGCGAATAGGACATAGTACGTCGTTAGTCGTTAGTCTAGTCTGGTTTGCCGGTAACAGAAAAATAACGTTTCAAATCTTGAACAGGTGTACCGGAATGCATTTTAATAAACTCTCTCTACGTGCCTCCTTAGTTATACCTTACTCATCCCCACACTATTAAATGGGAATAGCGCATATATGAGTGAGGCGAGGTGCAAACAAAACAAAAACCATTGATTAAGGGCAGAAATATTTAATTCTCGAAACCGGCTTAACCTCCTTTGGTTCTGATTTTATTAAGGTCATCAATATTAAAGTGGACCTACTTCTCTGCAACAGAAACGAGCATGTCACAGTTCATATCGACACCAAAACCTAGAATATTCGTAAACAACTTACAAGTCAGCTTGTGGCTACCACACGACAATCTCCAAACATGTTCAAGTATATTGTGTATCTCGCTCGAAGCTCTAATCTCCTCCCGATCTCCAAACATGTACAAGTATATTGTGTATCTCGCTCGAAGCTCTAATCTCCTCACGATCTTCAAACATGTACAAGTATATTGTGTATCTCGCTCGAAGCTCTAATCTCCTCACGATCTTCAAACATGTTCAAGTATATTGTGTATCTCGCTCGAAGCTCTAATCTCCTCCCGATCTCCAAACATGTACAAGTATATTGTGTATCTCGCTCGAAGCTCTAATCTCCTCACGATAATCAAACATGTACAAGTATATTGTGTATCTCGCTCGAAGCTCTAATCTCCTCCCGATCTCCAAACATGTACAAGTATATTGTGTATCTCGCTCGAAGCTCTAATCTCCTCACGATAATCAAACATGTACAAGTATATTGTGTATCTCGCTCGAAGCTCTAATCTCCTCACGATCTTCAAACATGTACAAGTATATTGTGTATCTCGCTCGAAGCTCTAATCTCCTCACGATCTTCAAACATGTACAAGTATATTGTGTATCTCGCTCGATGTTATAATCTCCTCCCGATCTCCAAACATGTTCAAGTATATTGTGTATCTCGCTCGAAGCTCTAATCTCCTCCCGATCTTCAAACATGTACAAGTATATTGTGTATCTCGCTCGATGTTATAATCTCCTCCCGATCTCCAAACATGTTCAAGTATATTGTGTATCTCGCTCGAAGCTCTAATCTCCTCCCGATCTTCAAACATGTACAAGTATATTGTGTATCTCGCTCGAAGCTCTAATCTCCTCCCGATCTCCAAACATGTACAAGTATATTGTGTATCTCGCTCGAAGCTCTAATCTCCTCCCGATCTCCAAACATGTACATGTATATTGTGTATCTCGCTCGAAGCTCTAATCTCCTCACGATCTCCAAACATGTACATGTATATTGTGTATCTCGCTCGAAGCTCTAATCTCCTCACGATCTTCAAACATGTACAAGTATATTGTGTATCTCGCTCGAAGCTCTAATCTCCTCCCGATCTCCAAACATGTACAAGTATATTGTGTATCTCGCTCGAAGCTCTAATCTCCTCCGATCTCCAAACATGTACAAGTATATTGTGTATCGCTCGAAGCTCTAATCTCCTCCCGATCTCCAAACATGTACAAGTATATTGTGTATCTCGCTCGAAGCTCTAATCTCCTCACGATAATCAAACATGTACAAGTATATTGTGTATCTCGCTCGAAGCTCTAATCTCCTCCCGATCTCCAAACATGTACAAGTATATTGTGTATCTCGCTCGAAGCTCTAATCTCCTCACGATAATCAAACATGTACAAGTATATTGTGTATCTCGCTCGAAGCTCTAATCTCCTCACGATCTTCAAACATGTACAAGTATATTGTGTATCTCGCTCGAAGCTCTAATCTCCTCACGATCTTCAAACATGTACAAGTATATTGTGTATCTCGCTCGAAGCTCTAATCTCCTCACGATCTCCAAACATGTACAAGTATATTGTGTATCTCGCTCGAAGCTCTAATCTCCTCACGATAATCAAACATGTACAAGTATATTGTGTATCTCGCTCGATGTTATAATCTCCTCCCGATCTCCAAACATGTACAAGTATATTGTGTATCTCGCTCGAAGCTCTAATCTCCTCACGATCGTATTGGCTGACACATCTAGTAAACAGTTTAAGTAGAAACAACTTTATGAATTCTCCGCGGTGCACTCACTAGTTTGAATTTGAATTCGATAAATTAAGATAATGCATTTCAACTTTATATGACCCGCTTCACTGGTCGAATGGTCTAAGGCTTCCCTCTCTGGCCTGTTGATGACGGAGCAATCGTGGTTTGAATACCGGTCAGGTCTACTGATTTTCTCCCTCTAAAATGCTTCCCTCCTCATCCACACCCCATGAGAGTAATTATAATAAATTCGTATAAATAAACAAAAATTAAGACACGGTGATAAAATAAATTTAATATGTTCTATTTGTTTTTTGCAGTGCATTCTGCATCAATCTAGAACATGACAGACTCGGAACACATGTTCCCAAGATTACATCGTTAGGACAAGTCAATGTTGGTGAACTTCCTACAAATACCATGTGCTCCTAGTTCATATAGCTCACATATAGCCCTGACGAGTGTTAACAGGGAGAAAGGTGATCAAATCATCACCGACAGCCAGGCATCATGTCAAACTTGGTGTGCGGACAGTCTGACCAACCAACACACAATGGGACCAGATCATGTCAAACTTGGTGTGCGGACAGTCTGACCAACCAACACACAATGGGACCAGATCATGTCAAACTTGGTGTGCGGACAGTCTGACCAACCAACACACAATGGGACCAGATCATGTCAAACTTGGTGTGCGGACAGTCTGACCAACCAACACACTATGGGACCAGATCATGTCAAACTTGGTGTGCGGACAGTCTGACCAACCAACACACCATGGGACCAGATCATGTCAAACTTGGTGTGCGGACAGTCTGACCAACCAACACACAATGGGACCAGATCATGTCAAACTTGGTGTGCGGACAGTCTGACCAACCAACACACCATGGGACCAGATCATGTCAAACTTGGTGTGCGGACAGTCTGACCAACCAACACACCATGGGACCAGATCATGTCAAACTTGGTGTGCGGATAGTCTGACCAACCAACACACAATGGGACCAGATCATGTCAAACTTGGTGTGCGGACAGTCTGACCAACCAACACACCATGGGACCAGATCATGTCAAACTTGGTGTGGGACAGTCTGACCAACCAACACACCATGGGACCAGATCATGTCAAACTTGGTGTGCGGACAGTCTGACCAACCAACACACCATGGGACCAGATCATGTCAAACTTGGTGTGCGGACAGTCTGACCAACCAACACACCATGGGACCAGATCATGTCAAACTTGGTGTGCGGACAGTCTGACCAACCAACACACAATGGGACCAGATCATGTCAAACTTGGTGTGCGGACAGTCTGACCAACCAACACACCATGGGACCAGATCATGTCAAACTTGGTGTGCGGACAGTCTGACCAACCAACACACCATGGGACCAGATCATGTCAAACTTGGTGTGCGGACAGTCTGACCAACCAACACACCATGGGACCAGATCATGTCAAACTTGGTGTGCGGACAGTCTGACCAACCAACACACCATGGGACCAGATCATGTCAAACTTGGTGTGGGGACAGTCTGACCAACCAACACACCATGGGACCAGATCATGTCAAACTTGGTGTGCGGACAGTCTGACCAACCAACACACCATGGGACCAGATCATGTCAAACTTGGTGTGCGGACAGTCTGACCAACCAACACACCATGGGACCAGATCATGTCAAACTTGGTGTGGGGACAGTCTGACCAACCAACACACCATGGGACCAGATCATGTCAAACTTGGTGTGGGGACAGTCTGACCAACCAACACACCATGGGACCAGATCATGTCAAACTTGGTGTGCGGACAGTCTGACCAACCAACACACCATGGGACCAGATCATGTCAAACTTGGTGTGGGGACAGTCTGACCAACCAACACACCATGGGACCAGATCATGTCAAACTTGGTGTGGGGACAGTCTGACCAACCAACACACCATGGGACAGATTCTTCTTTTATAAACGTTGAATGAATTATTATTTTGGATTATGACATTCGGAAATCGAGCATTATTTCGGGAAGGTTACTACCAAGTGAGGTTGGTTACTATTTATTCTCTAGAAATTTATTCAAATAAAAAAAACAGGTTCAATTTACGCACTAAATGTGCTCAAGGTTGGACAGCACATAAGTTATGTGGACAAATAAAGTATCTTATGAAACAGAGCGATCACCAGAGAAATCACTAACGCACACCATATGTCACACCATTGCTGAAACAAGTTTCAAATAGGCCCCTTCATTAGTTCCAATGTGGCGTTACGATCAAACTATTTATATCTAAGGCGTCGCCCTCACAATAGATTGAACTGCTGATGATGAAGATATCAGGGCTCGAACCCCGGTAGGGTGTGCTGAAAATAGTTTCTCCATTTCTCTTCATGTAAATGTAGGTACACTTTCTTTAACTTCATTCTTCCTTACTCGTACCTCATTATCATAATTACTACATAAGCCTTATCCTGAACGGTTAGTACAGTAAGACGCAGTGCTAAGAGAAAGTATTCAGAGGGGTTTTCAGGCACATAGACATGTCGCAAACTGACTTCTCAGGCACAGAGACATGTCGCAACTGACTTCTCGGGCACAGAGACATGTCGCAACTGACTTCTCGGGCACATAGACATGTCGCAACTGACTTCTCAGGCACATAGACATGTCGCAACTGACTTTCAGGCACAGAGACATGTCGCAACTGACTTCTCGGCACAGAGACATGTCGCAACTGACTTCTCAGGCACAGAGACATGTCGCAACTGACTTCTCAGGCACATAGATATGTCGCAACTGACTTCTCAGGCACAGAGACATGTCGCAACTGACTTCTCGGGCACATAGACATGTCGCAACTGACTTCTCAGGCACAAGACATGTCGCAACTGACTTCTCAGGCACATAGACATGTCGCAACTGACTTCTCGGGGACAGAGACATGTCGCAACTGACTTCTCAGGCACATAGACATGTCGCAACTGACTTCTCAGGCACATAGACATGTCGCAACTGACTTCTCAGGCACATAGACATGTCGCAACTGACTTCTCAGGCACATAGACATGTCGCAACTGACTTCTCAGGCACAGAGACATGTCGCAACTGACTTCTCAGGCACAAGACATGTCGCAACTGACTTCTCAGGCACATAGACATGTCGCAACTGACTTCTCAGACACATAGATATGTCGCAACTGACTTCTCAGGCCATAGATATGTCGCAACTGACTTCTCAGGCACATAGACATGTCGCAACTGACTTCTCAGTATATTTTTAATGTAATAAACATAGATTTGAAAACAACACGATTAGGTGATAAAAATGAGCAGCGCAAGTTGTACGGTCGAGGATAGCAGGTATTGTTTCGTCACGCCAACATCCACGTATTTAGAAAAATCTCAAAACGCTCGGCCGGGATCAAATTCAACTCCATCTGAGCTCAAGCTAGACTAGGCGAGACTGGGTGCCTTTTTACGCGTGTCATGAGAAGCAGGACTTTAGTATCAATGATTAAAACTGATTGATATAAATTGTTATCGAACCTCTTCAATGAAGCTATTCTGAAACGTAATCGGTAACTATCACGCGTGTTACACCGGTCAATTAAAATTATGTAAGTATACAATATTTTCGTCAGGGTAAAATCTTACTGCAGAATACGATTAAATAATACATATTTAACCAAAACAGTTTTACCATCGTTTAAACCCCGTTCATAACATTTGGTAGTCACGTATTTCAGTCAAACATAATTATCATCGCATTCGTAAAGCTTAAAAAAACTAAGTCTATTTTGATGACATATAAATAAATCGGATAAATAACGTACGCACTTGTCCATATTCCGATTTCAAACGGTACATTGGCAATTTGCATTTTTTTTTTTCCGTATTTTTGTATCGTGGCTTGGAAGAGAAGTACGCTCTAGGACGAAGCTCGCTGGCGGACAGATACAGTTAGTTACCTGGTGCGGCTGGGTGTTGGACGGGCGCGTTTGGCGTGAAAACTAGGTGGAGACACTAATCCAGAACGTTAGACACTATCAACCAAGAATTATTGATGTTTAGTGATGATATATAATGAGTCACTAAAATCCCACTCGTATATACAAGGTTGAAAAGCTCAATATTGTTTTAATAAATACTGTGGTTTAAGGTTTACTTATTTTTGGGGGTAGTATTAATTTGTTTAAAATATAGGCCCCCTCCCTAGGCACATTTTGGTTGAAACATGCCAAACGACACTTAAATTAGTATTTATCAGTATGGTTTCTGTCCTCACTTTCTAAAATGTTTGAGATAAAATGTGTATTTAATTTCAAGCATAAAACCCAATTGATAAATGAACACAAAATGGTCACTAATGTGTGTTTGTATGATTTACTTGAGGACCACACAAGTTTTGTGACGTAGTTGTTTGCATCGAGCATTAATAATTCATAAGAAAGTAATACAGTAAGAATGTCAGTATTTGTAGAATATTTATGGAGACAAAATTAAATATGTTCACGTATTCATATGTATGTTCACGCAATCTGCAACTGTCACATAGGTAGTAGATTCACATCTACAGGTGTCACATTTGATAGATGTTATCAATTTAAGAAAATCATATAAAAATGTAATCAATGTTGGCAGGGAAAAAATATTTGTTTGTAATTTCTAAAATGTTCTTACTATTAAAATTAGTATGTACCATTAATTTTTATTTTGTTAATATCTCCGATTATAAAAACTTCCATTTACAAACCAAAATGTTTATGTTTACTGTAAAGTACTTCAACTTAGATTATTTGATGGTAGTATAAGAAAAGAAAATAACAAGCAAGAATAAGATAAATAATACATTTACATGACGTAAATGTTAGGCCTACTTGTAATAAAGCTGTAAAAACAATTCAATAGAACGATATAATGTTAAGGCAATAAAATATTCTAAAAATAGCTTAAAATGTTATATAGTTATTCAGTATTTTATTCTAATTATTTTCTGTAACGTTCATATAAGACAAAGTCCAATGGGTTCTGAAATACCCTATTCCAGGACAAACTAGATCGGACTATCGAACTAGGTCAAATCGATACATCCTAGGAGCCTCAGTTAATCCTGAAATATTAGCCTAGCTCATAAGATAAACAAGTTTAGGTTATTAGGTTAGGTTAGCTAACGACAATTGCTAGTAAACTGTGCCTGATGAAACCTGTCCAAGGTTGATTCAACGTATGGGTTAGGAAGGACGAAGACTAGTACTACCTAAAAAACATCAGGATATATCTGTGCTGGCGGCCGGGTTCAATCCTCGGTCCCGGCACAGATTTATCTGATTTCCAAACCCTTCCTTCACCTCTGACAAGTATTAATCACTACTTGTGAATGTGTGGAATGCCAGACCTCCCCCGTGGTTCGGATTCCATGTTAAGCTGTAGGTCCTCCATTTCATCTCACAATCACCCTACCATTACACGTTAGCGTAAGTGTGTATAATCCGAACGGGTAGTAAGACGCGGTGCTAATAATAATTATTATTATTATATATCTGTTTACCCTACAAGCGGCAGGATATATAAATTTGGCCTAGTCCGGTCGAGTTTGGACGGTAACACATATATAGAATATGTATGTATATTTGTCCAGATAACTTTTAGTACGTCTCAATAAGATAGAAGACTGAAGTTTAGTGATGCGCAAATTTTTCAAATTTGAAAACTGATCAAATATCAAAATATAAAAAAGTAAACACATTATTTATTTAATCATTTTAATTCGTCGACATGTTATTTCCATTTAAAAATCAATGAGAACCTATAATATAGATTATAAATCTCAAATCCAAAGAGAAATGGCGGATTATAATTATGTGACCTGTGTTTATGGTGAGGTTGGTTTGTTCTCACGTAAAATAGCGAAATGTGTTTCTTTGAGCCTTTTCAAATCATCACTTTTTATTTCAGGTTGACCCTAACATCCCCTATATTTTGAGACGGAGTCACTTTTCAGTTGAACGGGCGTTCTCAATGACTATTAATAAATAACGAGGTCAAACCTATATGATAGGGTTGTATTTTTACCGGGCGCGAAATGCCTAAGGGTCAAAGTGGTTGAAGGATCGCGGTGTTCACAAACAAATAGCATACTAAGATATATTGTACGTCATTTATCAAAAATAACATTACATACATACTCACGCCGTTACCTGACGTAGGCCTAGTAGTCAACAAACCGTGCATATAGATTATTAATATTTGGTATAGTTTCTCCGCAACTATTTAAGATACGAAATAAGTTATCATCATAAAATTGTAGTACGATTAAAGGTAAAACATATTTTATTTGAAATATATTTTCATAAAACGAATCATTTCTTAGCTATATATATATAATTTTTAATTCAGGTGTTTGAAAATGATTTTTATTCTTATGGTCTTTGGTGGACATATATAGGCCTATATGTTTCTCTTCTCTCAATATTTGTAACAGTGTTCCTAGTTATTAATGCTAGAGAGTAAGTAAATAACAGTGTGTATTATTTCATTTATGATCTTTGGTGCAGTGTTCCTACAACATGTATAGATGTATTATTTTGTTTCACAAATCTTACGAGTGTTTAGTAAAATATGTATATTTTAAGATAAAAGCGGGAGAAAGTTTATGCGGTGCATCGTGACATTTATATAGTTGACAAGGAGAAAAACTTAATAAAGTTGCGATTAGGCTTAGCCTTGAGCATGATGGAATAATATTGTGCGTCCACCCCATTATTTTTGTATTTATTTTTTACCGTGTCTTAAAACACGTTTGGGATATCCGCATATTAACACTATTGGGTTAAACACGAGTAAGGTTGAAATAAGAGGAACTGTACCCAAAGTTGCGAGAGAGAGTGGGAAATCATTTAAATAAAATCGTCTTCAGTACACCAACCAGGATTCGAACGCAAATCTCCCCGTCTCCGGGAATCCAGTCAAATGGGAGAGGCGCTTTAGACCAGGCAACCACCGAGGCGGGCCACGTTTTGTCTGACCTGCTGGTCTCTAACTCCTACATGTAGGCCTACAGTTTCGCCTTCCATTCGTCCAGTTCAGTTTCCACACACCACGTGCTCGGTGGTAATACTACGCCATGGTTACTTGGTCTGAAGATTTTGTACCTGAATTTATCGAGGAGATCAAAAATCTCCCTTCATTGTGGGAAATAAAAAGTAAAGAGTAACATAATCGTGATTTGAAATAGAAATCATATTCTTAACTGCTTGAAAAAGTAAATACAATTGATCCTCGCGCTTTCTTCTTTAAGACGCATGCAATCGCTGCATGTGCAAGTAAGGGTACGGCCAGACTGAGCGCGCGAGCGAGCGAGCGCGCGAGCGACTAAAATATAAAATAGAACACATTGGTTGTAATGGGGGTGGCCACACTGGAGCGAGCGAGCGAGCGAGCGCGCGAGCGACTGAGCGCGCACGCTTGAAAGATAGAACTGGTTCTATTTTTCAAGCGCGCGCGCTCGACCCGGTACAGTCTAGTTTACAGGCGCTAGGCAATATTATTGTATGTTGGTTCATTGAGTGCTGGGGAAACTTCTCATTTTGACATGATATTTGACTTTTTTCTATCAGTGATAGGTTTAACACACTTGCTATTAATGGCCCGGTGACCTGGCGGTCTAGGGGTAAGGTGTCAGACTTCTGTGCTGGCGGCCGGGGTTCAATCCTCGGTCCCGGCACAGATTTATCTGATTTACAAACCCTTCCTTCACCTCTGACAAGACGTGTATTAATCACATCTTGTGAATGTGGGGAAAGCCAGGCCTCCACCGTGGTTCGGATTCCACGTTATACTGTAGGTCCTTCATTTCATCTCACAATAACCCTACCATTACACATTAGCGTAAGTGTATATAACCCGAACGGGAAGTAAGATGCGGTGCTAATAATAATAATAATAATAATAATAATAATAATAATAATAATAATAATAATAATAATAATAATGGCCTAATTTTATTGGAAGACCATAAATAATATAATGTATATATGTAAACCCGATATGTTAAAATACTTAAATATTATAATCAAAGTAGGCCTTTACAAATAAGAATCACCATTAGTTTGGAGAGAGTATGAAAACACCACAACAATAAATAAGTTTTAAAAATCACCTTCAGTTCACTGAGCCAAGATTCGAACCTTTGCCTCCTAGTCAAAAGCTATCGAGTGCAACGCACCATTCCGCCACTGGTGCGGCTAATCTGATTTTAAAACACTTCAGTACATTAAAAATATTTACAATGTTACCGAATCGTCTCGTCACTGGCTACTTGATCCCCTTCATCCCCAAAATTACGTCTCGGAAGGAAGTGGATGCTACGTGGATTTGCTTGCGTCATCATAGGTTAAAAGGTGGAGCGATAGTGTACTCGGGATCACACAACTGGTCCACTAAGGGTTCGGCCAGACTGCCAAGCGTGCGAGCGAGCGCGCAAGCGACTGGGTGGCCAAACTGGCGAGCGCGCGAGCGAGCGAGCGAGCGCGTAATTAGCGGACCCTAGTTAGATTATTATTAGCACCGCGTCTTACTACCCGTTCGGGTTATACGCACTTACGCTAATGTGTAATGGTAGGGTTATTGTGAGATGAAATGAAGGACCTACAGTTTAACGTGGAATCCGAACCACGGTGGCGACCTGGCATTCCCCACATTCACAAGATGTCTTGTCAGAGGTGAAGGAAGGGTTTGGAAATAAGATAAATCTGTGCCGGGACCGAGGATTGAACCCCGGCTGCCAGCACAGAAGTCTGACACCTTACCCCTAGACCACTAGGTCACCGCCCCACCCCCCCCCCCCTAGTTAGAGAAGATGTATCTGTCAAACACACTTAGTACATCTCTGCTCCTCGAAAATTCTTACAGAAAATATTGTGTATTTATAAAAAAGAAAAAAGTAGAAGTGCATCCAATTAATAAATTGAGAAATGCGTATGGTACTGTACTGAAGTGTTTTAAAATCAGATTTGCCGCACCAGTGGCGGAATGGTGCGTTGCACCCGATAGCTTTTGACTAGGAGGCAAAGGTTCGAATCTTGGCTCAGTGAACTGAAGGTGATTTTTAAAACCTATTTATTGTTGTGGTTTTTTCATACTCTCTCCAAACTAATGGTGATTCTTATTTGTAAAGGCCTACTTTGATTATAATATTGAATTATTTTAACATATCGGGTTTACATATATACATTATACTATTTATGGTCTTACCAATTAAATGAGGCCATTATTATTATTATTATTATTATTATTATTATTAGCACCGCATCTTACTTCCCGTTCGGGTTATATGCACTTACGCTAATGTGTAATGGTAGGGTGATTGTGAGATGAAATGAAGGACCTACAGTATAACGTGGAATCCGAACCACGGTGGAGGCCTGGCTTTCCCCACATTCACAAGATGTGATTAATACACGTCTTGTCAGAGGTGAAGGAAGGGTTTGTAAATCAGATAAATCTGTGCCGGGACCTAGGATTGAACCCCGGCCGCCAGCACAGAAGTCTGACACCTTACCCCTAGACCGCCAGGTAACCGGGCCATTAATAGCAACTGTGTTAAACCTATCACTGATAGAAAAAAGTCAAATATCATGTCAAAATGAGAAGTTTCCCCAGCACTCAATGAACCAACATACAATAATATTGCCTAGCGCCTGTAAACTAGACTGTACCGGGTCGAGCGCGCGCTCGCTCGCTCGCTCCAGTGTGGCCACCCCCATTACAACCAATGTGTTCTATTTTATATTTTAGTCGCTCGCGCGCTCGCTCGCTCGCTCGCGCGCTCAGTCTGGCCGTACCCTAAGCAAGCATTCACTACGTTCTCGCATACCGTCCTAGGTGTTTCTAAGTATTCAGAGGGTGTGTTTATAGACTAGTGAACATGGTGAAGGTGAATAAAGAGGGCCTTATTAGCGAGGTTCAGTCAAGACCAGCTTTGTGGAGGGAAGACCATGCGAATTTCAGAAGACGGGATCTTACAGACAAACTTTGGGAAGAAGTGGCCATTTCTTGTAATATATTGAATGGTAAGTACCTAATAAGTAGAAAGGAACTAAAAAAAACGTGTCTCCAAGAAAATAATTGTATTAAACAGTTTTTTATTTACTCATTCAAAGACATAATCATACTGCAGATCCGAATCAAACGTATATGTGAATACTGTCCAATGAGAATAAATATACAGCTCCAATAATCAAATATGTGGCAGGTAGAAGCATAAAAATTCTTACAATCAACAACAACAATGAAAAAATTGTATCATTTTTGAAAAAATTCACATTGACTACTATAAGCTTAAGACTACTTAAGAACACATTTGCAGTTAATTTAAAAGATTTTTAATATTATACTTTGGTGTTTTTTTTTATTGAAATGCAAGATTAGCATGCTCTCTCAACCACTTATTTTAGGCAACTTATTTGCTGTATAGCTAATCGTAAGGTGACAGCTCAATATCATGGAGTAGGCCGCATGATCTAACTAATAAGACATCACTCTCGCAATAGACTAGACTGCCAATGAAAGGGAGCCAAGTGTACTGAGGGTGATTTTTCCTAAATGGTTTTCGTCTCTCTTTCCACACAAATGTGGCTACACTTCCTCTAAACTCAACCTTTCTGATCCCTAACTCATTGGTGTAATTAGTATATATGCTTATAACCTGAACAAGTGGTAATTCATGGAGCAAAAAAAATTAGGGAGATAGCTAAGAGGAATTGAAGCTCTTTAAGAGAATTTATATTAATTTATAGCACAAGATGTTACGACTTAAAATATTCTAGCAACAATTTATTTTAGCACCACGTCTTACTACACGTTTGGGCTATACGCTTATGTACTAATTGTTCTAATGTGATAGGGATTAGGAAGGTTGGATTTAGAGAAAATGTACCTGAATTTTCGTGGAGGGAGAGTTTAAAATCGTTTAATAAAAACCACCCTCAGTGCATCCAACTGGGATCTACTCTCTATGCACCGTCATCAGCAGGCCAATACATTTTGAAAGTGACATGACATAATTAAACCAAAAGTTGGAAAAAATATTCATTACAATGTTTTAGTTAACAGCATGATTGAAAAAGTATTCCGCAAAGTGGTCTCTTATTTCTCTTGCCCTGACACTAGACTTATTTTGCCTCCTGATTTCTTCCCTTTGAAAAGTGTTTCCCTCCACATTAAGCTCTTGCATTACATTACAATAATCTAAGTCACTGTCACCATCACGGTCCTAATCAAGTTATGAAGAAGGCAAGCACATTTTACTAAAACACAAGCTCTTTCAGGATATGTCTCAATATCTTTTGATAAAATACGCCATTTGGCATACAAAATCCCGAATGCACACTCTACACACTTCCTAGCTCTTGAAAGCCGCTTGTTAAAGTTCTCTCTTTCTGGATTAAGCACTTTACGTGGATAAGGTCGCATCAAATATTCCTTCAGAGGATATGCTTCATCTCCAATAAGGACGTTTGGTAGCACTACAGTTGTACCTGGTAGTTCTTGATCACAAGGGACATTGAATGTTTCTGTCTCCAGAAGGGTAAACAATTGGGATCCGATAAAGGTACCCCCATCACTTTGTTTTCCCTTCCCTCCAACCTCAATAGCCAGAAATTTTTTGTCAGCATCTGAAACTCCTTGCAGCACAACCGAAAAATATCTTAAGTAATTATAGTAAGTCGACCCAGAATTTGGAGGGCATTTGATTTGACAGTGCTTACCATCAATAGAACCGAAACAGTTTGGGAAGTTCCACCGATTGTAGTAATCAGAGATTACCTTTTTTAGGCGTTCTTCTGTAGGAACAGGCATGAACTCTTCACTTAGTTCATCCCAAATGGCATCACAGGTTTCAAAGATTACAGAACTTATTGTTGAACGACCTAATCTAAATGAAAATGCCATCGAACGAAAAGAATTTCCTGTTGCCATGTGCCTGTAAAGAGTAAAATTAAAATATTTAAATGTTTATTTACACAGAGCTTCGAACCAAATACTTATGTAAATTATTTTTCAGATTATAAGGGGTGTGTTGTTCCCTGTGAACTGTCAATTCTAGTTTCACTGTGATTAAAAATGTGTTTAATAATACCAGATGTAATAAAATGATATGATAAACAGCAAAATATTATATATTTTTTTAAATCCCGCTTCATATTTTTCGGTTAAGTGAAAATATTTCCAATAAATATACATTTTGATATTTTTTTTTTTTTTTAGATTGGAACTTGTCTATTTCTTATTATCAATTAAAATTTCAAAATGAGATCCCCAAAAATGTTTAAAGAAATTTTAAAAAAGTTTGATAGTTTTACTTTGACTATTTTTAAAATACTTGAATGTGAAAACACTTGTACAACTCTACATCTTATACACTAGGATGATAAAGGTGAATGCAACTAGCTTACTATCACTGGCAATTCAACTAGCCTACTATCATTGGCAAAAACACTTTTCTTTATAATTGAGTTTTATATTTGATCAAAATACTTATTTTTAACCAATACATATAAAATTGTAATGCAGTAAATTTTAATTCGTTCGAAACACAAAATAGGTAACAAATAAAGTAGAAAGGGGTTAAGGTTGCTGCTTAAGTTTGGTTGTCAGGCCCTGTGTGTACTGGCGTATTCATTTGCAACACTATTACTTGCTTTATTGCAGGAACTGATGCAAAAAATCAATGGAAGGCCCTGAAAGACAACTACAGACGAGAGCTACAAAAAATTACACCTGCTAAATCAGGAAAAGGTGCGACAAGTGTCAAGCTTAGGTGGCAATACTTTGAGATGTCATTTATTAGATACTTTGTTACTCCCAACAAAATGCAGGGAAATTTAGGTGACGATGGAAACTCATTGGAAAAAAATGATTTAGTGAATGACATTGAAACATACAACGATGAGGAAGTTTACACTCAAGTTAATGTTGAAATTAATCCCCCAAGTCCATCATCCAATATATCAGAGGATCTTAAATCTGTGTCATCACGTAGTTTATCAAGCTGTCCACCAGGTAGACGTCAGAAGCGGCGGTCTGATTATATTGAGAGGAAATTTCTGAATATGGAGCGACAGAAAATGAAAATATTGGAGTCATCGGTGCGTAGTGAACGATCTGATGATGCCGATTTAAATTTCTTTAAGAGCTTGGTGCCTTACATGAAGGCCTTCACACCTTTGGAAAGTCTTCAAGTAAGAACCAAAATTCAAGCAACAGTTCTAGAAGAATACACCAAGAAGATTGAAAGACAAGAAAACACGTCCTCTAAAAAATATCCACAGCAGACTACATTCCAAACACAGACGTCAACCCAGCACCTGCGTTTTCAAGAAGAATTGTTATCTCCTCAACTTATTTTTGCACCATCAACATCACTATCATATTCAGGATCACATTCAGATCCAAGCTCTACTGACTACACATGCTTGTAACTTTTTTATGTTTTATATACTTTACTGTTATGCCACAAGAAAACTTCAAATAGGTAACATTATTAATACATTTAGAACCAAATAAAAATCATGCTTAAGTCAGCTGTTTTACCTTATTGTTACCACGAGTCTTTCAGCTGGAGAGATTGGTCTTCTGAAGTTAGTCACAGTTTTTTGAAGCCGATGTTCCACTTTACTTAGTATGAAATCAAATGTTTGCACTGACATCCGCATGTAATCAAAAAACCTATCAGGGTAACGTCTCGGTTGTCTGTATAGATGGTGGAACTCACCATACACATTTCTCAATTTATTAATTGGATGCACTCCTACTTTTTTCTTTTTTATAAATACACAATATTTTCTGTAAGAATTTTCGAGGAGCAGAGATGTACCAAGTGTCTTTGACAGAGACATCTTCTCTAATGAACTAGGGTCTGCTAATTACGCGCTCGCTCGCTCGCGCGTCGCCAGTTTGGCCACCCAGTCGCTTGCGCGCTCGCTCGCACGCTTGGCAGTCTGGCCGAACCCTAAATCATCAACTGAGGACATGTTCCCCATAAAAACCTTATAAACACCTACACTCAACCAGATTGTAAGACGGACTGACCGTGTGTGGGGAGAGAGGGTGAGAGGTCACTCCCAACCATCAGTCCATAAGTCCATCAGTCCATCAGTCTGCTGCCGAGTCTTGGGGAGCAAACATCGATGTATGTGTGTAGGTATTTTATGTTTAATGATACAATTTTTTAGTGAGAATTGAAGTACTATATTACATTTAATTCTTTAAATAAATGTATTTGTATTGTGCAGTTTTGCTTGTGTCTGTTAGTGTTCAATAGCTTCCTGGACGAAAGACTTTCTTTTGGAATTTATTGGGGCATAGGAAAGTCAAGCATGCTTGTGGAAAGTAAAAACAAAAAGATTATTAATATGAGAATACTGTCCTCGCTTCAAAAGCCAATCCTTCACCCACAATTTTCTTTTCCGTTCCCTCTTTTGTTTACGCTCTCTAACAAAAAGTGCAATTGCAGCACGAAGTGTTTCATCCATATTAAAACCTAAAAACACTAAAACAAGTCCATCACCAAACACGCTCTATTTCAGACTGACCGTGTCTATGAAAATATTCAGTTCAGTCCAAGCTTACAGATTGAACTGATCGTGTGTGGGGACATTATTAGTTCACATTTAGGTGGTTTGGACACAACGTATTAATGACTATCACTTGACATTACATCCTTTGCCAGTAGGAAGCTGAGCTTGTTTAGATAGCCTGCCAATCACAGGACATCCGACTGAATTGTTTATCTCTAAGAGTAATCATTGTATGGAGTTCGAAAACAATCGGCAAAGAGAATGAGCCCCTTCAAAAATTGTTTCAAGCATACACTACCTATTATTTTAATAGATTAAGTCTGATACCTTGGTTTAGACAGAAACGCACTTGCCTTTAAAAATAAGAGTGCTATGATCGATTCCCAGTATGACCTCAATGGCTTTAATTTTAAATATAATAGTTACCAAATTAAAAGACTGTTAATTGTTTAATACGCTGCTTTGATATATTCTCTGGAGAAAGGTGGCCTGAGAGTCTAATCCCCATCACAAGGTTGCCACGAGCCTAGAAAGGTTGAGAACCCCTGATTTAGAGGAAATATACAAATGTATATATAGGACCTCGTCTTACCCTATTTCTGGCTACCCACATTTAACTGTACTATTGTGCTAGGAATGAGGAAGCTAGAATTAGTGGAAATTTACCTGAATTTGCGTATAGGGAGAGTGGGAAAACATTTATTGAAATCTTCCGAAGAACACCCAGCTGGGATTCGAGCCCAAACCATTGCTTCCCCATAATACCGGACCAAGCGAGCTTGACGTTTATTTCGTAAGCTCACCGAAACGGGTAACAAGTAGGCCTATGTTATTCTAAAGATAATTTTCAGAGTCAGTTTTCACTGTTGTAAATTTATATTCTATATAAACTTGTTATAAATTAACTTTACAAATACATTATGCTATATTTTCACTTATTAATTCATTTGGTGGGTCGAGTAAAGTATGGGTTATTAATACAAACTATATTATTAATCTTTATGTTAATAACTTTCTAAACAATCAGTGTAAAAACACGTCAAGTGTCCCCGGCTGGGAGTCAAACACGTGCCTCTCATATGTTGGTTTAGTTTCTCCAAGCACAACTGTGGCTCTGACCTGTAGGGTCAAGGGTGAATGGAAACTCTGCTATCCTTGTCTTACCCCACCCCACTTTCTGACCAGCGTTTTCTGCCTCACAAGATATAACTTTTTGCTTATCCAGTGTTTTAAAAGGACTCTAGTACCTTTGTTTTATCGCTTGGTAGTTTTTGTGCAGTCGAATAACAAACACAGGTCCTAGCCATGCAAAGACTTACTCGCAAACGTGTTCTTGCAAAAGCAGATATATTTCACTGTCTTAGGAGAGGGTTATTTTATCAGCCTTACTCATTTGAAACTCAATTTTAACAAAGAGAAATTCATAATGTGCACGACTTCCCTTGAGAACTGAGGATATCTCCACTTTTGAACAACCCCCAAACGAAAATGGTATGCAAATTAGGCCAAATTCGCTAATAGAGAGACACGTCACGAAACACCTAAGAAGTGGGTCTATGTATGTGTAAGCCTACTCCAGAATTTAATCTCAGCTATAATCTAGATCAAACAGGGATACCGTTCCACGCGTATGAATTGCGCTCAGAAGACTGGGCGAATGTAAATATCCAGTTGTGAGTCAATTTAACAGCGAATACAGAGAATGAGGAAATGAAGTTGATGGACACACAAGTTTTGAAAGTTCAAAAATACTCAACAATCTCTGTTTAAAAAAAAACTGCTGAACCACAATTTAAAGAAGCCATTGTTTTAAAAAAAAAACGTTGAGAACTAGCTAAAGAAAGCCTACGACCACAAAACTGGAATTTCTGAAAGGATGAAATCTGACCACTTGGAGTGTCTAGAGAAAAATTTAATATAAAAATATAACAGTTCCTTTTATAATAATTTGTAATATAATATTGTAACAAGATTTGTGTTTAACCGCAGGACCAGCGTGCTCTCATTGTTTACCCTGGCTGCGCTCCTTGTTCTCTCTGTCTCCCTCCTTGTCTAGCAGGTAGGCAGCGACCTTCTCACTTGACTGGGAGATTAGAGGGCCGAGGGGGTGCAGGGGAAGAACGGAGACACGTCTGGAAGGGTCTGGGTCCTTTTAATTCTGGCCTAGTATTCTAGAAGTGGCTGGCACCACCCCTATATACACAAGGTCAGTTATAGCCAGGTGCGCTCAGAGGATAATCCTGGCACCGTGTCGGCCCCTGATGGGGTATGGAAATGTAACCATCCGCGTCAAACCTAATCCCTACAGCCAAGTCAACCTTTCGATCCTCTTCCCGGAAATCGACTCATGGAATATCAACATCTCATCATCATACCTTATACACACCTTCCCCCATCCCAGTCAAGAAAATCCTCCCCAAATCCCGAGACCCAGCGCAATCATTCATTATCACCAATGTCACCTCACAGTGTTAATTAATTACACAAATGTTTTGTGCATGGTATTATAATTCATTCACGAGGTCAAGAGTCACAAGAGTGACTCAATACTCGAACAAAAGATCAGCCCTTTCACAGGTGACCTAGCTTGGCGTTGCTGTCAAGGTGGATATCCTGTGTCGGGCAACACAACCAATCTCCTGTAGTATTCTACAGGCTCATTTCATCGGTTTCATTTCATCATGTAAATATATTCATTCGCGAGGTTAAGAGTCATGACAATGACTAGGTACTCAAACAACAAATCAGCTCTTTCTAAGATGACCTAGATTGGCGCTTCTGTCAATTTGGATATTCTTAGTAGGGCAACAGCCGAACGGCCAGGTGCGCTCAGTTCTTGGTTTTCAACCAGTGAGACCGGGAGTGGACCAGCGAGTCCGGTGTAGTGTGTATGGCGCTGGAACCTGTGGCGGGATGCCGTGAGTGTCTTTAACATTGAAAGTGGATTGTATCGTGGGCGGGCATTTGGGAAACTGATATTTGGATGTTTGATTATTTATTCAATGTTTTTGTTAACAAGCTGTTTACTTGATTTTAATGTGATTTTATTTTATGTTTCAGGCCTCCACCGTGGTTCGGATTCCACGTTAAACTGTAGGTCCTCCAATTCATCTCACAATCACCCTACCATTACACATTAGCGTAAGTCCGTATAAACCGAACGGGTAGTAAGACGCGGTGCTAATAATAATAATATTATTATTTTATGTTTTCATTTGTGTATCGATTTACAAACAATTACCTATATTACCTAAGTAAGTGAACTGTTTAATCCAGTGTAGTTTTATTTTATATGTTTTCATTTGTTTATTAATTTAAAGACAATTACTAGTATTACTTAGCTCAGTGAACTGCTTAGTTATAATTTATGCAGCGTTATTCTATTTATTATGTGCTTATTGGTTTATTAATTTACATAATAACTTTGACTACCTAATTTGTTGAATTGTTTAGCTGTATATTTAATTCTATGAATATTTTTAGTGGTGTTTTTAGTAATCAAAACCTTGGGTGATCTGCGAGTATTGTAATCATATTTAGCTTCCAACATACCCCAATATCCTCAAAATAACTCGTGGTTCACACGTGAACGGCCCGTGACCCTCCCAGGTCACGCGCGCCCCACGTTATAATATGAAAACCAAATGTACTAAGTTTTTCGTTGAATTTTCAAACGCTTTTATATCGAAAAAAATTATTACTGAACTTACGAATTAATATTGTAGGACTGTTTGTTTGAGCTTGTTTTATGTTAATAAAGTCTTTTCACTTGATCATCTTCATGAGTGATTAAAATGTAACATGTGCAAACATCTTTTTTAGAACAACACAATTATTACAAATCAAGGTTAAAGGGAGATATTTAAATCATTTTTTACAACAAAGACATAGCTTCATATAATTCATAGTTGAAATATAAATTTTGCAGTAAGTGTGTCATAAGTAAAAAAAGGTTGCTTTAAGGGATGGGGTTTTCTGACAAATTAGAATAATTGTATTTACTTTAACAAAAATAAAATCTGTTCATAAATTAAATAGGCATTTTTAAAAGAGTAGTGGGCAGTTTTATTGATACAAAACGTTCAAACTCGTTTCCTGAAAAATTATGTTTTTAGAGTTATCTACCTATGTCATTCTTCTCGCAAACGAGCGATATGTTTCAAAGAATATCTTACATTGAATCCAATTCTTATAAAAACCAACTCTTTAAAGGGAACATTTTTCTCTTGCCTATATTTTCAAAATGAAGATTTTTCCTTTGGTTTCCCCTTGATCATCGTAATCTACCGTATGTTTAAATAAAGTGTGGTTCTATATTTTAATCCTCATTAGAATTATTCCAAAATGTGTTAACAATGTTTTCACGCACTTGAATGCCAAAACTCGCTATTGACTGTGACCGTATCACAGTTTGCGTGCCAAATACCAAAAGAGCAGGCGTGCTAACATATTAAATATAATCTAAAGTCCAATTCTATAGGAAAAAGTCCAATTTACATAGGAAGTCTGATGGAAAATTTACTAGATCTACTTTAACATATTCATAGGTAAAACAATGCTAGCAGCAGCTGTCACTATTTTTATATTTTATTAATATTTATAACACTAATAATAATTATCAATGTTGACAGCAAAAAAACCTGTTTGTATTTTCTAAAAGGCTGTTCCTATGAAACTTTGACTGTAGTCATATGTGCATCTAAAGGAATATAAAGCGTAATGGCGTAAAGGCTATATTTTAACCGCACCGGCGGGCACGCCGACAAGGATGTTAGTCTCGTCTTGAGTGGCTTGCCAGTGACGTTGGGGTTCAAATTTCGGCCGGGTATAAAGCCTACTTGGGTGTCTTTTACTTCAATGGTTTCCCACTCTCTCTCTCTAAATTCTACCTTCATATCCACCCCATTAATGTAAATATTCAGAAAGCTCGGGAGTAAGCAGCTATGTATGAATAATAGAACGCAAGTCATTACTATTACTTTTAAAAGTGTTATCGTAAGAGTGGGCTGTTAGCGTCTGGGATTGAACCTACTAAATAGCTCGTAGCTTACTTACCAGCTTTTGCTAATCATAAAGATTGAAATTGGGCCGAGCCGGGATTCAAAGAGTGTCTCGGTGTTGGATAGCTCACGTAATATTATGCTCGCCAAAGACCAGTTTTATGGAAACCATCATGTGAAGGTTAGCTGGCGAGCTCGTCCAACACTGTCTCAAGAGATTTTTAATTTTGGGATTTTAAGTTCAATTATGTTGGCTGAATAAAATTTCATTTTTCAGCTTATGTAAAGGAAGGCAGGCCTAAGCCCCGAAAAATCTACGTTTATGTCAAGAATTCTCCACGATTTTATTGAGCTTTTTAAATAGTCAAATATATTTAAATAATTAATCTAGTTATATAAGTATTAAAAGCTTCTCTCTTTCGTAATATAGGATGGCAAAATGCACTGACAAACTACAACATTGGAAACTAGTGAATGTACAATAAATTAATCTTACCATTAACATTACTAAATATGGTTGGTAATTTATTGTGATATTAAATATGACAAGTGAAATAGAAGGAATTGGACACCGGTACAATTTATCACATAATGCAAAATCCTCAAAACACGCCATGACCGGCATGGTGTGTTGTTTTTGTTTTTTAAATCGACGAAAAATTTTAGGTACACGAAATTAATTTCGAAAAGAGTTCGAACAAGGGTGATGACCCTGCATAGAGGTAGATTATCTAAACATGAATTGTTTAATTTATTTATTGATTGATTATGATTCATAAATAAAACAAGACTTAGATGTTCGAAAATTCTAGCTTGTGTTGATTTGCAGAGAAGCCTACTCTGGCGGATTATTTATCATATTGAATTTTAAAATGCCATGCCTAGCAATTTGAATTTTAAATTTACATCAAACAATAATGTGTCAATAGCATATATTTAAAATTTAATTAAATTTCAAATACACATAACCTACTAAATACATTAATAAATAAGGTTAGAACTCATTTTAAATAAATACCTCAATTTTTCTGAGGAGACGCTTGAAGAACTCAGATTATTAAGAATTCTATCTTTTGAACGAGTTTATTACCGTAATCGTTCAATAAACAAACCACTTCGAGTCAGCTGTTATTTTATTTGAAACAATAATGGCTTTATTTAACGTATTCACTATCACTTATTTACAACGCACAACAATCACTTATTGATACAAAGTTTTTATTTGTAAACAATATTTCATGTGAAGTATACCATTCGTCACAAAATCACAACACGCTACACGCACCTCTATCGTCAGCATTTGTCTAGCAACTAACTGTACGGGAACATCGAATGGCGATGGAAGCGAGGCGAACAGTCAAAGGACTATCAGAACAGCGGAGCGCTGCATTACAGCTGTCCAGCGCGCATGCGCAGTCTTTTGTCGAAGAGCGAGAGGAAAATTAAAATGATATGGGAAATTTTCTTACTTCATTCCGGCCACGTTAGTAAATGTAAAAGAATTGCAATAAAATACATTTATGTTGAATAACTATTATCAATAATGTATTAATGTAAAGAATGTTTTTTTTTAAATAAAACTGTTTCGATGTGCAGATGTTTTGTGGGTCTGTTTTCACGTGGAGTTTCAATGCTAATTTTAAAACATTTTTTATAAATCAAAATATAATTTATTGTAGAGCATATTTTTTAATTTTCTAATGATAAGGGGGTTCATTAGATAATAAAAAATAATAGAATTGTAATAATAAAGGCTAATACTTGTTTCTTGAAATTTAACTGAGTGTCACAACTAGAAAAATGTGTCAGAAAGGGCAAATTTTAAAATCAATATTACGATGTCAGCAAGTGGTGGATCCGCAAGCATAAAACAATGAAAAATATAGAATACATGGTCTAGAGAGAAATTGTATAGAATGACCGACTAAACTCCCTCACATAACCTATCTCATAGATGACTAACACCTCTCTAGTCCTATATCTACATGACCTAACACCTCTTAGTCCTATCTCCTACCTGACTAACACCTCTTAGTCTATCTCCTACCTGACCTAACACCTCTCTAGTCCTATCATCTACATGACCTAACACCTCTCTAGTCCTATCATCTACATGACCTAACACTCTCTAGTCCTATTCTACTGACCTAAACACCTCTCTAGTCCTATCTCCTACTGACCTAACACCTCTCTAGTCCTTCATTACATGACCAACACTCTCTAGTCTATCATATGACCAAACTCTCTAGTCCTATCATCTACTGACCTAACACCTCTCTAGTCTATATCTACATGACCTAACACCTCTCTAGTCCTACTCTACATGACCTAACCCTCTCTAGTCCTACTCCTACATGACCTAACACCTCTCTAGTCCATATGAAATCCTATCTTAAATGACCTAACACCTCTCTAGTCCTATCATCTACAGACCTAACACCTCTCTAGTCCTATCTCCTACCTGACCTAACACCTCTCTAGTCCTATCTCCTACATGACCTAACACTCTTAGTCCTATCTCCTACATCACTAATATCGCCCTCGCTATATTTCTACACAATCTAATCAATAACTCTTTCAACATAAGCTCTAATGGCCAGAAGAAAGTATCTTAAACTAAAACTCTCAAGTAAGTTTGTATCATAATTCATATCAAATTATTTGTATTAAAATAAAAATAAAATATTAATATTTAATAACACATTTTAGGCCGATCTAAATATTATCACTTTTGTTGAGAAAGTAACTTTTCGTTTATTGTTGTTTTTATAAAAATTTCAAATTTGTTAATCAAAATTTTATTTTTTGCAAGTGCTATTTTTATTATTATAATAAACTAATATTATTTTAAAACTTAGCATTATTGTTACTACAATCAAAATCATTATAATAAAAATCTTGATTATTTATTTTATTCAATTAATACTCGAAGGTGCCTTATAAAAACAACTGACGCCTCTTTCGTCTCCCCCACAATCTGACAACGGGCCCTGGATCCGCCCTTGTTGTCAGCGGATTTCTTTATTGTGGCCTGTGATATAGGAGATAAAAACACACATTGAGAAATAATGCAAATAAATACAAATAAAACTTAGTTTTAATTAATCTAATCCATTATTCAAAACAAAGATCCTACTATAATATAGCGTGATAATTATAAGTTTAAGATGAAAATACAAATTTGTACTAAAAGATTAGAATGTTGAAAAAATATTGTATTAGTTTTCCCATTACCAGTGAAAAAAATTAGGTGCTTATTTTTAGATCTTAATTAAAATACTCTCATCCAGTTTGATATCATTTTTAAGCTTCCCCGGTTTAATCATTGGAAATAAACCTTGTTCCCGTGAGTTAATTGTATTTATACCTTTTACATGTGAGGTTAGAAAAAAAAAATCTTGGTTGGAACATCTTTGTGAAAAAAACAAGGCCTACTATAAACCATGTCCATGAATGTGGATAAATATCTTTGTTCGTACACGGAAGATTGTAGAAACTTAAAGAAATAATTTCAATAAATTAAATTACACCTGTGTAAATAGCAGAACTCATCCCCAGTGCAGTGTTGAATGTGATTCCATCATGAGTTTTGATAACTTGAAGTTTTGTGAAGCAATCACATATGGCAAAATTAGCAATTTTTTTTCGTCATATCAAGGCGTAGGATTGTTTCAAATTCTTTGTATCAAAACATCCACGCTATCACCAATTAGAAAACTAATTACTAACTTTTCTCATTTGTTATTTTTAAATAAAAACTATTTGGAATACATTAACCTCACATTTATTATGTTTCTTCACTTAATCTTAAAATTTTACGGATTAGCCAATCTTTGATTCATGAAGGACACCAAAATTTATTATTTTATTTATTTTGAATCTTTGATATTTTTTTATTTATTGTAATTCTAAACTTGTATATAAACAAGTACTCACAGGTAGGATATTTGTGGAGTTGGAAAACATTAACAACATAATTAAAAAAAACAATAATCCACATTTACTTGTCTTTTTTTATTGTATTTATTGTAGCCCTGTTACAAATCATTAGATTTAGAGTGAAAAATTTCATTATTCTGGTTCATTGTACCTATTTTATTTAGGTACTATACATTGTTGGAGTTGCGGTCCATTGTTGGTAAGCTCTTTGTTGGCTGTTATTGTATTTTATTATGGTAAGTTCAGGTCCTACATTGTCTGCCTTACCAGGAATTCCAACATTTTACCCAGTTTTCTCGAGACTTAAGTTTCTTCGGGCTCTCCGACGTATGTTTAGTTTAGCCAATCCCACGTTCCCACTTATCTTGTTCGTTATATATGATTTATCATAGTTGGCGCCCAACGTGGGGCATATAAGGGGTTGTAGTGGTAACAGTAGCGTATAAAACACCGGAGGATACTATACAAGAAGTAAGGTTAGTAATCAGTTTACCAAACAGGATGACGCTATCAACGCAGACAATATTGTAAGCTGGAGTAAGAACTAGAGGCCATATTTGAGGATGATGAATCTACAACAATGTCACAGGAGGGGAGCGACCTAAGCATTTTCGACAGTTTTCCGGAGTAAAATGGGGAATTCTTTGGAGGTGATTTTGTGTGTAAAGAACCAGAAAGGGAAAATATAGTAACTGCCATGGGTGTCATAACCCCCACCATCACCAGAGTCTAAAGTACTGGGCCATATTTTACTGAACATAAATTACCCAAACCAAATTAGTCTATACTACCAGCCATAGCGTCATGACTCTTATTTCCCCATCTCCAGACGTAACTGGTCCCGTAGTGTTGTGGTCAATGCACCTGTCTACGAGCTTTGTGGTACTGGATTCTACTTCCGTCTGGTATCTTGGGTATTCTTCCTTTCGAGAAAAATACCCCAACGGTCAACAGGGTTTGGTTAGTTGGGTTTATCTGTTTATTCTGGCAGCACATCTTCATATTCGCCACTATCATTATCACCTCATCTCATCGGGACATGGAAAGAAACTCCAAGGAAAAGATGTACGATTAGTACATTCAGGCGTCTCCTGGTCAACAGTACATTAGTACTGGCTGATCCTTACACAAACTGGGTTACAGCCCAGACGCGCAATATTATTATTAACTTAATTTATGACGTCATTCCACAAGATTAAGTTAGATCGCTGGTCGATGCGTATGACAGATTGATGTAACTGAATTACGTGTCTATTCTAAACTCGATTTAATATCGATAGAATGACCGATCCTCCTACTTTTAAGTGCTTAGGTTGTGGCTGATGGGGATGTAAGTTGGAAGACGATGGGGGTAGGATTAATGTCCTTCTCTTACTGAGATTTTTCTAAGCACTTACAATATATTTAGAACAAGAATTAATAAACGTTTTACATCACAAGATTATTCTTTGATAAACAAACATTAAAAATGTACAATGCCTTTTGACGGATAAAGGGTGTCATTATTTAACACACCTTCAATAATGTCATCTCTGTCTATATACACAGCTAACCTTTGTTTAATGAATGGAGGCATGAGGTGTTGAAAAGGATCTCAAGCCTACAATAGGTGGGGATGTAGGAACGAGAGTTAAGGTGGGGATGTAGGGAACGAGAGTTAAGGTGGGGATGTAGGGAACGAGAGTTAAGGTGGGGATGTAGGGAACGAGAGTTAAGGTGGGATGTAGGGAACGAGAGTTAAGGTGGGGATGTAGGAAATGAGAGTTAAGGTGGGGATGTAGGGAACGAGAGTTAAGGTGGGGATGTAGGGAACGAGAGTTAAGGTGGGGATGTAGGGAACGAGAGTTAAGGTGGGGATGTAGGGAACGAGAGTTAAGGTGGGGATGTAGGGAACGAGAGTTAAGGTGGGGATGTAGGGAACGAGAGTTAAGGTGAGTGGTTTTGCAGTTTTTATATCAAAATATTTTTTTGCCGATATAAATAATATATTCTACAGTACAAACATATAGTTTAATATTCGTCCCATGGTGATATAAACAGTTCCTGAATATCTATTATGAGCATGGAAGCATTAGATGACAAACTTTTTAAATCAAGATAAAAAGTTTTCATTAAATCTCACGACCAATATTTAACAACTGTTGATATCACCGCGTAAAGAAAATTAAACTCTAATTTTCTACTGGAGAAATATTGTATTTACTTTGGCCAACAATAAAAGGTTTTGATATAAAAACTGCAAAAACACTGATCTTTTCTCGCGTCATCTTCCACCCCACACTAACCACTACCCTTGGAATATTTATCGACGCGTTTTATTATAAAAAAAATTAATTTTATTCTTTGGTCACTCAATCTGTACCTCTTTTTTTTATGTTCAGTGGGAGTGCTCTGCCACCAACGGCCCCCACGTTGCACATGCCTTCCGATGCCTGTTAGCTACGTGGTTAACTTAATCAAGATGAGGGATGTGTCGGCAAGCTCCGAGGTTTGTAAACAAAATAGAAATATTTTAAATATTTCTTTAGACTCTTCAAGTGTGTATTATTGAAGCTTTTTGACTCGTCATTAATGTGTTCTCCCACAACCCTCGCCTTAAACTTAATCTTGTGGAGGAGTGAGAAAATTAACAATTTTTGTAAAGTGCTATATCGCCCTCCCCCCAACCCCCTGCACCCCTGACCATCTTCAAAGGAGCTTGGACTCTTTCTTTTCAAATGTTTGACAATAGGATACCACAAGTTTATAAATAAAAATGTTATTTTATGTGAACTATGTGGATGAACTATCGTCACACCTTACGCACCTGTAACCCGATATAACATCCACCCTCTCCTGCTTTCTAAAAATTAAATTCTAGATACAGTCCAATTTTCAGAGCCTTATCTGACAGAAACAAAAATTACCAGCCCTATTTTCACGTATTCATGCATCAAGTGATGTAATGAGCAGCGGTCACTTTTGATGGAATTTATAAACCTCTTTAATATAACAGTAGCTAGCCCGGTCGCTCGCTCCACTACATCACACATTCCTTGATTTACCGTTATTCCAGCCCCCACCCCTCCTGCCGCCCCCCAACCCGCCCCTCCTGCCACCCTCCACCCCTCCTCCAGCCCCCTATTTGAAATGTGCTCCCCCCCTCGCCTACAAACCCAAGACATGTTGGTTCTTGATTATTCATTATTAATTATTGTTAATTAATTATCGTTAATTGATTATTGTTAATTAATTAATTGGTAGGATAGAGGCGTTTGAGTTTTTATTGGTGGGATAGAGGTGTTTTTATTCATCGATTAGGGCACTGTAGTTTATTTGATGAAGCCTAGAGCCACACGCGGCTCGCGCTCCATGGTAGGATTGAGGTGTTGGAGTCTTAGGGCGCCTCTAGTTTAGGGGCGAGGCCTCGGCACGAACCTCGCGCCATGGCTGTCGGGATGGGTTTCCTCAGGCACAAGGCTCTGTCCGGCACGAACATCTCCTGACGAGCGTTCGGGTAGAGTGTGATAAATCTTTCCCCTACATTTCACTTCCCCCCAACCCTGGCGCCAGGTTGGCGGGTCGACAAGTCAGGACAAGAATAGATCGTTACCTCGACAACCTTGGGTTTTCCCAATGACGTAATCATCGCGTGTTATGTCGCAACCCTGGTGCCAGGTTGGCGGGTCGTCAAGACAAGTTGAGACAAGAATAGACCGTGACCTGAGCAACCTGGGCTTTTCCTATGACGTAATCATTGCGTGTTATGTCACAGCTCTAGCTGACACATGCACAATCAGGGGCCACGGAATCCTCAGTTAGGGGATTGATTGCCCGTATTGTCTACACGATGTGAAAAAAAAGGAAAGTAAAAAAAACATATTTATTAAATATATATATATATATATTTTATTAAAATATATATATATATATAATTCTCCTAAGGTTGTATATAAAAAATAGTTTATTTTATTTAGCTCAGTTGCACGAGGAACTTAATCTCGGGACCTCTGGGTTTAGATAGGCACTTATACTTAAAGTTTATATTATATTTTAATGGAAACAAATTAAAAGGTTATCATGAAATACTAAACAAAACAAAAAACTGTTTTATGTTATGTGTTTGGTTAATCATGTATTCTGAATTTTTAACCTGTCTTCGGAGCTCCGTTAATTCACATATCTAGGTTAACAAACAAAGTTAGATTTTTGTGTTCTTAAAAATTCTATATTAATATATTTATATAACATTTGTTTTGTTGACAAAGCGATAATTATTGTATCTCAATCTTAATTCAATTTAAATCATTCGATAAAAAAAACCTTTTTCTTTACATTTCAAGGCAAAATAAAACCAACATATATACCTAAGTTCAACTACGTCCAAAATTATGGCACAGAAAGTTTATTATTTACCCTTAACCCAATTAGACTTCTTTGAGTCAAACAAAATAGCCACACGGCTCACAGCCACCTATTTATTTGCTTTTTTAAAGCCATCTTCAGTCCCGCAATAGTATAAGAAAATTGAAACTTCTCACCCTAGACAATCTGTAGTCGAGAACTCGATCATATGTACATATCTATTTATGTTTACTGAAAGATATGCATGTCCTCACAATCTCTTCAAGTAGTAATCAAGATCCTGGTGTACATCTTTTATAATCTCAAATTGGTAATAAGTTGTAGAACAAGTCCTTTTTTCTTCTTTTCTCATTGTAAACCCCTTGAACATATTTCTAACATTATAGGAAGTGTGACGGGAAAACCAGACAAGAAGTTTACCAATCATAAACATAGTTGTTTTATTTAAGCACAATCAGAAAGTAAATACACAACTAATGCAAACAAGACAATATAGCGTAAAGCGCTTCTTCACTAAGATCCAAATAACTCTCGGAGTTATTGATATAATCTTACTTTAACAATATCTGAAAATAAAAGGGGAAACATACAGTTATATGTTTGTTGTAAGTTATAACAGTAGAACTAATTGACATCGATGGGATTCTATGGTTCTTTCTACGGTTCCCTCAATAATAGCGTTAAGCGCGCGCAATCAAACAATATTTATCATACATTTAAACGTAGACCAAAAACGATAAACATATACGAGTATTTAACTCTAATGAAATCAACAAAACGTTGATTTCAAAACAAAACGTTAGGCCAAGCCTCTACTCTAACACCTAAGTGCCCTGTATACTCCCAGTTAAATAGACAGTTAAATAAACTCATTCTCCAAACATGCGAACTACAAAGAACGGGCGGTAAGCCTGACTCACCGAGTACGCCTTGGCGCGATCAAAAATATTATAAATAAACAAATATACATTATGAATGTATAACAAAACATAATCAAATTGTAACTATCAATATGACGTTTACCCTCGTACCCCGCGAGCGTATTAGTATTGACCTGCCCACAACATTTCATAATTCCTAAGTTTTATTTATAAATAAGTCCTAAACGGCAATTTAGAAAGTCGTTCCCCATTTAAGTCGGAAAATGCAATCTTGAATACAAATAAATTACAGTCCCAAGTCGCCGTCCTCACCAAGCCCAGTGGTGATATAATAAGTGATTATTCCAAAATCACGATCTCTATATATACAATTATTGCATCCACAGAGTGGCCTGGAAAGGGAAGGAGGGGGGGGGGAAATGATAGAACAAACGAACAGCAAAGAATACGTCTAGTGGCGCCTAGAATGATCCAGGTCCTCCTAGCGACGGAAGTGATAACTCCGTCTGGCCGCGTGGAAGTTTAGTCGTTTCCGGCCGGCCACGGATCGAGACCCGAGCAGACAGTTGGTTTGAAGGCTCCACTCAGTCTGTTGTGCCAGTTGGAGGGTGAAGGTCAAGGCTCGGCCTTGATGTTAGTGTTTGTGTTGTAGCTGATCACGAGAGTCGGTGAGTGTAGACCCATTCGATATAACGTTAACCAGTAACTTGTTACATCATGATTGTAAAAATTTTACATCCCGGCATTAATACCACTTATTTTCAACACGACGCTAATAACAAAACAAAAGAACCTTTTAAATACACACCAAAGAGGTGATACCATTTAGAAGTAGGAATAATGTTAGAATAGTTACGTATGGAATGATTGTAAATAGGGATTATAATTAAAGGGGATGGTTTTCTTTGTCACAACGAGTGCAGGACAATTTAATGTCCATCTTGTTTAAGAAATGCGGGGAGGAGAAAAATCAAGGCACGTGTCAGCACAACGACAAAAAAGATCGTTGGTTCACAGGCGTCTGGGTGATTGACGAGATCCAGAAAGCCGTTTAGAAAGGCTCACCGTTGAAGCAGTACATGAAGTATGGGAGTACAATGTATCTATTTACGATTGTCAGATACGTTGGGGCGGATTGTTTCACGGGTACATTGATACTTTTTTTAATTAAAGAGGAAGACAGTGGATGACCAGAGTGGTGTCCCTTCCAAGATGAGAAGTTATCTTATATTCAAAATTGTGAGGAAAGCCTAGGAATAAAACTTGATTTCGATTCTGTTTCTAAAAACCCTGCAATCCGCACACTGGCTAAACTCTTTTTAAATTAACTATAGGGAAAGTTTGGGCAAAGGCACGATTTACCACAGGTAGCAGTTGTCAACGACTATCAGGAATCCACAAGTACCTGACGGATCGGTACATCACCGTGGGCAGCGTGATTGATGTAAATGATGAGGTTATGTTCCTCAATTACAAGGTTGCACATGACGCGTGGCGCCCTATCCTAACACGAGTGTAGTGTGGCATGCTACACGACTGCTATGGCTAGGTTGCACTTATACAGTATCCTTGAACAATTAGGGGACCACGTTTTTTATAACGATACTGATGGCGTTCTATTCACGGAACGCCCCGATAATTGGAGTCGACCGACCAGAGACATTTTGGGTGACCTCACTGACGAACTTCAGGATTACGGTCCGGGAAGTTATATTAGCGCCTTTGTATCTGGTGGCCCCGAAATTACGCGTACCAAGTTTGTGTGGTGGCAATCCTGCCAAAACAAATCTGTGTGCAAAGTCGTGGGATCCCCATAATCTATGGCAATCGGAACCACTCTAATTTTGACGTTTTGAAAGTGATGGTCACCGAAAAGGCCGCTGAAAGATACATACAGATACCCTACAAAATTGTAAGAAAAGGACTTGCGACTGTATGTACCGTTTTCCCAACTAAATTCTACCATTCTGTGTACACCAAACGACGGATAATTGATAGTTATAATACGTTGCTATTTTGGATATTAGAGTCCTTGTAAACTCACTCAGCACGACTAAAAGGTGATCATTTAGAAGGGCTGAATAATCATCTTTTATTTTCTTTCATTCCAATGATTTGAGATTTTTTCCGGATTTTTTTCTGCATGAAAACACGCATAGGTTTTATTGACTTATTTTATGCGGAGCATTACAACTGTGCCACGATGCCGATTATATCTTAATCACAAAGGTGAATTGGTCCACGTTCACTGACTAGGAGGATCATAAAAGATATAGCTCTCTTAAAAGCTTAATAGCTTATTTGGAACACGCCCATAGGTGAATTGCGTCACGTTCACTTTCCAAAACATAGACATATATTAATTTTATCTACTCCACCTTAACCTGCTTACAAGTAATACAAGACATAATTTTATATAGAAATTTTACTTTTTTATTCAAGTTTGTCGTTGTTGGTAAACATTTGTAGGAATGCTAAGCCATGTTAAGTCTTTTACAGATTTGCTGTCGGTAAACATTTGTAGGAAACTGGTTAGGTTAGGTTAGGTTCTAGAGAAAGGTTTTTGGAACTATCCCTCTACCCCTAAAATTGAAGGGTAGTTTACTGAAGGACCAAACAATAATAAATAGATATTTATCGGAAACCCTCCTGGATTTGATACGTTTACAGCCTTATTGAAATTTGCGGTGTTGTGTTCTGGCAGAGCTCCAGAAATCGAAAGGGGTTGTCTATAGTATGTTTATATGTCTATGCAGACCTTGTCTCAACAGGTGTACGTGGCCCAATTGGAATGCACTTAATCAATTAAGTTAACCTGTAGACGTGGCCCAGTTGTAATGTAGAATTAACGCCTCCCTTTTCAAACGGAGATCATAACTTGTTTACGTGGCCCAATTGTATTGCGCCTAATTTATGCACCAGAGATACTTTTTTATATTTTTCCCGCTTTTACAATCACCTACCTGATTATTTCCAGTAAAATAGAATTAGTTGTTTGTATGTACTTTAATTCTAGTCAACTTTTTTCTTTGCACTTATTTTAAATTGAAACCATCTGGTTGTGTGCATATATTGAAATACTCTAGGGGTTGGGGCGGTGGCTGCAGCGTCGTGAAGGATGGTGGTGGAGGCTTGGGCAACACGGCCACAACGCCCCCTTTGCTAAAATTGTACACAGCACATGTCATATGATACATATAAGACTCCTCGATTCTCTCGTAGGGTAGTACTTCACTCACTCTTATCATGTGACAGAAAGAGTCGCAAAACTCGATGTAACTTTGCTTCTCTCGGTTTTGGTTCACTAATTTGTAATTTACATGTCTATCGCTCACAGCCTCACTGTGAATATTTTCTACAGTCATATAGGCATGCCCTGCAATCGTATAGCCCGCAAACATTAAATTAATATAGCTGATTCTAAGCATGGTGAGCGTACCTGGCCACTAAACGTTCTGTATAGTTTGTAGGGTCCACCGTGCTATACGGTACACATGTATTAACTGCCCAGCTGCTCGATGTTGTTGCTATTAACTGATTGACTCCTCTGCGCGGTCTTAAGTGCTCTCAAAGTTCAAATGGTAGGTGAACCGGGTTTTACTCCAGTGCAGGTAAATACCAGTTTTTCGTTATTAAGCTCACACACGTCTTCATTTGTTAAAGTACCAAAACGACAGGGTAAAATACACAAAACTCGCCATCTAGATAGGCTATTAAGCGTTTCCCGAACTTTGTATTGACCACATTTAATTTATTCAACGAGTACTTTTGATCTACGTTAGATCACACAATTATACGGTCTGCACGGCGTCAACCATATTTACCACCTGCTTTAACTTGTCCATCTTGAACCGCTCTATAAACGCTTAAAAATAGATGACCAAGCAGGTGCACACCATATATATCAACCCCTTCCTCCAGCGACGTCACGTAGTGTGCTGTGCACTTTAAAAAATATATAATAGAGGAAGGCATTTATGTTTTAATTGTGTGGCGAACACAGGCCGAACTTTCAACTGCCTGCTAGACTACGTTGCCCACACTGAGTTGTTGTGATTTGGTACCGAGATTGGGCAGCATAAACATTTGCAGTGCGATGTCACCCGTTATGCAGAAGGAAAAGGAGGGGGGGGTAGGGTTGAGTGTTTTTGCAAGATCGACAGATGGTGACACTGACGTGGATTACTTTAGGACTATTTTCTTTAACATTATTAATTTACGTATTAATTTATCTTTGTTTTCATCATTAGTGATCTAAATTAATTTCTCTTTGGTTTTTATAGGTGAATAGGTATTGTTTCTTTTATGAGAGAACGAGGTTAAAAAAACATTAACTTTTTGCCACCTTTTGGCGGTTTGATACAATGTGTGGAGCTTTTTTTGGAGAGACGCGTAAAAAAGGTTTCTTGGAGTTTGTGAGTTGGGATGGACTCCTCTTCTAATCTTCCATTTTGTGGAGGCAATGCAGATTTTCGTACTCGGTGTGATCACTAACCTAGTGACAAAGAGTAAGGGTTTCATTTAATAATTTTATTTGGTGGTAAGATGAACTCGGTGAGTTTAATTGTTCTATTTTCTTTAACCCCATCTTTCGGCCTGCGTGTTTTGGAAAATTATTAATGTTGTGAAAAAGGGTGGCGAAAGGTTTATGTTTTAAGTATCTCTCCTATTACAATATAGTTACTTGTAGCGCACCTGTAATGCTACTGGGGTGTGATAGGGAACGTTTTACTTACAATACATTTATTTGGTGTATTATTTCAATGTTAAGGGTAAGGAGCATTATTGCATTTGTTGGTTTTATCACATTTCGTTAAGTGATCATTGTCATGAATTGTTGTTGGGTATCTTTATTTATGGTATTAATGTTTGCTTTTTCTTATCTTAATTTTTTTTATGTGAACTGTTGTTATTGGGAATTTTCATTTATGCTATTAATGTTTGTGTTTTTTTATCTTAATTCTTATATGTGAACGGTTGTTATTGGGAATTTTCATTTATACTATTAAGAGTATGATATCTGAAATCCGTGATGGTCAATAATTATAATCATTAAAGGCTCTCCTTGTTTTTTGGGTTATTATATTTCATTGGATATTAATTTCTTGTTCCCCTTTCACAATACATTAAAGAATAGAGGTGAGCGTACATAAGGGAGACAGCATAGTAGTACGAGATGAACAGGGTCGATGACCTCTTGTACTAGCTCACGGTTTCAAGGTCACGATCTATTCTTGTCTCGACACGTCATGTCGCTCCGCCAAACTGGCACCAGGTATGTGTCATCAGGGTTGCGACAGCGCGATGACGTCACCAGGAAAACCCATTGCATGGAGTAAGGGTTGCCAGGATTAATGACATCATGTAATAGCTCAAGGTTTCAAGATCACGATCTGTTCTTGTCTCGACTCGTCTTGTCGAGATACCAAACTGGCGTAAGTCATCAGGAAAACACCCTTTGCTATATCACTCAAGGTATGTCCTATTTCTGTTTTGACTTGTCTTGTCGACCCGCCAAACTGGCGCCAGTCATCAGGGTTGCGACAATAGAGTCAATAACCTAGCTCACGATTTCAAGATCACAATCTATGCCTGTCTTGTAGATCTGCTAAACTGGTGCCAGTCATCATGGAAAACCCATTGCGACCTCATTCAATGTCACGATCTATTTTTGTTGACCCCCAACTGTCACAAGGTATGAGTCACCGGGAAAAATTTACCTCTTAAGGGGTTGCGCACCAGGAAAACCCATTTCCACACAGGGGTTAAGGGAGGGGGTTGTGACACATAACTCAAAGGAGGGGGTAGTGAGGGGAAGTTAAATGGGTCTCAAGGCAGGGGGAACCATCTCTCACACGCTTTGCTACGCTGCCGTTAGAGAGAGCTTCGTGCTCCCTCCGATGACGAGGGAGGAACGCCTGACAGCGTGGACTGCACGCCAATAAATAAATAAAAATCTCCGTTCCAATCTTACCCAGACATATAAAAACACTGAATGAATAACCAATAAGCACAAATAAAAAAGCAGTGAGCTTACATAAATAAACATTGAGCACACTTAAAAAGCAATAAGCATACATAAATAACCAATGAGCACAAATCAAAAAACAAATGAGACAAGTTCAAACAAGTTTGGAACACTGGAAAGGGGGTCAGCGGGAGGGTAGGGGGAAAACCAACATCCAATCAGAGAGCGAGGGGCATGGTCACGTGATCAAATTCAGCCAGGCTGGGGCCTGTGACAGGTGGACATCTAGCTACTTACACCACACTCTCAGATCATTCCATAACATTCTCCTATTCACTCGGTCGTACGCTTTTATCCAAATAAATAAATGCACAATACACTTTCTTCCTTGCTGCCATACATTATTTTATCAATCACTTGTTTCAATGTAAATATCTGGTCCATGCAACCTCCACCTGGGATAGAACCACAATGCACACTACTTATCTTGTACACTGTTTTTTTCACGCACCCTCTAAATCAAAACTCTCCCAAAAATTTTGCCTGGAATACTCAACAAACTTAAAGACCGAAAAGTGCCGTCTTGAAGTGGTTTAGTACCCTTTCTTTAAGAGCAAGTCACCACCTTATGGATAACACTTAGCCTAAATAACACATCTCTGACCAGACGTCGTAGTGTAGATTTCTGAATTACAGTTCAAAAAACAGTGAAATTGAGGCCAGTGAAACAGTTTGATCATATTTTAACAATTACAACAAAATTGAAAATAATTATTTTTAAAAGTAAAAAAACAATAAACTGATCCAATTTCACTGATGTCAAGGGTAGAAAACGCATTTTGGTACGTTTTCTGGTTCAAGTATAGTTTTGTATCTAAGTCGTGAGATGGGTATATTAGTGGTCTAGTCTCTTGCTGCTATGTTTGTGTTAGAATTAAGTTTATATATAAGTCCATAATAGCCTAAACATATACAAACACATACATATTGCCGATTAAATATTGTTATATATATTACATGATTAATCAACCCCCTGGAGCCAAACCTGAGACATATATTCCTGAATTTGGCTTACCACCAATCCCCAGTAATAAAAAAGAGGACGAGTATCACAAAGAGACTCCATGGTGGTGTTATTCTGACGATGAAGTTACTATTGGCTAGAAAGCCCAGCGTGTTACATAGAATAGAGGGCGTTGTCGGGACATCTCTAACTGGAGGGGTCTGAAGAATGACCGCGTAGATCAAGAGTAAAACTCATTAGAACTCTCCTAGGGCTTTCAAACAAATTGTCTTGCCACCCCCTTCCTAACACTAACTGAGAATAAGGTGAAAAACATTATAAAAAATTCAGAGTGGGTTGCTTGTGTCTAACATAGCAACAATAGTATTGAGAACAAGTAATTATTCCTCGGGAACACGCAACCCACCTGGTTACGGCAATGAGGCCCAATTCCGACTATCCTCACAATATGACTAGCTCAAATACCAGTGTGTGTTCAAGATATAACCAGGACAATGTCGGGGCTACCATTTAAAAGGAAACACACACTATAAAAAATAGAATTCTAATAGTAAAAACATCATATGGCATGGCAAAATATAACAAATATTGGAAATGAAGGATGCAGGGAAAAAAGGAGGAATGTCACATTTAAATAAAATGAGTTGGTACCATCAAAATGTAGATCTCAGAGAGGGCTTTTACACAAATAAAGTTCCACTGCAAAAACGAGGAGGGTCACGGTAATACAGCTGTTTTTTCATTTCTGTAGTCAATTAAAGAAGGGGGAACGTCACTCACTGTGTGTTACAGAAAAAAAGAGGATTCAACTGGTAGTCCTGCTTGCTTTGATGCAGTTATCCATGATTTGTGTCTATTTTAACAATATCTACTTTCGCCAATGATGTTTTCTTTAATATTTTCTCGAACTAATTAATAGTTGGTTTTATGTCAATCTCTACTGTTGGTAATAAATGGTTAGCTTATAATGGATATGGAGTAGTTCCGGCCAATATATCATTGTTGAGCGTGTATTTTAGGTTAAGTATTGTTATAAGTTTGTGCCTTATGGCATTGTTTCTGTGTCATAATTGATTAGCAATAATAATAATAATAATAATAATAATATAATCAATAAATGGAGTGCCTAAATATTAGGACACAAAGACAAAATCTTCAAAACTCGTAACAAACCTGGACGGATGTCGGATGTAAAGAATAAGCTTATAGCAACTACACACGAGATTACGGCAGATTGTAAATGTGCCAGATTAAAAAGTGTTTCAAAACATTAGAAGAAAATAGCAGGAAATAAATAGTAACTGAATTTAACAATAGACAAAAAGAGAGAGTCAAATTGATATGTTGGCTTCAGATTATCTCTGGCTTATAATACAACTGTTTTTTGTTTTTAATCTATTTTTTTACTATTACAAAAATTAATATTATTTATTCATAATAATTGAATAAAATTTTAGTCTAAAGATGTATAGTAAAATGTTCTAAATGATAAATTATATAACTCTTTCCATTAATATTGTTTTATTGGAACAAGACCTAACTACCATAATTTGACGTTCCACCCTTTACATTACCGATTTGGTTTATATTTGTGACAAGGATTAAAAAATAAGAAAAATCACATACCAAATTAAAAACCTTACTTTAAGAATAAATATAAAGCATAGATACATAGGAAATAAATATGTTGTGGGAACAACCCATTAGTAGTAGTGTAGTAACATAAGATTTAAACTTTAAAATCTGTTTCACAGGAAATCACTTATTGATGACATTCCTCCTTTTTTCCCTGTAGCCTTCAAGTGTGTACATGATAAATTTGTACTATTTATTTCCTCACACAGTAATCTATGTTGATTACTTTCAATTATACTAGCACTGAACAAAATAATAGTTTCAAAGAGGCACGCAAAACGAGTGTCCTTTATTTTAAATATCTTAAGACTCACAAATTTTACAATAGCAAAACTCTCAAGTAAAACCTACATCTACCGCTGATCAATTAAATCTCAAATGTCCAAATTAATCCTCAATTTAGTAAACATTCCAAGTATTGCTATAGCTATAGTAGTAAATAAATTATAAATACAAAAAGAAATTAGGCCGAAAAGTGAATTTGCTTACATATAAATAGTCCCGTATCTCGGATGCTACAAATCCTGTTCCACCAGAGGATTTCCCAAGAGTGCTCTAAGGCTTGGTCGGACGTCATTATATATCCCATTCCCAGAGGGAGGGGGGGGAGGGGACTAAGAACAAAAGAAGGAACACATTATGGCTCCATGCACCGTGACTAAAATGTTCTACGACATACTAGATTCTTCGGAATCTAGAGACTGGTCACAGGAGCTCGAGTCTTCTCCATCCTTCTCCAAGGTTCGGGCGATTGAAAGGCCTCCTGATGGTAGACTCTCGAAGTCCACTGTCGAGTATATTGCCGAACGTTTGTGGTTAGCACACCTGGTGATTAAGTATTCGTTCCTTCGATTGTGAAATGGGGCAGCTTGGGTAAGTAGATGATTACTTCTCTTTTGGTATAAAATATTCATTATGTACGTGCAGCTAGGAACGGTGGTACAGTCTGTAAGACACAGCACGTCACAGTTGGAAGATATAAGGTCTTGTCATTCTCTGGTTAAATCTTCGGTCATTCTAATTATCAGATACCTGCTTCAGTGAGTGGGTAGATTAAGTGTCAGGCCCATCTAGTCTGATTTGCTAGTTATGATGAGATTATGATTTTAATCTCGACAAGGGTGTATTAAAGTATTATTTTCCTAAATGACTTCCCACTTTCCCTCCACATTAAATAATATGTATTTAGCTTGCTCATCACTACTATAGTAGAGTAATTA
>JBCFYV010000003.1:1792512-1821390 GCA_039000515.1 Timema cristinae | reverse complement strand
TTCACAAAGTGATCGGCCATAATAACTTTTGACGCAAAGTCTAGCGTCTCTCTGCTAACAGTCGCCGTGGTCATAATAGCCCTGCTGGCCTGGTAGGTCAGTGGAGGTGTGTGTTGGTATAACCTTCGTATTCAACATGGTAGTCTGTTTCAGGGCCTGATTCAGGATTGTGGGGGTGGGGGGTGACGGCTGTGAACAGTGACACCAACCCCTGTATTGGCGGACACGTGGACTGAAACGTTAAGCTTTTATGATCTAGTTTGCCGGTGACTGGGCGTTCAAGTGGACTTGGGGTAGTTTATCCTAAACTCTTTCCATGCAAATGCGAGATATTTACTTAAAATTCTTCCCTCATCGTCCTCTACCACCTATAATGATATGTTTTTTGGGGGATTCCTTGTTTTTGGGAGTCCCGCGTCGTCGAATCCACTTTGTAATGAGATGCCTTCTTGGGGGTAGTTGTTGTGGCTCGAATGTAGTTTAAAGAGATCAATGTTGCGCGGACCGTTCTACAAAGGTTGGAAGTCAAGTGAGGAAGGAAAACCTTCTTTACTAGAATGGAGTTTTAAAGAAATCATTTAGGAATATTGTTTCTTTGTGTTGCATCATGTGTGCACCAAGACCCAGAAAGTGTTCTCGGAATTGTTATGTTTCACAAGTATTTGCAATGGGGGGGGGGGGGGGGGCTGCGAACAAAAGAGCTTGGTTGTAAACAACATAGACAATAAAATTGACTCCTCAGGTGTGGTAGAAGAATTCTTAACACATGTGAATTCATTTAGTTTTATATTCTTAAATTATTCATTAATTTGAAATATATTAAGGATTAGAGTTTTTGGTTTGAATTGTTATGAAAAGTAAATTTATTTAATTTCACGCCTTTGTGTGAGTAAATGAGGATATTCCAGACAGATACTACCAAACATTGTAAATAAAACTTAATTTCGCAGTTTATAAACATCTTCTGTACATTTTTATTTGTGAAATTTTTTTTATAATAATTTTGAGATAGGCTACATATATTGTGTAGCCTACAACTAATAATAATATTACACTCGAGCTGCTCGTTTAAGAGATTAGAATGTAAAGACGGCCTCACTTGTCTGGAGGTAGAGTGCTCGTCCCAAGACCTCATGCTCAAGGGTTCATAACCAGTCCAAGTCAAGGCTCAATGAAAATCCGCAGCACATATTCTTTGGAGGGGAAGTAAATCTATCGGTCCCATGTCGATCGTGGCATGTAAGAGATGCCTGGCAGGTATATGTGATACCTTTCCGGCAAAATTGGAAGCTCTTACTAGCTCGCTCAAATAAATCCAGTGTGTAAGGCAACACGAAACTACTGCACTGTCAGTACTTCCCTCCCAGATAGTGCGGGTGGGCGACACTAACAATTGAAGGGCTGGGTACCTACTCTGATGGAAGGCTGTAGAACAGCTATTTTTATTATTATAGATAATATATACATACTTTCACTATGATTTGTTTGCTTTGTTATTGTTTCCTTTAATTATAAAAGAGCAAATAAAAACACCCGTAAAATCACAAAGCGTTCTTTACGAACATTTTTAGGCCTACTTCGAGGAATGTGTAACAATATTGAACAATGACATGCTTTCAAGTTATTTCATTCGTTATATAAACATTATTTACGGGCTGTACATATTTTAAAAATGTACGCTCCACTATACTATATAGTTACATTTTAACAGAGCTAGTAAAAACCAATTTCTAAAACGTGGTTCGTGTTTGTAATAATAGAGTGTTGGGGATCAAACCCCTTGCCCCACGTTGTACAGTGACATTGGGGCCGTCGTTTTCAAAAGAGGAAAAATAAAAATAATTGTCACACAACATTATGGCAGAATGTTTTTTAAAATCATGTAGAAGTTAAATATCCTAACCGGAAAGTAGACTTCGAGTTAACTCGACGAGCACTTTTTCGAGGACGTTAGCGCTAACCAAACATTGTGAAATCAAGACTAGGGTGGTTATCATTTAACCTCATGATAGGCCCTAACAATTAGAATAACTTGACGGATAATTAGACCACCTATATACAGAATGTTCAGCTTTAGTTTGGAAGTAACTGGGGCATGAATTGTAGAGCTAAAAAAATTGTTTTTATTTTCGATGGTTCCCGAGTTGAGGCCATCTAAGCTACTGCTGGAATTGTAAGTATCATTATTGGATACACCTCTGTCTGTGTACCAGCAGTGATACGTCACATATAAGAGGCGCAACAGAGGTATATCAAATAGGGTTATTGACAATCCCAGCTGAAGCTTGGAAGGCCTCCGTCCAGGAACCATCGAACATAGGAGTAGAGATGAAAATTTTCCGGGAAAGTTTGAATCGTAAAGTTTTCTCCAGTGGTGGCTTCAGGGGCGGCCCTAGTATGTTTTTCAGGTGGTGCGAGATATCATTTTGGCGCTGCCCCCCCTCCCCCCCCCCTCCATATGCATTTCTTACGTGTTTATATATTAATAACTCAGATTTCAGAAAGATTAGTATAGTATTAGTAGCGATGAGAAATAATAACAGTAAATAGGAAAAATATTCTTTTGAAAATGTTTATTCAAACTATTATGGCGCAGACAACGCTCACATCACTAATACATTAAATTTACATCGTAAATTTACTCAAAAAGGAAAAAGAAATAAAAAATTAACTCAAAAGCCTAGATTAACACCTTAATTGCTTTTGCGCTTACACATTTTTTAATTAAATCAGAGTAATTCAAGTCCTGGGCAATACCATTTTCTATAGAAGAATTTGAAAGATCTGACAGTCCATTCTGACACATGGTTGAACTTAAATAAGTTTTAATTGACTGAAACTTTGTTCTCCTTTAGCGACACTGACAGGTATGGTTAACAATTCGAAGTGCTGTCCACACATTCGGGAATATATCCTGCCAACCATTTTGTTTAATGAGTTGAAGAACTTTTAATGATTCATCTGATTCAAGCCCTTTCAACAATGGATTCAGCTATGTCACATTTTTCCTCATCGGTTAAACTTATCTCTAAATCTGCACAGGCTTTTTCCAATTTCGACTTTCAGAAATTGTTTTGATGTTGTATAAAAAAGACCATGTGTAGTTAAACTTGGATAGTTAAGTAAATCGAGTAACCAACGCATTCTCGATTGCATCGATCATAGGGTAGCATACGTTTATTCTAAACAATTCTTCCGGATCTATTGGTACCTCGTCTACGGCCTCATACTCGAATAATCTCTTCTTTCCTCGGGATCGGACTGGCTTAAAATTAGGATCCACCCCAGCCTGAGAAGCAATTTCCTTAGCTGTTATCAGAGCAGACGAATAACTCCGACACTCTTTCACAAATCAAATTACGAGCAGTTTTTTTTAGCAATTGTGAAGCATTTGGTAAATTCATAGTTCCAGACTGCATATCCTTACTTACAATGTTTATTTAAAGCAAAATAACACACCAAGCTACCATTGTAACAATGAACTCAAATTGCTCCATGTTCTGAATCAGGGACAAAGATTCTGATGCCTCAATTGAGTCATTCGTTTCTTCGTGAAGATCTAAAAGGGCATCACAAATTGAAGAGTAGTGATAACGAACTGCGGTGAGGCTAGAAATTCTACCCTCCCAACGAGTTTCACAAACTTATTTCATCGCTAGTCCTTATATGTGTTTAGATATCACTTCCCATCGCTTTGTTGATCCAGAGAATATAACAAACAGTCTTTGAAGAAATACGAACAAAGAAATCGATTTAACTGATGTTTTGGTGGCATCTGCTACTACCACCAAATTTAAGCTATGACAGCCACATGGATTAAAATAATGCTAGTGGATATTGGTTCAGAATTCTGCTTTGAACACCTTTGTGTACTCCTACCATATTAGATCCATTATCATATCCTTGGCCTCGACAATCGTTCATATCCAAATCAAACTCTTGCACAGTATCATCAAGAAAGAGGCCAGTAAGTCCAGCTCCCGAAGAGTCACTTACCGGCTTGTAAGCAATTAAACACTCACGCACTTGGACTTCACCTTCATTAGTGTCAACAAAACGCAATGTTAAAGATAATTGTTCAACGTGACTGACATCAGGAGTGCAATCCAGTATGATGGAGAAGTATTTAGATGACTTTACCATAGTCAAAATTTTATTTCGAACTTCACTTCCAAGTAAACCGATTAACTAATTTTGAATACATTTACCAAAATAGTGAGCGTTACTCTCCTTATTAACAATACGGCGGAGGTGCTCCATCATCGCAGGATCAAATTCTCCTAGCAGTTACACTAAACCCAGGAAGTTACCATTATTAGGAGTATATAGTGCTTCAGATCCAGAGCTTCCTCTGAACGACAGATTATTTCCTGCTAAAAAGAATACTATGGACATCATTCGTTCGAGGATAGCAACCCACCGTGATTTCTCGTCTTCAATCTGTTTTTGCAAATGCTTGTCTATTCCACTGAAGTTCCTTAATCAAATCGACGCCTCTATCCAACTGTACATGGTGCGCTGGTGATTTGGAGAAGTTTCATGAATCTTAAGACGCGCTGATAAGTACCTCCAGTCATCAAATCCTTATTTTTCCATATTAGAGTGGGAACTTTAATTGAATAAACAGCAGCAAAAACAGTATACTTTATCTGAAGATTTAGAGTAAACAAGCCATCTTCTTTTATAAGTTTCTCCATTTGTCATTACTCTTTGAAAATGCGGATTTGAAAAGTGACGTCCACCTTTTTTTTATATTTTGCATTGCTTATTTCATAATTTAAAATAATTATTTCATCTCTGATTGCAGAGTCAATGAGCGGCCATTTTGAAATATCATCATAATTTTAATTTTGAAAAAGTGATGTTGATGGTATGTCTGGTATACCCTCTTCTGTAATATATTTAACTGCCGATGACATTCCAGAAACAGCTAAATTTTCTTGTTCATGCTGCTCTTCATCTTCATGGGCTTCGTCTGAAGAACTTCCATGAACTAGGTCTTCTTTCGGTGCGTGTTGAGCTAGTTCTGATGACGACGATTCAGATAACTTCTCAACTCTTAAAAATTTTGCAAGCAATTTTGCAGCCTTCTCAGTCTTACCCTGATTTTTTAATTTTATTTTTAAGTTTTGCGTGCCAGATAGTTTTTTGGGAGGTAGTGACATGTTTCTTCTGTAAAGGACACATATAACACTTTGTAAATATTTATTATACTAAAGTAAATTAAAATTACCTAAGGCCAATTCTACACCCAAAAGTATTGTCATTCAGAAACTTTTACCAAAGAAGCAACAAATACAATACGTATTTGACCGAAATGTATTGAAAAGTTGACTTCCAAATTGTGATTTATACCAGGTTAGGTATTATTATTATCATCTAACATGTGTGTGAATGTGTCTAACATGATGTTACTAATATCTAACATTACATAACAACATTCAATCTAAATGTAAGTCCTCACAGAATAACTGCTATGGCAGTAATAACGTGTCGACAGTAAGTAACGTTTCGATTTCACTCGGAGCTCGCCACACAGAACATATGCACCCGCACAAAAATGAACGCCATGATGACCGCACGGCCGGCGCGGCGCTAGTGATGGACGAGTTGTGATTTTCTTGACTCGAATAACTTGAGCTAAAATTACCGTTGACTCGACTCGGTCGGTAACAATAATACAATCTTTGCTATTTATGTACTTTAGGCTAGTTATAAATATTGGTCTCAACCCGTTTACATTTCTACAACGTTGATTGCGAATTTCACAGTTATTTGTCTCCATAAATAATATTAGAAAGTAATACTTTAATATATTTTTTTTAATACTAAGATCTTACAATTATTATCACATTTTAATAATTTGGAAGTTTTTGAATAGCTTCATTTTATTCTTTGTGTGAAATTGATTGCATAATTAAAATGAAAGCAATACTACAAATAAGTTATAATATTACCAAAATTAATAGCATAATAAAAAATAATCTAAATTTTTAAAGCATTATTTAAAAAGCAGTTTTGTCGTCTGTTTTTTTAAATCCTTGGTGACCTGGTGGTCTAGGGGTAAGGTGTCAGACTTCTATGCTGGCGGCCGGGGTTCAATCCTCGGTCCCGGCACAGATTTATCTGATTTCCAAACCCTTCCTTCACCTCTGACAAGACATCTTGTGAATGTGGGGAATGCCAGGCCTCCACCGTGGTTCGGATTCCACGTTAAACTGTAGGTCCTTCATTTCATCTCACAATCACCCTACCATTACACATTAGCGTAAGTGCGTATAACCCGAACGGGTAGTAAGACGCGGTGCTAATAATAATAATAATTTAAATCCTTACCTTATACTATTAATAAAATCTGCAACTTTCATTCAGCTACTATTATTTTGCAATCATCAAGTATTTAATTATTATTTAAACAAATTAATTCAAAAGTTTTTTTCGTAGTTTTGTTTAAATAATAAATAAAAACCAACTTGGGTTGTGAGGTGATTATGCTCTTGCGTTTATGAACAATTCGTGATGATTAGTTTGTTAAAATAATATTTGAACAGCAAGCTGGGTTGTTGGGTATACAATTTATTTTGGTGGGAAGGATTAAGTGGTATTTTGGTGCTAGGGTTTATTTTTTGCGCAGACGATCAGTCGTTGCATTTTTGTCGTCCCCCCTATGACTGCGCCCAATGTGGTCGCACCTTTCGAACCACCCTAGGTGGCTTGTGGTGGAGGAGTTAAATTGTAGAGGTAGCCCCTAGAGCAGCGGTTCCCAAACTTTTTTGAGTCACTGCCCCCTCGGTTCCAAAAACTCATGCCCAATGCCCCCTATCCTTTAATCTAAAAAATCAATACTCATAATAAAATAGCAATAAAATTCAAGGATGGAAAAATTATTAATTGAATATTTATTTCTAATATAGAAGAGAAAAAGATTGTAGCCCTATATTTAAAAAAGTGTTTTTCTGTTGCTTCCTTCAGAAATTTACAGCCATAACATTAAATTTTGTTTCAATAATAGAAGTATGAATAATTATTAACGTGGAAAAAAAAAAGATTAATTGAGAGTTACATTTATTTTAGTTTTTTATATACCTTTTTAAAATGATTTTGCTACACAATTATCTATGTACACATTTTGTAAGTGAATATTAAATTCAAAATTGAGCTCTAGATTAGGCATCGGCACTGAATTTAATTTTAATTCCTTTATATCCCCATATAACTTTCATTAACACTTTTAATATTGAATAGGTTGCAACAAAAATAATAGCTTCTAATGAATCTCAATTCATAATCAACATGTTGAATAATTGAAAACACAGGAAAATAAGTATCACACTCAATACCATTTTGTTCAGGACTTACCAGTAAAATCTTGAGGAGACAATAAAGAAACAAGAACACAGCACAACACTTTCTCAAAATGAGTTATAATGGTCTGAACAGCTCTGGTGACATGGCCTCAAGAAGGGAGGGAGAACTTGTGACGTAGTCTCGGGGAGAGGGTGAGAACACATGACGTGGTCTAGAGAATGGAGGGAGAACGTGTGACGTAGTCTCGGGGAGAGGGTGAGAACACATGACGTGGTCTAGAGAAGGGAGGGAGAACATGTGACGTATTCTCGGGGAGAGGGTGAGAACACATGACGTGGTCTAGAGAAGGGAGGGAGAACGTGTGACGTAGTCTCGGGGAGAGGGTGAGAACACATGACGTGGTCTAGAGAAGGGAGGGAGAACATGTGACGTATTCTCGGGGAGAGGGTGAGAACACATGACGTGGTCTAGAGAAGGGAGGGAGAACTTGTGACGTAGTCTCGGGGAGAGGGTGAGAACACATGACGTGGTCTAGAGAATGGAGGGAGAACGTGTGACGTAGTCTCGGGGAGAGGGTGAGAACACATGACGTGGTCTAGAGAAGGGAGGGAGAACTTGTGACGTAGTCTCGGGGAGAGGGTGAGAACACATGACGTGGTCTAGAGAATGGAGGGAGAACGTGTGACGTAGTCTCGGGGAGAGGGTGAGAACACATGACGTGGTCTAGAGAAGGGAGGGAGAACATGTGACGTAGTCTCGGGGAGAGGGTGAGAACACATGACGTGGTCTAGAGAAGGGAGGGAGAACTTGTGACGTAGTCTCGGGGAGAGGGTGAGAACACATGACGTGGTCTAGAGAAGGGAGGGAGAACTTGTGACGTAGTCTCGGGGAGAGGGTGAGAACACATGACGTGGTCTAGAGAAGGGAGGGAGAACTTGTGACGTAGTCTCGGGGAGAGGGTGAGAACACATGACGTGGTCTAGAGAAGGGAGGGAGAACTTGTGACGTAGTCTTGGGGAGAGGGTGAGAACGCATGACGTGGTCTTGGGGAGAGGGTGAGAACGCATGACGTGGTCTTGGGGAGAGGGTGAGAACGCATGACGTGGTCTCGGGGAGAGGGTGAGAACACATGACGTGGTCTCGGGGAGAGGGTGAGAACGCATGACGTGGTCTTGGGGAGAGGGTGAGAACGCATGACGTGATCTTGGGGAGAGGGTGAGAACGCATGACGTGGTCTCGGGGAGAGGGTGAGAACACATGACGTGGTCTCGGGGAGAGGGTGAGAACTTGTGACGTAGTCTTGGGGAGAGGGTGAGAACGCATGACGTGGTCTCGGGGAGAGGGTGAGAACACATGACGTGGTCTCGGGGAGAGGGTGAGAACGCATGACGTGGTCTTGGGGAGAGGGTGAGAACGCATGACGTGGTCTCGGGGAGAGGGTGAGAACACATGACGTGGTCTCGGGGGAGAGGGTGAGAACGCATGACGTGGTCTTGGGGAGAGGGTGAGAACGCATGACGTGGTCTCGGGGAGAGGGTGAGAACACATGACGTGGTCTCGGGGAGAGGGTGAGAACGCATGACGTGGTCTTGGGGAGAGGGTGAGAACGCATGACGTGGTCTCGGGAGAGGGTGAGAACACATGACGTGGCCTAGAGAATGGAGGTTATACGTGCGCAACATGACCTCGGAAAGGGAGGAAGAAACTTGAAGCAAGGAATGTATTTTGCTGGTCAGTCAAATATAAATAAACAAAACACTTGGGGAAAATACCAGCTTGAGTCCCCTCTACCACCCTTTTGCCTATTATCGCCCCCTTACCGCCCCCTTTCAACTTAGCGCCCCCTTGTATAATCCACAGCCCCCAAGGGGGCGGTACCGCCCACTTTGGGAACCACTGCCTTAGAGTCTATTATATTTCAAAATATAGTATGTTCAGAGACTAGTGTGTTATAAGAAGGAGGGAGGGGGCCCATGGGTGAGAGAGGGGTATATAGAAAACACGGTGGGGGGGGGGGGGGGGAAAGGTCGGGACAGCCTTAACATTATTTTAGCTAACTTATTGATGATAACAAATTGAAGTATTATTTGAACATAACGGGTCTACAAAGGCTCGCATTCATTTGTTTCATTACTACTTTCTTTAGCACCGCGTCTTACTACCCGTTCGGATTGTACGCCTATGTACTAATTGCACTAATGTGTTAAGGATGATAAAGGTTGAATTTAAATGAATTGTACCCGAATTTGCGTGGAGTGATATTGAAAAACTATTAGGAAAAATATCACTCAGTTCACCCGGCCGGGATCAAACCCCGATCTCCCATTCATCGACAGTTTATTCTATTGTGAGAGTAGCGCGTTGGATCATGGGAATACAGTAGAAGGGGTTTATTTATTATTATTATTACTACTACTACTTCTACTACTACTAATACTACTTCTACCATCATTACTAGCACTAATTATTATTATTACTGTTATTATTATCATTATTATTGTAACTATAATGGAATATGGTCTGAAATCACGTTCTGTTTAAGAACTCCGTTAAAAGTGCTTAGACATGCTGCTATAAGCTAATAACTTTTAGTGTTGAAACAAGTCACAACCGTTGGCCAAAAAATTTGATTTTGAGTTAATTCTGTGTAAGTTGCCACTTTATGATTTCAGTATTATAAACACATTAAACAACTTATGTAAAAAATATTATAGATTGCTAAATATATTGATTTGGGAAGATTTAAAACTAGGTTCAGAAAACATCAAAGCTCCTACTTTCTGCCCTCATCTTTCTTCGAAATTTAATTTCAAAATCACAAATTTCAAAGTCAATCAAAACTCCCAACACTATCACGTTCAGACATAGGATAAGAAGGTTTGTGGCTTTAGCTTGATTCTGTTATTTCCTCTTAGTATGATGTTTTGGTCCTGGTTAAAGGGAAAATACTGATTCTGGGCAGCTGAAACCAATTTAGCTGTTCTTTCACTACTAAGTCTGTTTTTTGTTTGTTTGTAATATTTTAAAAGCTTAGAATCAAGTAGACCTACGTGAATTTTCAATTTGTTTTAACATACATATCATATTACCGGTATTATAATTATTATAAAACCTTTATTTTGAAAACATTTCAATTTGAACACAGACACAAACATTTATTCGTCTAAAGTAAATAACATGATGTTATGATTAATAAATTCTAGCACATTTTTTTAACACCGTGTCTTACTGCCCGTTCAAGTTGTGTTCTTATGCACTAATTAAGCTAATGATTTTAGGGATGAGAAAAGTTATATCAATATAGGAAGTGCACCCACATTTGCGTGGAGGGATAATGGAAAAACATTTGGGCAAAACCACCGTCAGAACTCCCGACCGAGATTCGAACCTCACTCTCCCCTTCAACGGCAGTCTAGCTTACTGATAGAGTAGCGCGTCAGACCACGCGGCCACTAAAGCGGGTATTAAATTATTAGATTAGATATTAAAAAGTATGATTAATTCTTGTAATTATTATCTAACGTTCATAATATTGGTAAAAAAAATCAACTTAAGTTCATATTAAAAATAAAAGACTTAACATGAATTTCCATTTATTTCTTATTAGAATATGTACAATTTTTTTTCTCAATTATTATACATGATAACACTTATAAACGGCCGTGGGATAAACTCTGTAAAATAAATTGCCAGACTTTAGAACACCTAGCTAAAAACATCTAAAAAAATTGTTTTTGTTCTCAAAATTGACCAAATATAACCTTAAGATTGTATCGACATTGATGCGATTTGTCAAAAGAGAAAGTTTCAGAACATAAGATGACGTATGAATATAACAAATTAGTTTAGTAACCTTTGTTACCGTTACATACTGTCCTTTCTACAACCACGGTTTCTCTAGAGTGGGGGTATTCATCCAGAGGTACAAAAATACATCTTAGAGGGTACGTAAATTTAAACATATATCATGATCAAGACTAAATAATGATGGCAAGATTTAGGCTACGGCCGGGTCGCAGCCTATTGCGAGAACACTGTACAGGAGTAAGGTACTCATTAATGTTTGATACCGAGCTATTTATAAATGATCACCACTGTGGAGTCTGAAACATCGAGACTACGCAAACAGGGATGTTAAATCCAAGCTCTGGATAGAGGTTGTAGTTGCAATAGTGGAGGGGGGTTGGAATGAATTAAACAATGAAAAGAAAATGAACACGGTAAGAACTTCTTAATTAGCATACATAAAATCATACGATATACAGTATACAAACTAACAATATATTGAAATGCTTTGCAAGACCTTGGAGTGCAAAGGTTGTTTCCAATCATAGTAATTAATTCCACTTTGTAAATAATATTTTTTAAATACCGTTAACATAGCGATAAATTGCATTTTATCATTTTATACGTGGAACCGAAAACGTTATTATTAAATAGGGGTGTGTTCTCAGGGTTTTTACAAGTCTGTCCATAAATACGTCTCTGAATATTAATGGGGGGACACCGTATTATCTATATTTACGTTTCTTCTTCATGTAACTATATACTACTATGGCTAATAACACATCTTCTCACCTTGTTGCTATGATAACTGGTTGTAAAACGCGGCGACCAGGTCGCAAGCGTGGCCGTAGCCTTAGCGCTAGCCACAAGCGACCCGGGATATGCGATCTTGGAGCTCCATTTATTTAGTTTAGATGTAGATTCTAGAATACACACACATATATATATAGTTTGCAAGGTGTACCAACAACATTGAAGGTACAGAGTGGACTATAAATGATATCTGGAGGCGCGCATGAAGAGACTCGGCCGTCGGCCGTCGCATAGTATTCTCCTATTGCATCTAAAAAGAGGTCAGATAAGCTAGTAAATGTGGCCATGATGAAATTAAAATGTTAATACATATCGTCGTGTTTGTTATTTTTAAAAGTGACATAGCCCAAGTTGAGAGTGTAATTGGAAACAACTAGGGAATAGGTGTAACGTTGTATATTTCAATATTTTTGACAGCTACACAAGGCTCCAATTAAACCGCTGTCATTGGCCAGTGATCGTGGTTGTGGTCTTCTGTGCTCAAGGTAGGGTGGGGAGTATAGGGGGGTTTGCGGTGTGTGTGATCCCATTTGACGTCATACAAACAATGACAGCTGGTATAACCTTATCCCGATAGGAGTTACAGGAATAAATTAATGAAAAAAAACTAAAAACTGTCTACATTTAAATACGTTGAAATGGAACCTGTTCAAAAATATAATGTTTTATTTAATGATTATTTGATTTATATGGCATCGTAAGCATGTTTGAATCTACTGGCCAGGGTTTGATCTAGAATCGAGTGAAGTTCATGTTACATCGTAGCCGTGTTTGAATTTACTGGTAAGGGTTCAATCTTATCAAAAATAATACTAGTGCTTGCTTATTGAAATTTATTTTAACCGGCTCGATTAATGTAAACTTCATTAACCTGATTGCGTAACGAAACTTCCATTAACCTGATAGCTTAGTGAAACCTCTGTTAATCTGCTTGCTTAGTGAAACCTCTGTTAACCTGCTTACTTAATGAAAGCTCTTATAATCTGATCGCTTAGTGAACCTTCTATTAATCTACTTGCTTAGTAAAACTTCTATGAATCTAATTGCTTAATAAAACTTTTATTAATCTGGTCGATTAGTGAAACCTATGTTAATCTTCTTAGTTAATGAAAACTCTGTTAATCTAATTGCTTAATTGAACCTCAATTAAACTGCTCGCTTAATGAAACCTCTGTAAACCTGCTTGCTTAATGAAACCTCAGTTAATTTGCTTACTTAGCGAAACCTCTATTAATATACTCGCTTAGTGAAAACTCCATTAATCTACTTGCTTAGTGAAACCTATATTAACCTACTTGAATAGTTAAACCTCTATTAATCTAATTGCTTAATGAAACCTCTATGAATCTACTTGCTTAATGAAACCTCTATTAACCTGCTCGTTTAATGAAACTTCTATTAACCTGCTTGATTAGTGAAACCTATGTTAATCTGCTTACTTAATGAAACCTCTATTAATCTACTTGCATAGTGAAACCTATATTAACCTGCTCGCTTAGTGATACCTTTATTAACCTACTTGCATAGTGAAACCTCTATTAACCTACTTGCTTATTGAAACCTCTATTAATCTACTTGCTTAAATAAACCTTTATACAACTAGTTGCCTAATGAAACCTCTATTAACCTACTTGCATAGTGAAACCTCTATTAATCTACTTGCTTAAATAAACCTTTATTATACTGTTGCCTAATGAAACCTCTATTAATTACTTGCATAATGAAACCTTTATTATCCTGCTCGCTTAGTGAAACCTCTATTAAATACTTAATTAATGAAACCTCTATTAATCTACTTGTTTAAATAAACCTTTATACAACTAGTTGCCTAATGAAACCTCTATTAACTACTTGCATAGTGAAACCCTTATTAATCTACTTGCTTAAATAAACCTTTATAAAACTAGTTGCCTAATGAAACCTCTATTAATCTACTTGCATAATGAAACCTTTATTAACCTGCTCGCTTAGTGAAACCTCTATTAATATACTTAATTAATGAAACCTCTATTAATCTACTTGCCTATTGAAACTCTATTAATCTACCGCTTATGAAACCTCTATTAATCTACTTGCTTAATGAAACCTCTATTAACCTGCCTGCTTAGTGAAATCTATGTTAATCTGCTTAATTAATGAAACCTCTGTTAATCTACTTGCTTAATGAAACCTCTATTATCCTGCTCGTTTAATGAAACCTCTATTAACCTGCTTTTTAAAGGAAACCTCAATTAATTTGCTTGCTTAGTGAACCCTCTATTACACCTGCTTACTTAGTTAAACCTCTATTAATCTACTTGCTTAGTGAAACCTTTATTAAACTGCTTGCTTATTGAAATCTCTATTAATCAACTCGCTTATTGAAACCTCCACTAAACTGATTGCTTAGTTAAACCTCTATTAATTTAGTTGGTTACTGAAATCTCTATTAATCTACTCTCTTTATTGAAACCTCTTTTTAATCTACTTGCTTAATGAAACCTCTGTTCATCTGCTCGCTTAATGAAACCTCCATTAACCTGCTCGTTTAATGAAACTCTTTTAACCTGCTTGCTTAAGGAAATCTCAGTTAATTTGCTTGCTTATTGGACTCTCTATTACACCTACTTACTTAGTTAAACCTCTATTAATTTAGTTGGTTACTGAAATCTCTATTAATCTACTCTCTTACTGAAACTTCTGTGTATAATTAACCTTCTCGTTTAATGAAACTTCCATTAACCTGATTTATTAATGAAACCTCCATTAACCTGTTTGCTTAGTGAAACCTCTTTTAATCTGATTGCTAAGTGAAACCTCTGTTAACCTACTCGCTTAATTAAACCTTCATTAACCTGATTGATTAGTGAAACCTCTAGAGAAATAATATAGGTACATAGTTACTTACCAACATAATATTATTTTAAATTAATATGCTTGAATAACCTACAATGCATCTAATATTAAACACAAATCTTCTTCCCCAATGTCGGTGCTGTTGAAGAGACCAGGGTGAACAAACATCCACCTCCTCCTGAACATGTCCTACACTTCAACCCTCTGTCTGATAGCAGGGTGACCAGAAGTCCACCTCTTCATGAGCATGTCCTACACTTCAACCCTCTGTCTGATAGCAGGGTGACCAGACATCCTCCTTCTCATGAACATGTCCTACACTTCAACCCTCTGTCTGATAGCAGGGTGACCAGACATCCTCCTTCTCATGAACATGTCCTACACTTCAACCCTCTGTCTGATAGCAGGGTGACCAGACATCCTCCTTCTCATGAACATGTCCTATACTTCAACCCTCTGTTTGATAGCAGGGTGACCAGACATCCTCCTTCTCATGAGCATGTCCTACACTTCAACCCTCTGTCTGATAGCAGGGTGACCAGACATCCTCCTTCTCATGAGCATGTCCTACACTTCAACCCTCTGTCTGATAGCAGGGTGACCAGACATCCACCTCTTCATGAGCATGTCCTACACTTCAACCCTCTGTCTGATAGCAGGGTGACCAGACATCCTCCTTCTCATGAGCATGTCCTACACTTCAACCCTCTTTCCGTTGCCCAGTTACTTGCGCTCAAAGTTATCTCACATTTACAAATTCTTCTGTAAGAATGTATTCCAATCACCACTATTGTAGCATTCTTCATGATTGTTCAGACGGCAAACTCTCCACGCGGTGTTCACATTGTAAAATGTGTGATTTATATTGGCCTCGAGTATGCCATCAGCAACCAATCACAGCAAGCGTCCTAATTCTCCACCGCTCTTTCTGCAGCGTGCGTCCTATTTGCTTGAATGTGCTACATTTTGGGAGTCCTTATCCTCTTCGTCAACCCTGGGAGAGGACAAGACAGACTACACCTTTTACACATGGTAACACTCTTTGCACCTCGTTCTAACTCACGATAATTTCGGCTTTTTCGTGAGTCAAGAGACCTTATTTTGTTAGTAGACACGTTTCCGACGCAGGGGTTCTTTTCTAGGTGATTGTACAGTCGTGGTAGGTTGGGACTGTACCCAAGGGCACGGCAAGGTCATAAACCAAACTGTAGTCCGATACGGGTGCTCATAATAAATATCCGTGTAAACGTTCGTCAGGAAAATGAGCTGACGAATGAAAATACGCGTAAAATGCGTGATTATGGCCTTTATTTCCTTGCTCGCTCTAACAAAGTTTTAATGTATTATCTTTCATCAGAACTTCAAAAATATCAACACAATATTTCATTAATATTCTTGATGTATATTTTAAGATGATATTGTCCGCTAGGCGTGTAAATCTCGTGTGACCCTAAGGGCCACATTGTACATTGAAAATAATGAAGGGGCCACATTTCATAAAGTTCAATATTGTCACCATCTTAAGTGGACAAATCTCAATTTGAAACTCCTTACTATAGCAAAATTAAAGTTAAGATTAAATAAAATGTTAACACTTATTTTGTCAAAAATTTGAAACTTTATATTTGCATCAAGTGTGTGGGTGGCTTTAGATCTCTTGTTGAAGTTATATTCAAAATAGATTACAAATTCGTATAGGTGAATGTGATCGCTTGGGTGTTTGTTCCTTGAGGCGACTAAATTGTATCTTACTCAGAAGAGACTCTCTTCCGATACTTTTGCCACAAACGGCTCAAATGAAAATCCTGAATTATATCTCTTTTAAAAATCGGAATTATATCTCCGAAATCCTGAATTGTACCTCCTCGGAAGAGACTCTCTTCCGATACTTTTGCCACAAACAGCTCAAATGAAAATCCTGAATTATATCTCTTTTAAAAATCGGAATTATATCTCCGAAATCTTGAATTGTACCTCCTCGGAAGAGACTCTCTTCTAATACTTTTGCCACAAACAGCTCAAATGTAAATCCTGAATTATATCTCTTTTAAAAATCGGAATTATATCTCCGAAATCTTGAATTGTACCTCCTCGGAAGAGACTCTCTTCCGACACCTTACACATAAACAGCCCCGACTGAAAATCCTGAATTGTATCCCTAAGTACATGACCTTAAGTTTTAATTCTTATGCGCACTTTGAAGTTAAGCGGTTAGTTTGTCATAATACTTCTAGATGGCATAACAAGCGAAAAAATTTGGTTGATGCTTAGTACAGCTCATAAATAACAGAGGGCAGCATAGGGTAAAATCAATAAAATAACTGTAAACGATACAATTTATAGAATATTATTATTATTATTATTAGCACCGCGTCTTACTACCCGTTCGGTTTGCACGCACTTACGCTAATGTGTCATGGTAGGGTGATTGTGAGATTAAATGAAAGTCCTACAGTTTAACGTGGAATTGGAACCACGGTGGAGGCCTGGCATTGCTCACATTCACAAATTTACAAGTTATAGAGGATTTTTATTTTCGTTTATGTTTGAAAAAATTAAATTCCCATTGTAATAAGTATTTTAGCATTTTAACGGAAAACACGATTTGTGTATTTATAATTATTATGTTTGTATATTTCTTTACGCATTCTATGGAACCAGTAATATTTACATATGTTTTTAATAAATGTATAAATAATATGCCAAAAGTAAAATTTAGGTTATTTTTAAATAAAATATTTAAAAAATATTAATTTTTAGGTCTTAAACTACGTAGTTTTCAACCTTTAGCACTAAAATTTGAAAAAGAAAAAACTAATCAATTATGAGGGAAATTAATTCATTAGAAAACCTATTATTTATTTTATTATTTAATTTGGGAGAAGTAAAAATAATGCAATGATTTGAGTTGTCAGCATTTATTGTATTGTATTTACGGGTAGTAAGACGCGCTGCTAATAATAATAATAATAATAATAATGATGATGATGATGATGATGATGAGGATGATGAGGCCCGATTAGAGCAAGACTCGGACAATTGAACATCAAGATGCGCTAACCCGTATGCGCCGACGGTTGTGTTCGAGTGAAACAAGACTCATCCACCGGCGCGTGATTTGAAATTATCACGAGAATAATCGAGATTTCTGTCGAAGCAACGTACACCCCTCTCCCTTCGTCCCAGTGTGATTCCCGCCGTTTGTGAACACGTGATTGACTTTGTACAGTATATAACGGCTGGACTGTGTAGTGATGTCACTCATTTCTCTGCACTCGATTAGGTGAGACACTTGTCTTAGATTTAGACGTAGGTCGTTGTTCGACGTTTTCTAAATTATGTTTGGGTTAAATTGTTTAAAATTTAAGTTTCAACTTTAAATATAAATCATGATTACTAATAGCTATATTTCTCTGAGACTGCAGGATTTGCCTGTCAGCCATTATGGTTTATGCGCTAGCTTTTTTCTTTGTACTTAACGTTGTGTCCGCCTCACGGACGGGTTGGAACTTTAGCATGGCGCCATCTTGGGGCGCTAATGGAACTTTAGCATGTCGCCATCTTGGGGCGCTAATTATTTCTGTTTAACGTGTAACTTATTTTAAAATAGTTGTTCTGCTTGCTAAAAGTTAAAGATTTGTTACGATTGTGATTCTTTTTAAATTGTTACTCAACTCGGGGGGCGCGAGCCCGTGCACCCAGCACATTGGTTATTACAATAATAATAATTAGATTGAACTAATTTGATTGGGATCTATTGTAACAGGTTAGGTTTAGGTAAATCATTTTCTCTGTCGCGCCTTACAATGGCAGTCTATTATAAAACTTCATACTTATGTCAATATAGTGTCGGCATCGCCAGGTCGTGTAGACCTATACCTATTACTTGTATTTAACTTTCCTGCTAGGTTAGTCGCCTTCTGCGAGGGTCAATTTAATTATGACTACGTTGGTATTAATCATTCTGTTTTCTCTTAACGACTTGGGGTCTTGCCCCTTTATTTATTGTTTACTTCGGCCCTTATCGGCCAGTCACTCGACTTTCCTAGAGTGCCTCGCTCTTGTATGTCTGCTAGTTGTTTGTAGAATAAAATAAACTCTCTTGTAACTTACCTACCTTTTATTTATTGTAATTTGAACCTATCAAATCATATGAAGGGGGGGTTACAAGAGAGAAGCTGCGCAACTCTGCTCTCGCAGAGTTGAGTGGGGCACTTAATAGGATATTAGGTATAGTTAGGAGAGAAAATAGGGTCCGCCTGTCTGCAGTATTGTTGGATGATTGATATTGTACTGATTCTTGTTTGTTTATGTTTCATGACTCCGTGACCATGGAGACCACTCCTGCAACTGCCATGTCCACCTTGACCACATCTAAGACTGCTGTCTACCGCCTGAGCCGGGACGAGTTGACAGCTGAGCTGACTTCAAGGGGCGTCTCCTTCCCTCCCAATGCTACTGTGGGTGAGCTCAGATCTAAGCTATGTGGGGAGATTAGCGGGACTGGGGAGGCTGAGACTGACTCGGGTATGGACAGGATTGAGGATGGGAATCCACCCCCTTTAGCGCCTACCGCTCCTCCTCCACCCCCTTCACTAGTTAAATGTCAGAACAAAGTACTTATGGAGATTTTGAATCGGACCCCTGTTTGCGACGGTCAAGATCACGCTACTCTGTTTAAATTTATGGTTGAGATCAACAGAGCATATTGTCTAAAGTTAGCGAGTGATAGTGAATTTTTGATTCTGTGTTTGGCCAAAACTTCTGGTTTTTTAACCCAGTTGTTCTCCCGTGGGATTCAAAATGGTTTATCTTGGAGATCACTTACTGACCTCATTTTAGAAGCGCTGTTACCCAGTAGGGCTAGAGAAAGGTTATGTAAGGAAGTTATTCACAGGTTTCAATATCCCCACGAATCGTTGAGAGATTTTTTTTATCTATCACAGAGGCAGCTCAAGTTCTCAATAGTGGTCTGGGGGAAAGTCAGATCGTTGATATTATTCTTGAGAATGTGTCGCCCCTCACCCGGCGACATTTTGTATTTACATGTAAGCCCTGTACGGTACTTGAACTTTTCTCTCTAGCATCTTCGATTGAAAACACCCTGCTCGCCGAACAGGAGTATTTAAGTGCGCATGCGCCGGCGGCATTAAACCGCAGACGCACGGGTTCAACTCCCGAACCTATGAATACGGCCTTGTCATTAGCGCCTGTACTACCGGGCGATCGCGATGCTAACACTCCTAGGGACAACTTCAGGCCTTCGGGTTCTGACAACCGTGCGCCCCGCGACCTCTCGCGCATGAGATGTTTTCGGTGTAGAAGACTGGGTCACGTACAGAGACAGTGTAGATCGGGAAACTTATAGGGCGCGCTCGTAGTCGTGGTCCGGTCGTGCCCACTTGTATTAAACCACATGCTCCTACTCCTGTAGTTCAGATCCAGGTAGCCCAAAAGGATTGTGTTGCTCTTTTAGATACTGGAGCCAGTCACTCATTTATATGCCGTGAGTTCTTGCGCCAGTTAGAGGGTAAAACAAAAATCGATTATAGGTCGATAGGTCCTAAGATTTACGCCGTGGCTAATGGGCAGACTATCTTGGTCGATTGTAAAGTAGTGCTCTCTATTAAGATAGAAAGATTTGCCTGGAAACGTCCATTCTTTGTTATGCCAGAACTTCCCTTTGATGTTATTCTAGGGACTGACTTCATGTTCGAGACTGGAGTCAAACTTGACCTGAGACGCTTAGGAATATCTTTTAGTTTTGAACCTAGTTTGTTTATTCCGTTTTGTGTTGGGCACCATCCTCGCAGGTTGTCCCCCATTGTCGAGGAACGTGAAGCGATAGATCGTTTGATAGCTCGATTCCCTGACGTCATCACTGACAGATGGGGCAAGTGCGACATTTTGCCGTACGACATTGTGGCGCAGGACCACATTCCTGTTAGATCTGGTCCCTACTCCTGTGCACCCCCAAACTCGAGATATTTAGAAATCTTATCATGGACTTGGAACGAAAGGAGGTTATTCGTCCCTCCAAATCCCCATACGCAAGTCCTGCGTTCATTATTCCCAGGAAAGGTCATGGGCATCGCTTGATTGTCGATTATAGAAAGATTAATAAAAAAATAGTGTTCGACCCATACCCCATGCCTAGCATAGAGTCCGCCTTCCAACATCTTGGCGGAGCCAAATATTACAGCTTGATTGACCTTAATGCGAGCTTTCTGCAATGTGCTCTCTCAGAGTCGTCTAAGAAATTTACCGCGTTTATCACCCCCTGGCAAGTCTACGAATTCAACCGAGTGCCGTTAGGGATAAGTTGCGGGGGGCAAGCGTTGAGTAGAGTCTTAGACCATATTTTGGCGGACCTGAAATACAAATTCGTGTTTAACTACCTTGATGATATCTGCGTCTACAGCAAATCTTTTGATGACCATTTGCGTCATGTTGAGGTAGTGTTGAGGCGCCTGCGCGAGGCTGGGTTGACTGTAAACCCGGAGAAAGTCACATGGGCGAAGAGATCTATCCCATATCTTGGCTATATCATTTCTGAGGGTAACCTGCTCGTTGACCCGGATCGGGTTAAGCCTATCTTGGATTTTCCCGCCCCAAAAAACATAAAAGGGGTATTACGGTTTCTAGGTATGTGCGCCTACTACGCTAGGTTCATCCCGAACTTCTCTGACTTAGCCAACCCCTTAACTCCTTGAAAAAAAAGGGTGCCACCTTTATTTGGGGTTCTGCCCAACAGCAGGCTTTTGTTGCGCTTAAGCGCCACCTAGTGTCGCCAGCCGTGCTACGCATGCCTGACTTTTCTCTGCCTTTCCAACTACATGTTGATGCCTCCTCTGTAGCGCTAGGGGCGGTTCTCTCTCAAACGACTTCCGAGGGAAGTAGACCTGTAGCTTTCGCCAGCAGAACTTTGAGCCCTGCCGAAAGAAAGTATAGCATATATGAAAAGGAATGTCTCAGCTGTATCTTCGGCATCGACAAGTTCGCTGACTATCTAGAGCTTCGCCAGTTTGAGTTGTACACTGACAACATGGCCCTCAGCTGGATATGGAATCACCCGAAACAACTAGGGAAAATTGGACGGTGGGTTTGGAAGCTATCTAGGTTTAAGTTTACTACCCATCACGTTGCTGGGAAGCTTAATGTTGTCGCTGACGCTTTGTCTAGGATGTGTGAGGATAAGGAACCTGTAGGAGTATGTAAGGAGGATGGCTCGTTATTTGTTATCCATACGATTCCCGAATCCTTTATCTCAATCAAAGACCATCAGTTGATGGATCCGTGTTGCAGACAGATCGTTGACAGGATCAAGCGTGGAGAGAGGATTGGGAACTACGAGATTTTTAAAGACCTCTTAGTAGTTCGTGTCAAGGGTAGGATAAGATATTTTGTGCCAGAGAAACTTAGGCCTATGTTACTTAAATATTTCCACGACTCCCTTTTTGGCGGCCATTGCGGTGTCCTTAAGACCGAACGCAAGATTTCTAAGGAATTTTTTTGGCCCTTAATGCCTAGAGACGTTAGAGATTGGGTGCGCAAATGTGAGCCGTGTCAATTGGCCAAACCGGCGCGTAATTCTAAAATAGGGTTTCACTCCGCGGATGTTGCTAAGCAACCGTGGGAGAAAGTTTTTGTTGATTTCGTCGGCCCCCTTACCCGCTCTACCCAAGGGAACACCTCTATACTCGTTGCCATGGACGCCTTCTCTAAATTCGTCATACTCATCCCCCTAAGGAACATGAAGGCAAGGACGACTGTTAATGCTCTGTGCAGGCGTGTTTGGGCGATTTTAGGGACCCCAAGGGTCATAGTAAGTGATAATGGACCGTGTTTCCGTTCTAAAGCTTTCGGAGATATGTGTTTTTCGTGGGGGATAAGACACGTTACCACTAGCCCGTACAACCCATCGCCGAACCATGTAGAAAGGTTTAATCGTAACCTAAACGTTGCCTTGGCGATCTTTCACCACCTGGATCACACCCACTGGGACCAGGACTTAGACGTTTTGAACATTGCTTTTAACGCCGCTTTCCATGAGTCAGTCAAAGCCACTCCTTCCTCTATCCTCCTCAATAGGGACCTGAACCACCCATTATTGTTTAACTGGGATATTGACCCACTCCTTAATGACGCAGGTGATTGTTCTTATGAAAAGAAATGTGAGGTAGCTTTTTCTAACCTCCTGAAGTCCCAAAGGAAGGTTGCCGCCACCTATAACCGAGGGCGTATCCCTGTCCCATTTAAACTTGGGGAAATTGTTGTGTGCAAGTGTTTTCCTCTTAGCTCAGCTGCTGACAAGTCTTCGGCGAAGATGGCGTATAAGTGGAGTGGTCCCTGGTCAATTGAAAGATTTCTTACACCTGTTTCGGTATTGTTAAAAGAAGTATCCGACCCATCTTTGACACGTAGAGCGCATGTCAGCCACCTAAAGGCTGCAGGGAAATGAGTCAATTGACCCCGTACTGTGTGTCGTCTGTTTGCTTAAGTGTACCTTTGTGATTTAATTTTGCGTTCTTAAGTGCATGTTTCTAGGTATTCTATATTGTTGTATATATAATTTATATAAGGGAAGGGGTACCACCCCCTGGTATTGTTAGGATAAATTTGTAGTACTGTAGGGCCTAGGTATGACTTTGGGCAGAAACTTGTGTTGGACTGTTTATAATAAAGCGTGTGTCGGGTCCAAAGTACATGGTGCAGAACGTTCGCCCCACCGACCGGACTACCTCTAAGTGCGTGTGAAGCGGCAAACCCACCTTTCCTCATTCGTGGAAAGTCGTCGCTAAACAGAGTTGTGGGTATCTCTGTGACTCGTGCTGGTAGACAATGTTAGTGCTACGAAACTGCCACAGTAACTTTCAAGGATGGCTGCGCTAACTGATAAACTTTACAATTGGATGTGGTGTTCACGTGTAAACTTTTGTTCTCAGAGACTTCACCTATTCGGCCTTCCGTCCCCCCCTTTTCTGCCCTGCCCTTTCCTTCCCCTCCTTTGTTCCTGTACACTCATCGGCAGTCAATGATCGCCCAGCTGGGCGTGGCAATGAAGCTTCCCTGGTGGTTAAAGCGGGCCACCTTACGAGCATATGCTGTCTCCCTGTCAACCCGGGATGACGGTGTGTTGGAGTGAGCGTGTGAAGCAGAGGTCAACCCCCGGAGTCCAGTTATTCGTCATCTCCCGAACCTGCATCTGGCCACCTAACATGGCCTCGCAGGGTACCGGAGCCGCCACCCACCCTCTAGTCAGCGGTGAACATCGAGGAAGGCGCCTCCCCGTGTCTTCACCAAAGGCTAAGGACGTCCTTCTTCTCCGTCCAAGGGGGGACATTGTGACGTTGTCACAGACATAATGCAAACATGGACGATCTAGCTCACCTGATCTGGTCCCCTTTGACTGGGCTGGATCTCGACTTCATGAAACACGCGCACTCAACTCCACTCAACATCACGCGGCTTACTGACCGCCCGTGGCTCGAGGCCCGATTAGAGCAAGACTCGGACAATTGAACATCAAGATGCGCTAACCCGTATGCGCCGACGGTTGTGTTCGAGTGAAACAAGACTCATCCACCGGCGCGTGATTTGAAATTATCACGAGAATAATCGAGATTTCTGTCGAAGCAACGTACACCCCTCTCCCTTCGTCCCAGTGTGATTCCCGCCGTTTGTGAACACGTGATTGACTTTGTACAGTATATAACGGCTGGACTGTGTAGTGATGTCACTCATTTCTCTGCACTCGATTAGGTGAGACACTTGTCTTAGATTTAGACGTAGGTCGTTGTTCGACGTTTTCTAAATTATGTTTGGGTTAAATTGTTCAAAATTTAAGTTTCAACTTTAAATATAAATCATGATTACTAATAGCTATATTTCTCTGAGACTGCAGGATTTGCCTGTCAGCCATTATGGTTTATGCGCTAGCTTTTTTCTTTGTACTTAACGTTGTGTCCGCCTCACGGACGGGTTGGAACTTTAGCATGGCGCCATCTTGGGGCGCTAATGGAACTTTAGCATGTCGCCATCTTGGGGCGCTAATTATTTCTGTTTAACGTGTAACTTATTTTAAAATAGTTGTTCTGCTTGCTAAAAGTTAAAGATTTGTTACGATTGTGATTCTTTTTAAATTGTTACTCAACTCGGGGGGCGCGAGCCCGTGCACCCAGCACATTGGTTATTACAATAATAATAATTAGATTGAACTAATTTGATTGGGATCTATTGTAACAGGTTAGGTTTAGGTAAATCATTTTCTCTGTCGCGCCTTACAATGGCAGTCTATTATAAAACTTCATACTTATGTCAATATAGTGTCGGCATCGCCAGGTCGTGTAGACCTATACCTATTACTTGTATTTAACTTTCCTGCTAGGTTAGTCGCCTTCTGCGAGGGTCAATTTAATTATGACTACGTTGGTATTAATCATTCTGTTTTCTCTTAACGACTTGGGGTCTTGCCCCTTTATTTATTGTTTACTTCGGCCCTTATCGGCCAGTCACTCGACTTTCCTAGAGTGCCTCGCTCTTGTATGTCTGCTAGTTGTTTGTAGAATAAAATAAACTCTCTTGTAACTTACCTACCTTTTATTTATTGTAATTTGAACCTATCAAATCATATGAAGGGGGGGTTACACATCTTATGTAAAGCAAGGTATTGACTTTTCAAAACTGTTGACAGTATGAGAATGAAATTAGGTATGTAAAATAATTAATTAATTAAAATGTCAATTTGATCAAATTAAAAATATATCAGAAAATATAATATATAAGTTTAAATATTTTTGAAACTATAACACAGCCGTAATTTGTTATATGGAGCAAACAGTTCACTTTATGGTAAAAGTTCCGAGACTTCGACACCCTTAACTCTTTTTATATTTTACAATATTATTTGGCATATTATTTATACCATTATTAAAAACAGATGTAAATATTACATGTTCCATAAAATGCGTAAATAAATATACAAACATAATAATTATAACTACACAAATCATGTGTTATCCGTTAAAATGTTAAAATACATATTACAATGTGATTTTAATGTTTTCAAACATAAATAAAAATAAAAATGCTCTATAAATTGTTACATTTAGTGATTTGATTAATTTTACCCTATGCTGCACTCTGTTATTTATGAGCTGTACTAAGCATCAACCAACGTTTGTCGCTTGTTATGCCATCTAGAAGCCTTCTGACAAACTAACCGGTATATTCTTAGTGCACATAAGAATTAAAACTTAAGGTCGTGTACTTAGAGATACAATTCAGGATTTTCAGTCGGAGCTGTTTATGTGTAAGGTGTCGGAAGAGAGTCTCTTCCGAGGAGGTACAATTCAGGATTTCGGAGATATAATTCCTATTTTTAAAAGATATATAATTCAGGATTTTCATTTGAGCTGTTTGTGGCAAAAGTATCGGAAGAGAGTCTCTTCCGAGGAGATACAATTCAGCTCCCCCTGTTCCTTTATAAACGAAAACACTTTAGTCTGCCTGACAAATATTGCATGTAGTTAACCATGTTTGTGGTAGTGAGTACATTTTGGTAAACTGACCTCACTTTCTACATCTCACAAAATAATGGCCAATTTCCAAATGTCTTCATCTCAAATGTAGTGTTCCTACAAGCTTTATAAAAAGAAAAATTGGACCACATTTTATATTGGATTATCACACTGAAGCATGGAACGGGCCACACAGAATGGGTAGAGGATGGGAAAACCACTAAAAGTGAGCTCGGTCAAGAATTAAACCTCTACTCTCCCGTCTTACTCCGTAACTGGCTCTCAAATCTATTGTGAGCCTAACGTCCTGGAGCGTGTGACCAGCGATACGCGTATTAAGGTAATTTCAAGTTTTGTATAGTTATTTTTAACCATACAAAACAACAGATAAAAGTACTCATAATTCATTTGCTAAAATACATCATGTCGCTCTAATTAGATTCGTTTCGTAACAAATGTAATTAGATAATAGAGTCGATGATTGCGTACAAAACACAAGGTAAATAGATATTTTAGATTAAAATTAAATATGATTAGTAAAATGAACTAATGAAAAACGGATGTAAGCCGTTGTTTGGTCGCGAGTCGCTAGCTGACCAAAGGTTTCATTTTACATGCATTTAAATGAATGAGAGGCCACATGGATAATAGGGACATGACAGAGCGTGTGTGACATATTATAACCAAGTTGTACTTCAGTTCTACCCACGTGGGTAATAGGGACATGACAGAGCGTGTGTGACATATTATAACCAAGTTGTACTTCAGTTCTACCCACGTGGATAATAGGGACATGACAGAGCGTGTGTGACATATTATAACCAAGTTGTACTTCAGTTCTACCCACGTGGGTAATAGGGACATGACAGAGCGTGTGTGACATATTATAACCAAGTGTGTGACATATTATAACCAAGTGTGTGCCTCAGTTCTACCCACGTGGGTAATAGGGACATGACAGAGCGTGTGTGACATATTATAACCAAGTGTGTGACATATTATAACCAAGTGTGTGACATATTATAACCAAGTGTGTGACATATTAGAACCAAGTGTGTGCTTCAGTTCTACCCACGTGGGGAGTGACGTTCACAAACACATTGTCAAACCATTGGTAGTTATCGAGCACAAACTAACCAACTAACCATCTGTGCTTCACATCATACTACCCATCCAGGCCATCCAATATTCACACTAATTAGGTTGTATAAGGAAGGTGTCTTTTAGAGGAAATGTATCCACATTTTGCTTGGGGAAAGAGTAGATAGCATTTGGGTAACAAACTAAATACACTGACCTAGCTTTGAAACCACACCTCGTGGTTACAGGAAAGCCAGTCTTGCTGGAGTGATATCTTGGATTGTGTGATCACCGATACAGGTCCATCATAGTTATATTTTCAATAGGGATACTAGTTATGTTAGTAGTAGGCATAAGAAAGTTATATTTAGTTGTGAATCCATCGATTTGATCATTCATACAAGGAAGCCATTATCGAAAATATTTTCAAATAGTTTGTTTAAAACCTTTCGTTTTTGTAGTTTTTACATGATAACAAGGCTCAATTTCTGGGTTAGTGATGAGGAGGATCCATAGAGTAAATGCACCCGTATTAGCGAGTAGAGTGAATGGAAAAACTAAAATATAACCACCACGTCCTCCCAACGCACCTTGGTCTCTTGATCACCAGAAATTCAGTCTTTGGCGAGCCTGGTGCCTTGGATCGTGTAGCCACTGGTGGGGCTTTCAAAACGTATACAAAATATGTATCTATAGCATTAGTTTTAAATATTATTTGCTCAAAGTATGTACTGTACATTCAATTTAGTAGAAAAATGAGTTAAATTTGAAAACAATTTGGCTGAGTTGACCTATGAAATATTTTACATACATTTTATTCCATTACCAAATCGTGAATAATATTTTTCAACGCCATTTCATAAAATAAATATGATACTATACAAACTTTCAATCTTAGTAACGGTATTTCAAATTCGTCTCACATTCGGTTGCAAATTTTATTCTTCTGGATGAATTGTGGGTGATTTTTATCATTGGTGTTTTCCTCCCCTCTCTCTAAATGACCCTCACCGATAATCACGTGGCCCAAGATGCCAAGATCACAATAGATTGGAATATTAGTGCTAGGGAGGTTGAGGTTCGAATCCAAGCTGAGTACGCAAATTGTGAATTTCCACATGTAATGTTTCACCGTGGATTTCACATCCACTATATATGCTAATGCGGGTGAATTTCCTTTAAGTTACGCTCTAGTTAGAGTAATTTGATGTTTAGAACCTTATTTTAACTTGTATAACCGAGCTTAAAATTATTGATATAAATTACTGCTTTTTGCTGCCTTTTATGGACATATTTTATATACAACTTTTAAAAATACATTTCTGAGCAGACAACAAGTTTTGTGTTACTAACACCCTCAGCTCTCCCATTAAAAGGGTAATTAAAACACTCTTAGGCCAGCCATGTAATCATTTAGGGCTGTACTTATAGTCGATATCCAGAGGAGGGTCAATCCCCCATTCGATCTAGCCTGTGCGTTCACCATGAACGAGAGAAGTATTAGCTGGATCTACACTATGCATCAATTTGTGATCCT
>JBCFYV010000003.1:1717032-1792412 GCA_039000515.1 Timema cristinae | reverse complement strand
GAAAAACCCCCAGTCATCAAACCCTTATTTTTCCATTTAAGGGGAACTTAATTGAATAAACAGCAGCAAAAAACAGTATATTTATCTGAAGATTTAGAGTAAACAAGCCACCCTTCTTTATAAGTTTCTCCATTTGTCATTACTCTTTGAAAATGCGGATTTGAAAAGTGACGTCCACCTTTTTTTTTATATTTTGCATTGCTTATTTCATAATTTAAAATAATTATTTCATCTCTGTTTTGCAGAGTCAATGAGCGGCCATTTGAAATTCATCATAATTTTAAAATTTTTGAAAAAGTGATGTTGATGGTATGTCTGGTATACCCTCTTTCTGTAATATATTTAACTGCCGATGACATTCCAGAAACAGCTAAATTTTCTTGTTCATGCTGCTCTTCATCTTCATGGGCTTCGTCTGAAGAACTTCCATGAACTAGGTTTCTTTCGGTGCGTTTTTGAGCTAGTTCTGATGTCGACGATTCAGATAACTTCTCAACTCTAAAAATTTTGCAAGCAATTTTGCAGCCTTCTCAGTCTTACCCTGATTTTTTAATTTTATTTTTAAGTTTGCGTGCCAGATATTTTTTTGGGGGGTAGTGACATGTTTCTTTTTGTAAAGGACACATATAACACTTTGTAAAAAATTTATTTACAAAAAGTAAATTAAAATTACCTAAGGCCATTCTACACCCAAAAGTATTGTCATTAGAAACCTATTTACCAAAGAAGCAACAAATACAATACGTATTTGACCCGAAAGTATTGAAAAGTTGACTTCCAAATTGTATTTATACCAGGTTAGGAAATTATTATTATCATCTAACATGTGTGTGAATGTGTCTAACATGATGTTACTAATATCTAACATTACATAACAACATTCAATCTAAATGTAAGTCCTCACAGAATAACTGCTATGGCAGTAATAACGTGTCGACAGTAAGTAACGTTTCGTTTTTCACTCGGCCCTCGCCAAAACAGAACATAGCACCCCAAAAAAAATGAACCCCAAATTATGCCGGGGGGGCCCACGGCCCCCGGCCGGCGGGGGCAATTAAGGGGGTTGTTGTGATTTTCTTGATTTCGTTTATTTTGAGCAAAAAAATTCCGTTAAACCCCGACTGGGGTCGGAAACAATAATACAATTTTTTGTATTTTATTATTTTTAGGCTAGTTTTTTAAATTTTTGGGTCTAAATAACCCTTTTAAACATTTCTAAAAAAGGGTTGATTGCGAATTTCACATTTTTGTCCCCAAAAAAATATTAGAAAAGTAATATTTTTAAATATTTTTTTTTAATATAAATTTTAAACAATTATTACCCACTTTTAATACTTTTGGGAAATTTTTAAATAGCTTCATTTTTTTTTGTGTGAAAATTGTTTTGCATAATTAAAAGGAAAGCAATATTTACAAATAATTTAAAATATTCCCCAAAATTAAAAAGCATAATAAAAAAAAAATCAAAATTTTTTTAAAAGGATTTTTTTAAAAAAGGGGCGTTTTGCGGTTTTTTTTTTAAATCCTTGGTGGACCTGGTGGTCGGGGGGGAAAAAGGTTTTGTCAAAATTTCTAGGGCTGGCGGGCCGGGGGTTCAACCCGGCCCCCGGCACAGATTTATCGATTTCCCCCCCCTTTCCCTTCACCTCGGGACAAGAATCTTGTGAATGTGGGGAATGCCCGGGCCCTCCCCCGGGGTTTTCGGATTCCCCACTTAAACTGGGCCTTTCCCATTTCATCTCACAATCACCCCAAACCCTTTACACTTTTAAGCGAAAGTGCGTATAACCCAAACGGGTAGAAAAACAAAAACGCGGTGCTAAAAATAATAAAAAAATTTTAAAAACCCCCTTACCTTAAACATTAAAAAAACTTGCCAATTTCCCTTTTCAGCTATATTATTTTGAAATCATCAAGTTTTAATTTAAATTTTTTTAAAAAAATTTAAAATTCAAAGTTTTTTTTTTCGTTTTTTTTAAAAATAAAATAAAAACCAATTGGGTTGTGAGTTGTTTAAATGCTTTTTGGTTTATGAAAAATTTCGTGATGATTAGTTTGTTAAAATAATATTTGAACAAAAACCGGGCGGTTTTTTGGGGTATAAACAATTTTTTTTTGGGGGGGAAAGGGTTTAAGGGGTTTTTTGGGTGCTGGGGTTTTTTTTTTTTTCGAAAAGGAAAAAAACGATAAAAATCGTTGCTTTTTTGTTTTCCCCCCCTTTATGATTGGGGCCCCCAAATGTGGTCGCCCCCCTTTTTCGAACCACCCTAGGTGGTTTTGTGGGGGAAAGGGGGGAAATTGTAGAGGTACCCCTAGGAGCAGCGGTTTTCCCAAAAATTTTTTGAGCCCACGGGCCCCCCTGGGGGTTCCCAAAAAACCTCCCCAAATTGCCCCTTTAACCCTTTAATCTAAAAATCAATACTCATAAAAAAATTTGAAAATAAATTAAAAGGAGGGAAAAAATTATTAATTAAAAATATTTTTTTTCTAATATAAAAGGAAAAAAACGATTGTACCCTATTTTTAAAAAAGGGGTTTTTCTGTTTGGCTTCCTTCAAAAAATTTTTCAGCCCAAAACATTAAATTTTTTTTCCCAAAAATAGACGTATGAATAATTATTAACGGGGAAAAAAAAAAAAGTTTAAAATTTGAAAATTTACATTTATTTTAGTTTTTTTAAAAATTTTTTTTTAAAAAAGTTTTTTGCTACCCCAATTTATCATTCCCAACATTTTTAAGGGGAATTTTAAAATTTAAAAATTAAAGCTCTAGTTAGGCATGGGCCACTAAAATTTTAAAATTTTAAATTCCTTTATACCCCCATATAATTTTCTTTTAACACTTTTAATATTGTTTGGGGTTCCCAACAAAAAAAATAGCTTTAATGAACCTCAATTCTTTAAAAACCCATGTTAATAATTGAAAAACAGGAAAAAAAGTTCACCCCTCAAAAACCATTTTTTTTTAGGATTTGGACCAGAAAAACCCCTTGGGGGAGAAAAATTAAAAGAAACAAGAACACAGCCCCAACATTTTCCCTAAAAATTTGATTTTAAAAGGGTTTCTAAAGCTGGGTGACATGGCCTTTCAAAAAGGGGAAAAGGGAAAAATTTTTGCCCGTGGCCTGGGGAAAGAAAAAAAAAAACGTTTGGACGGGTCTAGGAAGGAGGGGAAAAAAGTGTGACGTAGTCTCGGGGGGGGGGTTGAAACACATTACGTGGTCAAAGGGGAAGGGAGGGAGAACATGTGCCCTCTTTTCTGGGGGAGGGGGGGGGAAAACACATGACGTGGTCAAAGGAAAAGGGGGGGAAAGAAACGTTGCCCGTTAGTCTCGGGGGGGGGAAGGAACACAGGACGGGGGTCTAGAGGGGGGTGGGGAAAAAACATTTTGACGTTTTCCCTCGGGGAGAGGGTGAGAAACACATTGACGTGGCCCTTTAGTAAAGGGGGGGAAAACCTTGTAAATAGTCCCCCGGTGGGGGAGGGTTGAGAAAAACATGACGGGGTCTAGAGAATGGGGGGAAAAACCTTTTGGACGTAGTTGGGGGAGGAGGGGGGGTAGAACACATGAGTGGTCTAGAGGGGGAGGGAAACTTGTGAGGGAAAGTTCGGGGAAAGGGGTGAGAACAAAATACGTGGTCAGAGAAGGGAGGCAAAAGCTTGGGACGTAGTCTGGGGAGGGGGTTTGGGAAACCCACAACGGGCTAAGGAAGGGGGGGAGAAAAAATGTGACGTATTCTCGGGAGAGGGTGAAACACAGGCTGGTCTAGAAAGGGGGGGGAGAACTTTGACGTAGTCTCGGGAAGGGTGGGGAACACATGACGGGTCAGAGAAGGGGGGAAAAACTTTGACGTAGTCTGGGGGAAGGGGTTTTGAGAAACGCAAAAGTGTCTAGAGAAGGGAGGGAGAACTTGTGACTTTATTCTGGGAGAGGGTGAATCACCAAGAACCTTTGGTCTGGGAAAAAGGGAGGGAAAAACTTGTGACGTAGCCTTGGGGTTAAGGGGAAAAAAGCATGCTGGTCTTGGGGAGGGGGGTTGAAACCCCTTGCCCCGTGGTCTTGGGGAGAGGGTGAGAAAGCATACGTGGTCCCCCCGGGGGAAAGGGGGGTTGAGAACCAGGGCCCGGGGTCTCGGGGGAGAGGGGGGGAAAAAGGGCAAAAATTTTGGGGTCTTGGGGAGAGGGTGAAAACCATGACTTTTTGGATTTTTTTGGGGAGAGGGATTAACGCATGACGTGCCCGGGGGGAGAGGGTAAACCACATGACGGGGGTCTCGGGGGGGGGGGTTGGAGAACTTGGGGAAGGGGCGGGGGAGAGGGTGAAACCCCGGGCGTGGTCCCCCGGGAAAAGGGGGGTGGAGAAACATGAGTGGTCTCGGGGGGGAGGGTTTGGAAAAACCGCAAAAGGGGGTCTTGGGGAAGGGGGTGAAAAACCGCATAAAGTGGTCTCGGGGAGGGTGGAACACAGGGACGGGGGCCCTGGGGGAGGGTGAAAAACCCCATGAGGGGTTTTTTGGGGAGAGGGTGGAACGAAAAGACTGGTCTCGGGGGAGGGAAAAAAGGGTTGAGAAAACCATAACCCCCGTGGTCCCCCGGGGAAACCGAAGGAGGGAGCGGGCCCTTGGGTGAGAGAGGGGTATATAGAAAACACGGGGGGGGGGGGGGCAAATGTCGGGACAGCCTTAACATTATTTTAGCTAACTTATTGATGATAACAAATTGAAGTATTATTTGAACATAACGGGTCTACACAGGCTGGCATTCATTTGTTTCATTACTACTTTCTTTAGCACCGCGTCTTACTACCCGTTCGGATTGTACGCCTATGTACTAATTGCACTAATGTGTTAAGGATGATAAAGGTTGAATTTAAATGAATTGTACCCAAATTTGCATGGAGTGATATTGAAAAACTATTAGGAAAAATATCACTCAGTTCACCCGGCCGGGATCAAACCCGATCTCCCATTCATCGACAGCATATTATATTGTGAGAGTAGCGCGTTGGATCATGGGAATACAGTAGAAGGGGTTTATTTATTACTACTACTACTACTACTACTACTACTACTAATACTACTTCTACCATCATTACTAGCACTAATTATTATTATTACTGTTATTATTATCATTATTATTGTAACTATAATGGAATATGGTCTGAAATCACGTTCTGTTTAAGAACTCCGTTAAAAGTGCTTAGACATGCTGCTATAAGCTAATAACTTTTAGTGTTGAAACAAGTCACAACCGTTGGCCAAAAAATTTGATTTTGAGTTAATTCTGTGTAAGTTGCCACTTTATGATTTCAGTATTATAAACACATTAAACAACTTATGTAAAAAATATTATAGATTGCTAAATATATTGATTTGGGAAGATTTAAAACTAGGTTCATAAAACATCAAAGCTCCTACTTTCTGCCCTCATCTTTCTTCGAAATTTAATTTCAAAATCACAAATTTCAAAGTCAATCAAAACTCCCAACACTATCACGTTCAGACATAGGATAAGAAGGTTTGTGGCTTTAGCTTGATTCTGTTATTTCCTCTTAGTATGATGTTTATGATCCTGGTTAAAAGGGAAAATACTGATTCTGGGCAGCTGAAACCAATTTAGCTGTTCTTTCACTAGTAAGTCTGTTTTTTGTTTGTTTGTAATATTTTAAAAGCTTAGAATCAAGTAGATCTACGTGAATTTTCAATTTATTTTAACATACATATCATATTACCGGTATTATAATTATTATAAAACCTTTATTTTGAAAACATTTCAATTTGAACACAGACACAAACATTTATTCGTCTAAAGTAAATAACATGATGTTATGATTAATAAATTCTAGCACATTTTTTTTTAACACCGTGTCTTACTGCCCGTTTAAGTTGTGTTCTTATGCACTAATTAAGCTAATGATTTTAGGGATGAGAAAAGTTATATCAATATAGGAAGTGCACCCACATTTGCGTGGAGGGATAATGGAAAAACATTTGGGCAAAACCACCGTCAGAACTCCCGACCGAGATTCGAACCTCACTCTCCCCTTCAACGGCAGTCTAGCTTACTGATAGAGTAGCGCGTCAGACCACGCGGCCACTAAAGCGGGTATTAAATTATTAGATTAGATATTAAAAAGTATGATTAATTCTTGTAATTATTATCTAACGTTCATAATATTGGTAAAAAAAATCAACTTAAGTTCATATTAAAAATAAAAGACTTAACATGAATTTCCATTTATTTATTATTAGAATATGTACAATTTTTTTTCTCAATTATTATACATGATAACACTTATAAACGGCCGTGGGATAAACTCTGTAAAATAAATTGCCAGACTTTAGAACACCTAGCTAAAAACATCTAAAAAAATTGTTTTTGTTCTCAAAATTGACCAAATATAACCTTAAGATTGTATCGACATTGATGCGATTTGTCAAAAGAGAAAGTTTCAGAACATAAGATGACGTATGAATATAACAAATTAGTTTAGTAACCTTTGTTACCGTTACATACTGTCCTTTCTACAACCACGGTTTCTCTAGAGTGGGGGTATTCATCCAGAGGTACAAAAATACATCTTAGAGGGTACGTAAATTTAAACATATATCATGATCAAGACTAAATAATGATGGCAAGATTTAGGCTACGGCCGGGTCGCAGCCTATTGCGAGAACACTGTACAGGAGTAAGGTACTCATTAATGTTTGATACCGAGCTATTTATAAATGATCACCACTGTGGAGTCTGAAACATCGAGACTACGCAAACAGGGATGTTAAATCCAAGCTCTGGATAGAGGTTGTAGTTGCAATAGTGGAGGGGGGTTGGAATGAATTAAACAATGAAAAAGAAAATGAACACGGTAAGAATTTCTTAATTAGCATACATAAAATCATACGATATACAGTATACAAACTAACAATATATTGAAATGCTTTGCAAGACCTTGGAGTGCAAAGGTTGTTTCCAATCATAGTAATTAATTCCACTTTGTAAATAATATTTTTTAAATACCGTTAACATAGCGATAAATTGCATTTTATCATTTTATACGTGGAACCGAAAACGTTATTATTAAATAGGGGTGTGTTCTCAGGGTTTTTACAAGTCTGTCCATAAATACGTCTCTGAATATTAATGGGGGGACACCGTATTATCTATATTTACGTTTCTTCTTCATGTAACTATATACTACTATGGCTAATAACACATCTTCTCACCTTGTTGCTATGATAACTGGTTGTAAAACGCGGCGACCAGGTCGCAAGCGTGGCCGTAGCCTTAGCGCTAGCCACAAGCGACCCGGGATATGCGATCTTGGAGCTCCATTTATTTAGTTTAGATGTAGATTCTAGAATACACACACATATATATATAGTTTGCAAGGTGTACCAACAACATTGAAGGTACAGAGTGGACTATAAATGATATCTGGAGGCGCGCATGAAGAGACTCGGCCGTCGGCCGTCGCATAGTATTCTCCTATTGCATCTAAAAAGAGGTCAGATAAGCTAGTAAATGTGGCCATGATGAAATTAAAATGTTAATACATATCGTCGTGTTTGTTATTTTTAAAAGTGACATAGCCCAAGTTGAGAGTGTAATTGGAAACAACTAGGGAATAGGTGTAACGTTGTATATTTCAATATTTTTGACAGCTACACAAGGCTCCAATTAAACCGCTGTCATTGGCCAGTGATCGTGGTTGTGGTCTTCTGTGCTCAAGGTAGGGTGGGGAGTATAGGGGGGTTTGCGGTGTGTGTGATCCCATTTGACGTCATACAAACAATGACAGCTGGTATAACCTTATCCCGATAGGAGTTACAGGAATAAATTAATGAAAAAAAAACTAAAAACTGTCTACATTTAAATACGTTGAAATGGAACCTGTTCAAAAATATAATGTTTTATTTAATGATTATTTGATTTATATGGCATCGTAAGCATGTTTGAATCTACTGGCCAGGGTTTGATCTAGAATCGAGTGAAGTTCATGTTACATCGTAGCCGTGTTTGAATTTACTGGTAAGGGTTCAATCTTATCAAAAATAATACTAGTGCTTGCTTATTGAAATTTATTTTAACCGGCTCGATTAATGTAAACTTCATTAACCTGATTGCGTAACGAAACTTCCATTAACCTGATAGCTTAGTGAAACCTCTGTTAATCTGCTTGCTTAGTGAAACCTCTGTTAACCTGCTTACTTAATGAAAGCTCTTATAATCTGATCGCTTAGTGAACCTTCTATTAATCTACTTGCTTAGTAAAACTTCTATGAATCTACTTGCTTAATAAAACTTTTATTAATCTGGTCGATTAGTGAAACCTATGTTAATCTTCTTAGTTAATGAAAACTCTGTTAATCTAATTGCTTAATTGAACCTCAATTAAACTGCTCGCTTAATGAAACCTCTGTAAACCTGCTTGCTTAATGAAACCTCAGTTAAATTGCTTACTTAGCGAAACCTCTATTAATATACTCGCTTAGTGAAAACTCCATTAATCTACTTGCTTAGTGAAACCTATATTAACCTACTTGAATAGTTAAACCTCTATTAATCTAATTGCTTAATGAAACCTCTATGAATCTACTTGCTTAATGAAACCTCTATTAACCTGCTCGTTTAATGAAACTTCTATTAACCTGCTTGATTAGTGAAACCTATGTTAATCTGCTTACTTAATGAAACCTCTATTAATCTACTTGCATAGTGAAACCTATATTAACCTGCTCGCTTAGTGATACCTTTATTAACCTACTTGCATAGTGAAACCTCTATTAACCTACTTGCTTATTGAAACCTCTATTAATCTACTTGCTTAAATAAACCTTTATACAACTAGTTGCCTAATGAAACCTCTATTAACCTACTTGCGTAGTGAAACCTCTATTAATCTACTTGCATAATGAAACCTTTATTATCCTGCTCGCTTAGTGAAACCTCTATTAATATACTTAATTAATGAAACCTCTATTAATCTACTTGTTTAAATAAACCTTTATACAACTAGTTGCCTAATGAAACCTCTATTAACCTACTTGCATAGTGAAACCTCTATTAATCTACTTGCTTAAATAAACCTTTATAAAACTAGTTGCCTAATGAAACCTCTATTAATCTACTTGCATAATGAAACCCTTATTAACCTGCTCGCTTAGTGAAACCTCTATTAATATACTTAATTAATGAAACCTCTATTAATCTACTTGTTTAAATAAACCTTTATAAAACTAGTTGCCTAATGAAACCTCTATTAGTCTACTTGCCTATTGAAACTCTATTAATCTACCCGCTTATTGAAACCTCTATTAATCTACTTGCTTAATGAAACCTCTATTAACCTGCCTGCTTAGTGAAATCTATGTTAATCTGCTTAATTAATGAAACCTCTGTTAATCTACTTGCTTAATGAAACCTCTATTATCCTGCTCGTTTAATGAAACCTCTATTAACCTGCTTTTTAAGGAAACCTCAATTAATTTGCTTGCTTAGTGAACCCTCTATTACACCTGCTTACTTAGTTAAACCTTTATTAATCTACTTGCTTAGTGAAACCTTTATTAAACTGCTTGCTTATTGAAATCTCTATTAATCAACTCGCTTACTGAAACCTCCACTAAACTGATTGCTTAGTTAAACCTCTATTAATTTAGTTGGTTACTGAAATCTCTATTAATCTACTCTCTTATTGAAACCTCTTTTAATCTACTTGCTTAATGAAACCTCTGTTCATCTGCTCGCTTAATGAAACCTCCATTAACCTGCTCGTTTAATGAAACCTCTTTTAACCTGCTTGCTTAAGGAAATCTCAGTTAATTTGCTTGCTTATTGGACTCTCTATTACACCTACTTACTTAGTTAAACCTCTATTAATTTAGTTGGTTACTGAAATCTCTATTAATCTACTCTCTTACTGAAACTTCTGTGTATAATTAACCTTTTCGTTTAATGAAACTTCCATTAACCTGATTTATTAATGAAACCTCCATTAACCTGTTTGCTTAGTGAAACCTCTTTTAATCTGATTGCTAAGTGAAACCTCTGTTAACCTACTCGCTTAATTAAACCTACATTAACCTGATTGATTAGTGAAACCTCTAGAGAAATAATATAGGTACATAGTTACTTACCAACATAATATTATTTTAAATTAATATGCTTGAATAACCTACAATGCATTTAATATTAAACACAAATCTTCTTCCCAATGTCGGTGCTGTTGAAGAGACCAGGGTGACAAGACATCCACCTTTTCCTGAACATGTTCTACACTTCAACCCTCTGTCTGATAGCAGGGTGACCAGACATCCACCTTTTCCTGAACATGTTCTACACTTCAACCCTCTGTCTGATAGCAGGGTGACCAGACATCCACCTTTTCCTGAACATGTTCTACACTTCAACCCTCTGTCTGATAGCAGGGTGACCAGACATCCACCTTTTCCTGAGCATGTCCTACACTTCAACCCTCTGTCTGATAGCAGGGTGACCAGACATCCACCTTTTCCTGAACATGTTCTACACTTCAACCCTCTGTCTGATAGCAGGGTGACCAGACATCCTCCTTCTCATGAACATGTCCTACACTTCAACCCTATGTCTGATAGCAGGGTGACCAGACATCCTCCTCCTCATGAACATGTCCTATACTTCAACCCTCTGTCTGATAGCAGGGTGACCAGACATCCTCCTTCTCATGAACATGTCCTACACTTCAACCCTCTGTCTGATAGCAGGGTGACCAGACATCCTCCTCCTCATGAGCATGTCCTACACTTCAACCCTCTGTCTGATAGCAGGGTGACCAGACATCCTCCTTCTCATGAACATGTCCTACACTTCAACCCTCTGTCTGATAGCAGGGTGACCAGACATCCTCCTCCTCATGAACATGTCCTATACTTCAACCCTCTGTCTGATAGCAGGGTGACCAGACATCCTCCTCCTCATGAGCATGTCCTACACTTCAACCCTCTGTCTGATAGCAGGGTGACCAGACATCCTCCTCCTCATGAACATGTCCTATACTTCAACCCTCTGTCTGATAGCAGGGTGACCAGACATCCTCCTCCTCATGAGCATGTCCTACACTTCAACCCTCTGTCTGATAGCAGGGTGACCAGACATCCTCCTTCTCATGAACATGTCCTACACTTCAACCCTCTGTCTGATAGCAGGGTGACCAGACATCCACCTCTTCATGAGCATGTCCTACACTTCAACCCTCTGTCTGATAGCAGGGTGACCAGACATCCTCCTTCTCATGAACATGTCCTACACTTCAACCCTCTGTCTGATAGCAGGGTGACCAGACATCCTCCTTCTCATGAACATGTCCAACACTTCAACCCTCTGTCTGATAGCAGGGTGACCAGACATCCTCCTTCTCATGAACATGTCCTACACTTCAACCCTATGTCTGATAGCAGGGTGACCAGACATCCTCCTCCTCATGAACATGTCCAACACTTCAACCCTCTGTCTGATAGCAGGGTGACCAGAAGTCCACCTCTTCATGAACATGTCCTATACTTCAACCCTCTGTCTGATAGCAGGGTGACCAGACATCCTCCTTCTCATGAACATGTCCTACACTTCAACCCTCTGTCTGATAGCAGGGTGACCAGACATCCTCCTCCTCATGAGCATGTCCTACACTTCAACCCTCTGTCTGATAGCAGGGTGACCAGACATCCTCCTCCTCATGAACATGTCCTACACTTCAACCCTCTGTCTGATAGCAGGGTGACCAGACATCCTCCTCCTCATGAGCATGTCCTACACTTCAACCCTCTGTCTGATAGCAGGGTGACCAGACATCCTCCTTCTCATGAGCATGTCCTACACTTCAACCCTCTGTCTGATAGCAGGGTGACCAGAAGTCCACCTCTTCATGAACATGTCCTATACTTCAACCCTCTGTCTGATAGCAGGGTGACCAGACATCCACCTCTTCATGAGCATGTCCTACACTTCAACCCTCTTTCCGTTGCCCAGTTACTTGCGCTCAAAGTTATCTCACATTTACAAATTCTTCTGTAAGAATGTATTCCAATCACCACTATTGTAGCATTCTTCATGATTGTTCAGACGGCAAACTCTCCACGCGGTGTTCACATTGTAAAATGTGTGATTTATATTGGCCTCGAGTATGCCATCAGCAACCAATCACAGCAAGCGTCCTAATTCTCCACCGCTCTTTCTGCAGCGTGCGTCCTATTTGCTTGAATGTGCTACATTTTGGGAGTCCTTATCCTCTTCGTCAACCCTGGGAGAGGACAAGACAGACTACACCTTTTACACATGGTAACACTCTTTGCACCTCGTTCTAACTCACGATAATTTCGGCTTTTTCGTGAGTCAAGAGACCTTATTTTGTTAGTAGACACGTTTCCGACGCAGGGGTTCTTTTCTAGGTGATTGTACAGTCGTGGTAGGTTGGGACTGTACCCAAGGGCACGGCAAGGTCATAAACCAAACTGTAGTCCGATACGGGTGCTCATAATAAATATCCGTGTAAACGTTCGTCAGGAAAATGAGCTGACGAATGAAAATACGCGTAAAATGCGTGATTATGGCCTTTATTTCCTTGCTCGCTCTAACAAAGTTTTAATGTATTATCTTTCATCAGAACTTCAAAAATATCAACACAATATTTCATTAATATTCTTGATGTATATTTTAAGATGATATTGTCCGCTAGGCGTGTAAATCTCGTGTGACCCTAAGGGCCACATTGTACATTGAAAATAATGAAGGGGCCACATTTCATAAAGTTCAATATTGTCACCATCTTAAGTGGACAAATCTCAATTTGAAACTCCTTACTATAGCAAAATTAAAGTTAAGATTAAATAAAATGTTAACACTTATTTTGTCAAAAATTTGAAACTTTATATTTTCATCAAGTGTGTGGGTGGCTTTAGATCTCTTGTTGAAGTTATATTCAAAATAGATTACAAATTCGTATAGGTGAATGTGATCGCTTGGGTGTTTGTTCCTTGAGGCGACTAAATTGTATCTCCTCAGAAGAGACTCTCTTCCGATACTTTTGCCACAAACGGCTCAAATGAAAATCCTGAATTATATCTCTTTTAAAAATCGGAATTATATCTCCGAAATCCTGAATTGTACCTCCTCGGAAGAGACTCTCTTCCGATACTTTTGCCACAAACAGCTCAAATGAAAATCCTGAATTATATCTCTTTTAAAAATCGGAATTATATCTCCGAAATCTTGAATTGTACCTCCTCGGAAGAGACTCTCTTCTAATACTTTTGCCACAAACAGCTCAAATGTAAATCCTGAATTATATCTCTTTTAAAAATAGGAATTATATCTCCGAAATCTTGAATTGTACCTCCTCGGAAGAGACTCTCTTCCGACACCTTACACATAAACAGCCCCGACTGAAAATCCTGAATTGTATCCCTAAGTACATGACCTTAAGTTTTAATTCTTATGCGCACTTTGAAGTTAAGCGGTTAGTTTGTCATAATACTTCTAGATGGCATAACAAGCGAAAAAATTTGGTTGATGCTTAGTACAGCTCATAAATAACAGAGGGCAGCATAGGGTAAAATCAATAAAATAACTGTAAACGATACAATTTATAGAATATTATTATTATTATTAGCACCGCGTCTTACTACCCGTTCGGTTTGCACGCACTTACGCTAATGTGTCATGGTAGGGTGATTGTGAGATTAAATGAAAGTCCTACAGTTTAACGTGGAATTGGAACCACGGTGGAGGCCTGGCATTGCTCACATTCACAAATTTACAAGTTATAGAGGATTTTTATTTTCGTTTATGTTTGAAAAAATTAAATTCCCATTGTAATAAGTATTTTAGCATTTTAACGGAAAACACGATTTGTGTATTTATAATTATTATGTTTGTATATTTCTTTACGCATTCTATGGAACCAGTAATATTTACATATGTTTTTAATAAATGTATAAATAATATGCCAAAAGTAAAATTTAGGTTATTTTTAAATAAAATATTTAAAAAATATTAATTTTTAGGTCTTAAACTACGTAGTTTTCAACCTTTAGCACTAAAATTTGAAAAAGAAAAAACTAATCAATTATGAGGGAAATTAATTCATTAGAAAACCTATTATTTATTTTATTATTTAATTTGGGAGAAGTAAAAATAATGCAATGATTTGAGTTGTCAGCATTTATTGTATTGTATTTACGGGTAGTAAGACGCGCTGCTAATAATAATAATAATAATAATAATAATAATAATAATAATGATGATGATGATGAGGATGATGATATTGATGATAATAATCATGATAATAATAATAATAATACGGTAATAATAATAATAATAATAATAATAATAATAATAATAATAGATATTCACTGACTGTGTAGAAGTATTCTTAAATTAGTTTGATTTAATTAATTTTGAGATTTTTTCCCCCATGCTTCACCTTAACTTTTAAGACTTTGATAAGTATCTTATATATCTTTGATCTATGACATGTTTGAATACTTTACAAGGTCACACACAAATATTGACTATCGCTATTGCTCCTAGTCTGTTTACGAGGTCGAAAATATATATTATATTAATTTTTGAGATAAGTTTTTATAGCAATAGCAAACTAGTAAGTTGTATTGAAATTATAACCATTCATAAATGCAATGTTAATAAAGAGTAAAGTATACAAAGCAATACAATATATTAAGTGGAAGTGATTTGCAACACTAGGCTTGCAGTTACAGTACATAACTCTACAAAAATTCACTATTCATAATCAATGTACTGGAACATACTCAATTAACAACATACTTTTATTTCCTCTACCCAATTAATTTACTACATTGTACATATTATTTTATTCCTATTATATAATCTCAGTCCTAGGATTACATTCATAACTAGCACCTATTAAGATATATTAAGTTTTAGTACATTTATGTTAGAACTAATAATTTTAAAGGATTAGTTACTAACTAGGACTAGGACTAACTGTAAATCAGGACTAAATAATGGAATTTGATCAAATCTCTGGAAATTTCACATATTCACTAAACGAATAGGCCCACGCTACTTTTATTTACAATAGTTAACGGTCTAAATATTTTTCTTCCAGTTAATACTCTTCACGAATCTTTTTTTTTTAGTACAGGTGTGCATACTAAGTATACTAATCTCAATTCTAAAAGTCAACATCGAATTTTCATTTCATTTTTACTCCCCTCCATCGAGTGTTCTTAGCCAAAAACAAATTAAAAATGGATTTTAATAAAATACAAACAACTTGTGAATGTGTGGAATGCCAGGCCTCCACCATGTTTCGGATCCCATGTTAAACTGTAGATCCTCCATTTCATCTCACAATCACCCTACCATTACACATTAGTGTAAATGTAGTGTAGGGTAGTAAGATGCGGTGCTAATAATAATAAATAATAATAAAATGAAATTAGGGGCCTTTGAACTATGATTATTATTGGGGTTTATTTGTTTTAATTTTAAATTCTAATTTGATAAAATGCTCTTTTCTATAATTATACTTTCTAGCGCAGGGATTTTTCACCTTTCTAGACTCATGGTACCCTTGTGGAGGGGATTAGAATCCCATGGCACTCTTGTTAAAAAATGTCCAAGTGTTTTGTTTCTCATAATTTTTTATTCAAAGTGGAATGTATCAGAGTAGCATATTAAACCTTTTTTTAACTATCGACATAAGAAATATTTTATTATCATTCATGGTAGTTGAAATAGAAGTTTTGAAAGATTAACCTTTAGTTTAGATGGTGTAATGCAGGTTGTATACTGCCCCATCTTATGTAAAGCAAGGTATTGACTTTTCAAAACTGTTGACAGTATGAGAATGAAATTAGGTATGTAAAATAATTAATTAATTAAAATGTCAATTTGATCAAATTAAAAATATATCAGAAAATATAATATATAAGTTTAAATATTTTTGAAACTATAACACAGCCGTAATTTGTTATATGGAGCAAACAGTTCACTTTATGGTAAAAGTTCCGAGACTTCGACACCCTTAACTCTTTTTATATTTTACAATATTATTTGGCATATTATTTATACCATTATTAAAAACAGATGTAAATATTACATGTTCCATAAAATGCGTAAATAAATATACAAACATAATACTTATAACTACACAAATCATGTGTTATCCGTTAAAATGTTAAAATACATATTACAATGTGATTTTAATGTTTTCAAACATAAATAAAAATAAAAATGCTCTATAAATTGTTACATTTAGTGATTTGATTAATTTTACCCTATGCTGCACTCTGTTATTTATGAGCTGTACTAAGCATCAACCAACGTTTGTCGCTTGTTATGCCATCTAGAAGCCTTCTGACAAACTAACCGGTATATTCTTAGTGCACATAAGAATTAAAACTTAAGGTCGTGTACTTAGAGATACAATTCAGGATTTTCAGTCGGAGCTGTTTATGTGTAAGGTGTCGGAAGAGAGTCTCTTCCGAGGAGGTACAATTCAGGATTTCGGAGATATAATTCCTATTTTTAAAAGATATATAATTCAGGATTTTCATTTGAGCTGTTTGTGGCAAAAGTATCGGAAGAGAGTCTCTTCCGAGGAGATACAATTCAGCTCCCCCTGTTCCTTTATAAACGAAAACACTTTAGTCTGCCTGACAAATATTGCATGTAGTTAACCATGTTTGTGGTAGTGAGTACATTTTGGTAAACTGACCTCACTTTCTACATCTCACAAAATAATGGCCAATTTCCAAATGTCTTCATCTCAAATGTAGTGTTCCTACAAGCTTTATAAAAAGAAAAATTGGACCACATTTTATATTGGATTATCACACTGAAGCATGGAACGGGCCACACAGAATGGGTAGAGGATGGGAAAACCACTAAAAGTGAGCTCGGTCAAGAATTAAACCTCTACTCTCCCGTCTTACTCCGTAACTGGCTCTCAAATCTATTGTGAGCCTAACGTCCTGGAGCGTGTGACCAGCGATACGCGTATTAAGGTAATTTCAAGTTTTGTATAGTTATTTTTACCATACAAAACAACAGATAAAAGTACTCATAATTCATTTGCTAAAATACATCATGTCGCTCTAATTAGATTCGTTTCGTAACAAATGTAATTAGATAATAGAGTCGATGATTGCGTACAAAACACAAGGTAAATAGATATTTTAGATTAAAATTAAATATGATTAGTAAAATGAACTAATGAAAAACGGATGTAAGCCGTTGTTTGGTCGCGAGTCGCTAGCTGACCAAAGGTTTCATTTTACATGCATTTAAATGAATGAGAGGCCACATGGATAATAGGGACATGACAGAGCGTGTGTGACATATTATAACCAAGTTGTACTTCAGTTCTACCCACATGGGTAATAGGGACATGACAGAGCGTGTGTGACATATTATAACCAAGTTGTACTTCAGTTCTACCCACGTGGATAATAGGGACATGACAGAGCGTGTGTGACATATTATAACCAAGTTGTACTTCAGTTCTACCCACGTGGTAATAGGGACATGACAGAGCGTGTGTGACATATTATAACCAAGTGTGTGACATATTATAACCAAGTGTGTGCTTCAGTTCTACCCACGTGGGTAATAGGGACATGACAGAGCGTGTGTGACATATTATAACCAAGTGTGTGACATATTATAACCAAGTGTGTGACATATTATAACCAAGTGTGTGACATATTAGAACCAAGTGTGTGCTTCAGTTCTACCCACGGGGGAGTGACGTTCACAAACACATTGTCAAACCATTGGTAGTTATCGAGCACAAACTAACCAACTAACCATCTGTGCTTCACATCATACTACCCATCCAGGCCATCCAATATTCACACTAATTAGGTTGTATAAGGAAGGTGTCTTTTAGAGGAAATGTATCCACATTTTGCTTGGGGAAAGAGTAGATAGCATTTGGGTAACAAACTAAATACACTGACCTAGCTTTGAAACCACACCTCGTGGTTACAGGAAAGCCAGTCTTGCTGGAGTGATATCTTGGATTGTGTGATCACCGATACAGGTCCATCATAGTTATATTTTCAATAGGGATACTAGTTATGTAGTAGTAGGCATAAGAAAGTTATATTTAGTTGTGAATCCATCGATTTGATCATTCATACAAGGAAGCCATTATCGAAAATATTTTCAAATAGTTTGTTTAAAACCTTTCGTTTTTGTAGTTTTTACATGATAACAAGGCTCAATTTCTGGGTTAGTGATGAGGAGGATCCATAGAGTAAATGCACCCGTATTAGCGAGTAGAGTGAATGGAAAAACTAAAATATAACCACCACGTCCTCCCAACGCACCTTGGTCTCTTGATCACCAGAAATTCAGTCTTTGGCGAGCCTGGTGCCTTGGATCGTGTAGCCACTGGTGGGGCTTTCAAAACGTATACAAAATATGTATCTATAGCATTAGTTTTAAATATTATTTGCTCAAAGTATGTACTGTACATTCAATTTAGTAGAAAAATGAGTTAAATTTGAAAACAATTTGGCTGAGTTGACCTATGAAATATTTTACATACATTTTATTCCATTACCAAATCGTGAATAATATTTTTCAACGCCATTTCATAAAATAAATATGATACTATACAAACTTTCAATCTTAGTACGGTATTTCAAATTCGTCTCACATTCGGTTGCAAATTTTATTCTTCTGGATGAATTGTGGGTGATTTTTATCATTGGTGTTTTCCTCCCCTCTCTCTAAATGACCCTCACCGATAATCACGTGGCCCAAGATGCCAAGATCACAATAGATTGGAATATTAGTGCTAGGGAGGTTGAGGTTCGAATCCAAGCTGAGTACGCAAATTGTGAATTTCCACATGTAATGTTTCACCGTGGATTTCACATCCACTATATATGCTAATGCGGGTGAATTTCCTTTAAGTTACGCTCTAGTTAGAGTAATTTGATGTTTAGAACCTTATTTTAACTTGTATAACCGAGCTTAAAATTATTGATATAAATTACTGCTTTTTGCTGCCTTTTATGGACATATTTTATATACAACTTTTAAAAATACATTTCTGAGCAGACAACAAGTTTTGTGTTACTAACACCCTCAGCTCTCCCATTAAAAGGGTAATTAAAACACTCTTAGGCCAGCCATGTAATCATTTAGGGCTGTACTTATAGTCGATATCCAGAGGAGGGTCAATCCCCCATTCGATCTAGCCTGTGCGTTCACCATGAACGAGAGAAGTATTAGCTGGATCTACACTATGCATCAATTTGTGATCCGTGGTTCGTAATTCGTGATTCGTGTTCAATGCGCGAATAATGTGAATGCTTAAATTCGCCCTTTTAGTGTTTGCGAGACGTGATTCGTTATTCGTCATTCGCGTTCATGGCGATTCGCCGAGGGGGCGGTTTTTGAGCAGAGATCAAAGGAAACGAATCATTGGTTATGCGTGATGCGTGAGTGGGCCGTACAGGGTTTCACTAGGCCTGTAGGTTCGTGATGTAATCGTTGGTGATGCGTGAGTGGGCCGTGCAGGGTTTCACTAGGCCTGTAGGTTCGTGATGTAATCGTTGAGGGAGACAAAGTGAGCGAGGGGTCAAAACTAGCAATGGAATTCACTTCAGGCTTCAGCTACAATTGTGGGCCGTACATCCGCGAGTATTTCATATTGAGATAACAAGCGAAATGGTTGAACCGTTTCGAGGTTCTTTTGGCTACAGGCAAGTGTAGTAAGCCAAACTCAAGTTCAAGGTTTCTGGCACGAACAACCAAGCGGCGAATGACGAATCAGCACTTAGTGTGGCCACCCCAGTTCGAGAAAATAGACGAATGACGAATTTACGACAAACTGTCGACGAATCGCGAACACAAATTACGCATCGAAATCCACGCAAAGTCTAATCGCGGCTATCACACCATCTTATCAGCCTCACCAGAACGTAACATAAAAGTTACGCTTTGTTGCTGCCGTTCATGGGAGACGGAGTTTACTCTAGAATATGTCTTTGTAGAAAGGAGGGGCCAAGAGGCTCCATCCGTGCTCCTCCACTCCGGGGTTGTTCCAAGAGGCTTCGTGCTCCTCCACTCCGGGGTTGATCCAAGAGACTCCGTGCTCCTCCACTCCGGGGTTGGTTCAAGAGGCTCCGTGCTCCTCCACTCCGGGGTTGGTCCAATAGCTCCGTGCTCCTCCACTCCGGGGTTGGTCCAAGAGGCTCCATCCGTGCTCCTCCACTCCGGGGTTGTTCCAAGAGGCTCCGTGCTCCTCCACTCGGGGTTGGTCCAAGAGGCTCCATGCTCCTCCACTCCGGGGTTGGTCCAAGAGGCTCCATGCTCCTCCACTCCGGGGTTGGTCCAAGAGGCTCCATGCTCCTCCACTCGGGGTTGGTCCAAGAGGCTCCGTGCTCCTCTACTCCGGGGTTGGTCCAAGAGCTCCGTGCTCCTCACAGTCTGGGGTTGGTCCAAGAGACTCCGTGCCCTCCACTCCGGGGTTGGTCCAAGAGGCTCCGTGCTCCTCTACTCCGGGGTTGGTCCAAGAGGCTCCGTGCCCCTCCACTCCGGGGTTGGTCCAAGAGGCTCCGTGCTCCTCCAGTCTGGGGTTGATCCAAGAGACTCCGTGCTCCTCCACTCCGGGGTTGGTCAAGAGACTTCCCTGCTCCTCCACTCCGGGGTTGATCCATAGACTCCGTGCTCCTCCACTCCGGGGTTGGTTCAAGAGGCTCCGTGCTCCTCCACTCCGGGGTTGGTCCAATAGGCTCCGTGCTCTCCACTCCGGGGTTGATCCAAGAGACTCCGTGCTCCTCACTCCGGGGTTGGTCCAAGAGGCTCTGCTTTCCCCCACTCCGGGGGTTATCCCAAGAGGGTCCGTGCTCCTCTACTCCGGGGTTGGTTCAAGAGGCTCCATGCTCCTCCACTCGGGGTTGGTTCAAGAGGCTCCGTGCTCCTCCACTCCGGGTTGGTCCAAGAGGCTCCATGCTCCTCCACTCCGGGGTTGGTCCAAGAGGCTCCATGCTCCTCCAGTCTGGGGTTGGTCCAAAGACTCCGTGCTCCTCCACTCCGGGGTTGGTCCAAGAGGCTCCATGCTCCTCCACTCCGGGGTTGGTCCAAGAGGTTCCATGCTCCTCCACTCCAGGGTTGGTCCAAGAGGCTCCGTGCTCCTCCACTCCGGGGTTGGTCCAAGAGACTCATGCTCCTCCACTCCGGGGTTGGTCCAAGATCTCCGTGATCCTCCACTCCGGGGTTGGTTCAAGAGGCTCCGTGCTCCTCCACTCCGGGGTTGCTCCAAGAGACTCCGTGCTCCTCCACTCCAGGGTTGGTCCAAGAACTCCGTGCTCCTCACTGGGGTTAATCCAAGAGACTCCGTGCTCCTCCACTCCGGGTTGGTCCAAGAGGCTCCGTGCTCCTCCACTCGGGGTTGGTCCAAGAGGCTCCGTGCTCCTCACTCCGGGGTTGGTCCAAGAGGCTCCGTGCTCCTCCACTCTGGGGTTGGTTCAAGAGGCTCCGTGCTCCTCACTCCGGGGTTGGTCCAAGAGGCTCCGTGCTCATCCTGTACAAAATTCAGATGAACTAACCAACGTTTAAAGGCTTGCTGCAATTAACAAATGTTGACGTAATAGAGGAAAGTAATGAAGAGTGAAAACTTTTCTGTTATTGAACTTTAATGAAGAAGTCAGACTTAGACAAAGAGGGTAAAAGAGGAGAGAGTGGAGGAGGAAACAAGTTAGAAAGAAAGTAAGAGAGATAGGTGAGGCTGAATGGATGGAATCAAATTTGATAGTTTGACGGCTCAGAGAATGTACACGTCATAAATCACGAAGGACACAAGTCATGGAGCGACACTACCTTGCACATGGCTTGGTTCTCTTCACGTGGTTTGTAAACCTGTTGAACCGTAAAATTGATCTAATACCTAACTGAGGTGGTTCAAATATACAAAAAAAAAAATGAATGAATATTAAAAACAAAAGATAGAGTGTGCTGAGTGTGTAAACTTGCCTAAAAACACTGGGTATACTTAAAAAATACCCAGCACACGCAATTTGGAATAATTGCGGACACGTCCTCACGGCCGTCCTCAACAATAGATAACCAATGCCCAGGGGCGTGACTAGACCTTTAGTTTCATAACCACACATTGATTTTACCTAACTTATAATACCGAAGGATGCTAGTGAGAGAGGGAAGAGCAAGTATCTCAGTTAACAGTAGTTTATTTAATTTCCCGAGAAAAATTAGAATAACAATATATCTAAATATATAAACAATCATTGAGTATGTAACGTCTTTACAATTTTATTGCATGGCCTCATACAACGAGCGTCAAATTTAAAAGCGAACATCTACGCTTGATATGGACAGCAACAGTTAGGCGTGAAAACTAAATAATTAAACCTCGTACTGTTCAATACGACAAATACAAAAATATAACCTATATACATTACTAACAATACCTCATCAGTCCCAAAAATGGGGAGTAAGTAGTATACAATCTCATGTATGAGGGCACGAAGGGGTAATGTGTATGTGTGTGTGTGTGTTCCCCACCCCTCAACCCTTTCCCTCCCCTCCCGCGCCTCGTATGTGTTGGCTCGCGGGTTCTATCTCTGTCTCTCTCACACACATACTCATGGGAATACTGGGACGGAGGAGTAATGTTTATGTGTGTGTGTGTGTTCCCCACCCCTCCCCTCCCACGGTGGAGACTCGCGGACACGCTTAGCTTCATTATACATGCAGAGGGGAGTGGGGTGATGATCCAGTGAGTTGCTAAAGGAGGTGGAGCATTAGAGAAAGGATTGTATGATTGGTTCAGACTATGCAAGCTCGCCAAGGGGGGCGTGAGATTCTCATGAATATGATCTAGAAAATAAGGGTTAACCTTTAATCTTAGTGTTACATTTTCTTTTAGTTTTGACGCGGCTATCTCTAAAACAAACTTGAGAAAGGATGTTCTTTCACATTGAGGTGACTTTCCTCAGCTCTCCCCTTCTTTAGAAATGTTTGTGGAATGAGGGTTTGTGACAAGTGATGGATGTCTTCCTCTGTATCGGCTGACTAGCTCGACTCCCCTAGCTGTGAGACTGCTTTAACTCCGGAAGTTAGCATCTGTTTTGCTTTTATCTGAGGGGGAGAAGCTTTTGAACATAAGTGGTCTGTGGGAATTTTAAAAGAATATCTTCAAGAGAGGGCTTAAGAAGTAGTTTATTCATGTTGGTAAATGCCTCTCTTGACGTGAGGTTTACTGAGAACTTTAAACTTCCCACGCTCTGTAGAGGGAGGGGCTAAGAGTTTCTGAACTCCTTTTCGCCCCTCCTCCTGTAGAGGGGGGTAGTAGTTTACAACCCTTACTTCTTTCTTTCTATATATTGAGTTACCCCTTTAAGATGAAATCATTAACTAACATCTACATTCTAAAGATTAACAACAACATCAAGAATGTCTAGTGAATATGCTGCCGCACTTTTGTCCGCGATTGGTTCGACCGAGGTAGTGTCAAGGAAGTTAACCGATTTAGAAATAGGTCACGGATATAATATCTCAGATATAAAAGCAATAACAACTAGATACGGTCGTAGAGTTCTCGCCTTGCTGGAGGACAAATATAACGTGTGGTTACCGAAACGGTTTTCTTTACTAATTGATGATCAACTGAAGGAGCTTTCCAAAGCTGGCTTACTGCTAGTATACCAAGGCATCTCCAAGAACAGCAAGACGGCGCTCATAAGATTCGAAGGTACGATTATTGCAACCATTTCTAGGATTAATCAAATCAGTTAAAAGATGTATTTTTCACATCAAATCTCGGTTAGGATGTACAGAGTGTGTTTTTTCAACTCATCCTCTACGCAAATTCGGGTTCACTTCCTTCAATAGTCTACTCATCCTCTTATATTAAAAATTTGTGTAAGAATTAAATGTAAAAAATTAATCCTTCATTGGTTAAGATATTAGCTTCGAATCTCAGTCTTGCCTAATGAAGAGGTGTTTTTTTCCACTCTTCCTCTACGTAAATGTGGGTTCACTTCCTCTATGCTGACGATTCAGGTTCGAGCCTCGCTTTATACGCTAATGTGTAATGTTAGGGTGATTGTGAGATGAAATGAAGAACCTACAGTTTAACGTGGAATCCGAACCACACATTCACAAGATGTCTTGTCAGAGGTGTGGGAAGGGTTTGAATCCCAAATTCAAATCTCCAATCTTGAATACAAATCTTAGAAAATCATGAATTTGAGAAGAAACACGATTTATTAATATAATAGAAAATACAAATAGTAATTAAATTTTAATATTATTTTATTTATTTATTATAATCCATTCAGCGTACATTCAGTCCGTTAAAAGTGTCATATTACTGGTCTGGAGTCTGGTTGTTGAGTCCATCCTAAAAATATAATTTGTTTTGAACCACCAATAAGAAATATTAAAGCTCTAAGACAACGTTCATTTAAAAAAAAACAATAACAGAGTGTACATGCAAAAAAGATAAAATTGTAATGTCAGTACAAAGCTACATAATTCTTATCTTTACACTGTTGGTAAGGCTCTGGAAATAGGTCTGCTTACTTTCCTAGTTCAAAGCTACAAATAAAGTTAACATCTTAGTGTACTTTATCAGATAGCCTTAGGCTTGATACTTCAGCTATAATATGTGCCCACTTGTAAACAATCATTGAAAACATTAAGATTATTGTTCACAATTTTAAAAACATGCATATTTTCGACCCAATACGGAAAGATAATGAAAGTTTATTTTTATTAGCACTGCGTCTTGCTACCCGTTCGGGTTATACGTCCTTACGCTAATGTGGGATGGTAGAATGATTGTGAGAAGAAATGGAGGACCTACAGTTTAACGTGAGATCCGAACCACGGTGGAGGCCTGTCATTCCTCCCATTCACAAGTTGTCTTGTCAGAGGTGAAGGAAGGGTTTAGTAATCAGATAAATCTGTGGCGGGACCGAGGATTGAGCCCCGGACCCCTCAGCATAGAGGTCTGACGCTGTGGCAGTTGTAATGAGTATACTGATCAAATTAAGAGATGGTTCTCTGAAAACAAATTTAAGAACACAATGGTGTAGTGGATTTGAAAGATATTTTTAGGGTGCTAGGCCAGCTTTCAGTACATCAACAGTAATAAATTTTCACTCCGTGATTTTATTTTTCACCACTGTGAATGAGTTTTTTTACTAACAAAAACTAATATATTAGGAGCATTACTACAAATATCTTCTGATAGCTAACATCTAGCTTGTACATACAGAATAAATTAATAGAAATCATTATTTGGAAACTTCTGATACAACTTTTTTCTTTATTAAGTTTACAAGGTTCGAATCTCAGTCATTCCGAATGAAGAGCTGAGGTTTTTTCTTACAAGGTTCGAATCTCAGTCAAGCCGAATGAAGAGAAGGGTTTTTTCCACTCTTACTCTACGTAAATGCAGGTCTGCTTCCTCTACGCTGACGATTCAGGTTCGAGCCTTGCTTTAGCCCTCCTGAATTATTTGGAAACTTCTGATAAAACTTTTTACAAGGTTCAACCCTCGGGTTCACTTCCCAATTAGTACACTGAGTGATTTTAAACTCCCGTTATGCACAAATGATGGTACATAGTGGACTACTCACCCTTACCTTTAAATGCGTATAAATCCTGAAATAAACATACATGCATACACGCATAAAGACATTAGCTTCAATGTTTGTATATCATGGGTTCATGAACTGCTAACTAGATGTCCCTGTTTGTTTTTTATAGCTGTCTCAGAGCCGCTCGAAGAGATTATAGAGCAAGCTGGCCAGAAATGAAGAGGTTAATACGAAGGAGAGAGTAGGGCCTGCTTAGAGCATAGTGCACCCACGAACTTTTTTAAAAAAACATGCCAGGACCACCAACAAAACGAGCTCGCTTGTCAACTCCTATCATTGTATCTCGGCAAACTAATGGGAATAGGGTGTATACTCTCGAGGATCTAGGTGCTAATGAACAACTTTTAATTAGATACTTGAAACATGACACCGCTCTTCGCGAAGGGAAGGTGTATAGTGCTTACATTGAACATACACCCGGGCAGATTAAGACCTCGAGCGTATTGATATTGGACCATAACAATATAGACACGCAGATTCAAAGACTTATAACCCTTTCACGAAACTTAGGTGCAGGATTTACTCAGTTTAGGCTTTACCTGGAGCCGCTAGGACTATCTATCAAACTTATTGAACAAGCATACGCCCGACGCATAAAGACGTACTCAATCAGTAATGAACTACCCTATAAGGATCCCGTACAGTTTCTCGTTGCGTGCGGGGATATTTATGTAAAGACAGTAGAAAAAGAATCAAACGCGAACGGCTCGATAAAGGTAAATTGTAGCCTCATTTGCGAGTTTAAGCATCCTACTGAAGGTAAATTGAAAAAGGCTATTTCAATTCTTCTCTATGCGATATATTTAACCCAATAAACTTGGAGGAGATATACGAGAATAATGTGGTCTTCCCACTCCTTGCTCAGATTGAGGGCTTCGTTTCTAGAGACTCGGGATGGATATACGACGGCACGTTGGAATTGAGAGTAAATTTCTCGAAAAACTCGGCTTTCACGATCGGGGCCCACGTTAAAATCCCTGAAATTATAGCCAGACGTAGAGCGCTTATAAATGTTCAATCTGAAGAAGGACTTTGCTTCCCCGTATCCGTATTGGCGCGCCTCTTTGAGCCGACAGGGAAAGCTCAGCGTTTATCATCATATCCTAATTTTCGAGACGTGCTGAATCTAGATGGAATCCATCTCCCGTTCGAAATGAGATATATCGAACGCTTCGAAAGGCTTAACGATATATCTGTTAATGTGTACACTGCAAAACACGAAGGTAGTGACTCTTATATTGACACTGCAGACAACTCTAAAACGCTAGTGATCGTTCCCGTACACGTCAGTGCTAAAGAGCGCGCTAGACATGTTCATTTATTCATGATAAGAGTGCATGGGACGGAAAATTATCATTTCAGCGCGATCAAAAATCTGTCACGGTTAATAAACCCGCAACTAAAGCCCATGTCTAATACAAGACGCAGGTATTTTTGTGACCGATGTCTGACCTCTTTTCTGAATGAAAATAAACTTGCAAAACATAAAGAAACGTGTAAAAAATTTGGCGCGGTAAGGAGTACATTCCCTCAAGGAGAAAATAAATTCCTAGCGTTCTCACAGTATAAACAACAGGAGAAAACGGGATTTATCGTATACGCTGACTTGGAGAGCTTACTTGTGCCGATAGAGACGTGTGATCCTGACACGAAATTTTCTTATACTGAGAATGTACAGAGTCATGTAGCGTATTCTGTAGGTATGTACACTAAATGTATTTTTGATGATAATCTCAGAGTACTGACACTTCACGGGAAAAGATTGTACAAATCAATTTGTTGAGGCTCTCGTAGATACGGCAAAGCGTGTACTAGATTATTATAGTACCGTAGTTCCGATGACGCCACTAACACCTGCTCAAAGAGATGCGCATAATACGGCCACTCATTGTCATATATGCGAAAAACCCTACGCGAATGATGATATCCGTGTTATGGATCATTGTCACTTGACAGGACTTAATCGTGGAAGCAGTCACGCGGGGTGTAATATTAATTACAAGAACCCTAGTCATCTGAGCGTGGTAATCCATAACGCGCGTTGCTATGACAATATTTTCCTTCTTGAATCACTTGTTGAACGTAGAGAAACTGATCCGTTCACAGGGAGTGCGTTCTTGTCAATACAGGAAAAGTTAAGGTTATTGGAGAGACTATGGGAAGATTCAAAGTAATCATGAAGTATATTCGGCACGGGTTTCGAGGGATCACAATTAAAATTATAGATAGTTTCAGCTTTCTATGTACCTCCCTAGAGAAATGTGTATCTTACCTCGAACCTGATCAACTTAAAATCACTCGTAAGTATCATCCTGATGATGAACGCTTCAAACTGGTCACTTGTAAAGGTGTGTTCCCCTATGACTATATAGATTCATTTGAGCAACTGAACGAGACTCAGTTACCGAGCAAAGATAAATTTTACAACGCGCTCACGGATAGTCATATCTCTCAGGAAGACTATGATCACGCCTGTGAGGTTTGGCGACTATTTGAATGTAAGAATCTTTGGGATTACTCGAACCTCTACCTGTATACAGACGTAACGCTACTGGCTGACATCTTTGAGAACTTTCGTGATCTTTGTATGAAGACGTATAGACTCGATCCCGGATGGTCTCTTACAGCTCCCAGTCTCGCGTACCAGGCTCTATTGAGAATAACCCGGGTACGGCTTGAATTAATAGATGACGTGGATATACATCAATTCATTGAGGGGGCTATTCGGGGAGGGGTATGTTTCGTAGCTAATCGTCACTCTGTAGCGAATAATCGTTATATGAGCTCATTTGACCGTTCCAAACCAAAGTCTTACCACGTTTATCTAGACGTGAATGGACTCTATTCATTTAGCATGTTGAGCTCATTACCCTATGGAGGGTTCAGGTGGCTTGAAGATGATGAAATTGAGCGTTTGGACGTGCTAAAAGTAGAGGACGATGCGGATACGGGGTATATCTTGCAGTTAGATCTTGAATATCCACAAGATGTACACAATGCTCATTCTGACTTGCCGTTCTGTCCTGAGAAAGGGATTCCACCCGTAGGGAAACACGAGAAATTGTTAACGACTTTAGCTGGTAAGACTAGGTACGTCATTCACTATCATCAGCTGAAGTTATGTTTAGTGAATGGATTGAAACTGTGGAGGGTATACAGGGTTCTCAGTTTCAAGCAATCTCCATGGATGGCTCCGTATGTCAAGCTGAAATGAGGAGTAAAGCGAGCAATCAGTTTGAAAACATGTTTTTCAAACTGATGAACAATGCCGCATTCGGTCGTCTTATATCTAACAATAGGGCCTACCGTACGGTAAAGATAACTACCAGGTGGGAAGGGAAATTTGGAGCGGGTAACCTCATAGCGAGTCCAAACTTTAAAAACCGTATGATCGTGTCAGAAAACCTGGTCATCATTGAGATGGAACCGCAGGAGATTTACTTTGATATGCCGATTTATGCGGGATTCGCCATTTTGGAAATCTCGAAAGTAGTCATGTACGGCCTACATTACCAGGTTATGGTTCCTGCCTTCCCTCCAGGTACGTTAAAACTCCAATACACAGATACAGACTCACTTCTCTACTACATGACTGTTGAGGACGCGTACCAGCGACTTATCCCGTTAGCTAATGACTACCTGGACACCTCCACTTACGGACAAGACAATGTTTACGGCATGCCCGTAGTAAATAAAGGGGTGCTCGGTAAACTAAAAGACAAGACTCGAGGTCGGATCATCACCGAGTTCATAGGTTTACGCCCTAAACTCTATTCATTCGCGGTGGAAGGAGATGGCGGGACGCTCAAGGCTAAAGGTGTCAAGAGTAGCGCGTTAAGAACACTCTCGTTAGAGGACTATCGTAATTGTTTGACCAATGAGACGGTAGTCATGAGAGAGGCTCGTTCAATAAGAGCTGTAGGATTCAAACTTTACACTCAAAAATTCAATCGGGTTGCACTATGCTCTATCGACGACAAACGATACATTGTAATGCAATAGATTGACCCTAAGGAGTATTTGAAAGCATTGACCATTTATCATTCTAATTATTCATATATTCAAAAATATTTTACATATAATTAAACATATTTTTCTTTATTTAAATTTTACAACCTATACGTGGCGCTTAAATCACGTCTTCCTCTAAATTATTTACTAGTTAGTTCGCGCCTCGTGGTAAGATGGCAGCATCTACTGGAGCTAAACTTAAGAAATGTTAACGTTTTTTAAAGTATTTCCTCTTCGAGAAGCTTCCAAACGCAATAGGTATTTTTCTTTCTGGGTTTGTAGGTGTGTAATTTACCGTTAGGAAGATTCCTTCGAGAAGCTTCTATTGAACTCAGATATATGTGACTTTTTGAAACTCCGTATTTTCACTGTGCAATCAGTCGTGGTCTTGAATGGACGTGCTTTAAGCGATCGGTGTTTATAATTGTTAGGCCCTCGACATGATCGTGTTTCGATTAGAAAATACTAATAACAATATGATTTCAATTTAAAGAATAAACAGATATCAAACTTTATATGATATATTATCATTTATTAAAGTCTAATGATAAGGAACGAGGCATTATAAGTAAAGCACATAGTTGCGTAATAGAAATAATGTTTTACGGAGTGAATCTTAAATGACTCTGTTATGTAATATAGCAAATAGCGACACAACGTGGGAGATTTATAATCAAAAATATTACGAAGTGTAACAAATGGCGTCCAACGAGGGGCGGAACGCGAAAAGTGTAACAAATAGCATTCCAACGAGGGGCTGAAGAAACGTAATGTAACAAATGGCGTCCAACGAGGGGCTGAACGCGAAAAGTGTAACAAATAGCATTCCAACGAGGGGCTGAAGAAACGTAATATAACAAATAGCATTCCAACGAGGGGCTGAAGAAACGTAATGTAACAAATGGCGACACAACGTGGGGGTTAATATGCGACTATTAACGCTCGCCAAGACACGTAATGTAACAACGTGTTACCTGGCTCAGTTAAAACATTACCTTGGGATCATTACTCTATAAGTGAGCAACCATCTACTTCCTTCCAAGAGACGTCGATTGAAGCTGGACCGTCATCTCTATAGTGCAAGTGTGTGTCAGTGCTTCTGTATATTCATTATATACAACTTTATCCAGTACAAGTGTGCAGGCATCTACTTCCTCCTAAGAGACGTTGATACTAACTCTCCATGTCTCTATAGTGTAGGTGAATAATTAATGTCAATGTATAAGAACTAGAAAATGTTAGTGCTTTTAAAAAAAGACTTGAGAAAAAAATATTCATGTTCTATAACTTAACTGAAGAAGAAAATATACTAATTTAGTGCGTATCTGTTTAAAAAATGTATATCATTATATTCATTAAATAGAGTTTTCTGTGCGTGTGCATGTGTGTATGTATGTTTTGATTAATAGAAGAGTGAATAATTAATGTCAATGTATAAGAACTAGAAAATGTTAGTACTTCTAAAAGACTTGAGAAAAAAATATTCATGTTCTATAACTTAACTGAAGGAAAAAAAAATACTAATTTAGTGCGTATCTGTTTAAAAAAAATGTATATCATTATATTCATTAAATAGAGTTTTCAGTGTGTGCATGTGAGTGTGTGTACGTGTATTGTTATTTTTTACCTCCCCTCTCCAGGATTACAACCCGGACCTCTCAGAGAACAGTCTGGTACAATAACATAAGGTGGCAGTCGGGATTACAACCTGGACCTCTCAGAGAACATTCTGGTACAATAACCAGCTACAGTCGGGATTAAAACCTGGACCTCTCAGAGAACAGTCTGGTACAATACCATAAGGTGACAGTCGGGATTACAACCCGGACCTCTCAGAGAACAGTCTGGTACAATAACCAGATACAGTTGGGATTACAACCTGGACCTCTCAGAGAACAGTCTGGTAAAATAACCAGCTACAGTCGGGATTACAACCTGGACCTCTCAGAGAACAGTCTGGTAAAATAACATAAGTTGACATTCGGGATTACAACCTGGACCTCTCAGAGAACAGTCTGGTACAATAACATAAGGTGACAGTCGGGATTAGAACCTGGGTCTCTCAGAGGACAATCTGGTACAATAATACAAGGTAACCAGTTACAGTAGGGGTTACAACCCCGACCCTCTCAGAGCACAGTCTGGTACAACAATACAAGGTAACCAGCTACAGTCGGGATTAGAACCTGGGTCCTCTCAGAGTACAGTCTGGTTCAATAATACAAGGTAACCAGCTACCGTCGGGATTAGAACCTGGGCCTCTCAGAGTACAGTTTGGTACAATAATACGAGGTAGCCAGTTACAGTCGGGGTTACAACCCGGACCTCTCAGAGTACAGTTTGGTACAATAATACAAGGTAACCAGCTACATTCGAAATTAGAACCTGGGCCTCTCAGAGAACAATCTGGTACAATAACACAAGGTAGCCAGTTACAGTCGAGGTTACAACCCGACCCTCTCAGAGTACAGTCTGGTACAATAACCAGTTACAGTCGGGGGAACACACACACACATACACATTACTCCTCCATCCCAGTATTCCCATGAGTATGTGTGTGGGAGAGAAAGAGAGAGAGACAGAGAGATAGAACTCGCGAGCCAACACATACGAGGCGCGGGAGGGGAGGGAAAGGGTTGAGGGGTGGGGAACACACACACACACACATACACATTACCCTTTCGTGCCCTCATACATGAAATTGTATACTACTGGAGTATATGATTAAACCTATCTGACGTATTACCTGATGTTGGTGTTAGATCAAACCATGCATTAGATTGGCCTACACCTCTCGTTTACAAACACAAACTTGGTTGCTATGGCAACTTCCTTTTACCCCTATGGTGCACTAATGGCGGCAGGTAATTCATGTTCAAAGGTGAACATCAAAAAATAAACTAACAAGAACTATTCTAAAACAATAAACTTTAAATATAAACCTCGCAAGGTGTTTCATTAAGTTAGAGTTCATAGACAAGGTCAAATTATGAATGACATAATGTATACGTCTTAAGTTCTGAACCAAAACCCATTTACCTTTTAAAATAATTAACAAAAGCAGGTTTTTTAGAGATAATGCCCATAAATATAAGTGCACAAAAATAACATCATAAATAGTATACAAAAAACATAATATGATACCAACAAAGTTTACGTGATTTTAAATTTATTATGCCCCAATTTTTTTTACGTTCAATCATGCCTGGCATATGGCAAAGTTCACAGGTAAAGATTTAGATCTATTGTCATTTAAATCAACACAAACGCCAAATGAAGTAAAATCGTAAATGTTTCTCTAAAATATTAAATCTGAAAAGTCTTAAGTCTAATTACGTTATGCTTACTGCTAAGTGCAAAGTTTTATATGTAGGAAAATATTTGAATACGCAACCAAATGCCAGTATGAGAGTTTTAAGTCCATTCATCATGGAAAGTCACTAAAAGCACAAGTTTGAAAGATCAAGTCTATTCATTATGAAATGACAACTAAGTGTCAAAAGGATTTTAGAAACGTTAAAGATTTCATCTAATATGAATTTAGCTTACATAGTTAATTTTGAAGCGTTCGCCAGCTCAAGCTAATTCCTACGCCAGTCCAATAGTGGCATATAAGTCACACGAACCTTCTTTTATACCAAAGCACAGCTTGCAGAACATGGAACCATGGGAATACATTGGGAGGGAGAACCAAAGAACATAGACGGGGAGTAGAATGTTCGATAAGCGTCTAGATGATAGTAGAAGCCGGGTCGTGGAACTGGCGGAAAGTTTCTTATCTTCCACCTAAGGTCTTTTGCTCTGGTGAATCGTCGTGAAGCACCTTAGTGGGCGCGTCTCAGTTTATCGCGATCCGTTGGGTTGATCAGGTGCGTTTGTATAATTGGGTCGGGCGTGTTTACACTGGAGTTGGCCGCATACAACATCAATAGAATAGGGTAAGTCCGTAGTTGTCTGTATTTTTGTAGTTAGCCAGAGGCTAATGCTACACTGTCAGGAGCGGCATTTGGGGACTGCTACCTACTTACCGTTTGGCCGAGTAGGATCAACATCTGGAACACTCTATATACTGTCTCAACAATTTGTTTAGTGGTGCAAGTACAACTTTCATAAATTCACACGTCAAGTCATGAAATTGTAACCAAAGTAGAATTCACATTGGTGGTTATATGGTATATGGCGTGGCTCTTACAATATACTGGACTGCCAATGACGGGAATATCAGGGCTATAATCACAGTCGGGTGTTCTGAGAGTTTTTCCTATATGGTTTTCCACTCTCCCTTTATAAAAATGCGGTTACACCATTTTAAAATCACACCTTCCTCATCCCTAACACATTAGTAAGGTTACTATATTTATTTTCATGAACCCGAGTACTAAGACGCGGTGATAGAAAAAAAATAGAGGCTTCCTATAAAAGTATTTGGTTCGAGCCTTGATGTGGTTGAAGAGGTAGTATCTACTTAATGTAGGTGACCTGGTGGTCTAGGGGTAAGGTGTCGAACCTCTGTGCTGTGGGTCCGGGGTTTAATCCCCAGTCTCGGCACAGATTTATCTGATTACCAAACCCTTCTTTCAACTCTGACAAGACATGTATTAATCACAATTGGTGGATGTGGGGAATGCCAGGCCTCCACTGTGGTTCGGATTCCACGTTAAACTGTAGGTCCTCCATTTCATCTCACAATCACCCTACCATTTCACATAGGCGGAAGTGCGTATAACCCGAATGGGTAGTAAGACGCGGTGCTAATAATAATAATCTTCTTAATGTGAAGTTAAGTGATGTACAGTCATTTGGAGTTCATTATAATAATGCGTTCCAAGGTTCCAAAAACACTCAAAAGTTTAATTACTATATATGACGTTCATTTTCTGAGTCAAATGCCTCTATGGGCATGTGACTTACAGACTAACTATATTTTAGGACAGACACGACAACCAGTCCCCAGCCGTTTATTCATCACTGTGAAAGGTGAAGCCCAATTTCACCAATGATACATTTTAGGTCATGTCAGGAATCGAACTCGGGAACCTTAGCTCAGTAGGAAGAAGGCTGAGATTAGGGTCTTGGGTTTGCAATAGACGAAAACTGAGAAAAATTGTATAATTTCATAAGGATAAATTAATGGTTGGGAGACTAGATGTTGTATCTGTTATAGAATTAAGTTATTTTGTAAGTCTTGTTCTTTTGTACACATCTGGTTCCGAAAGTGCCTATTAAATATCCCAATTTTAAACTCAGCACTACACAATTAACGGGAGGTCTTAGGTTTTGGTAACTGAAGTGGGTAAAGCGCAGATCAAAACTCGTTAAAAACTATAATTTTTCAAATACTCAAATGCGTTAAGTTCTTACAAAAAGGAAGAGTGTCCTTTCAATTTAATAAAAAAAATCCTGATTAATTTATTGTTTCCTGGATGCTAAATAAAACTATTACTGAACACAGACCTAGCTCTCAGTATAGCAAAGTGCTAGGACGGCAATGCTAGGCTAGCACTAACTACTCGCGATAGGTCAGTCCACTGAGAAGTTGTGTGAAGACGATAGAACGGAGGTCAAAGGTTAAGTGTGTACAACATGTACAACATGTACAACATGTACATTATTGTTTAATCTGACCACAGCATTTTTATGAGTGATGCTTTAAATACCCAGGTTTTTATCCCACCTGATATTTGTTTTATTTTAATTAATTTTCCCCAGTAAACAAATTTAAGTTTATCGGCACTTTTCATTTGGCGTGGAAGTGCAGAGCCGTGGGAACAAGCGGTTATCTTCAAGAATTTTTATTGTTTTACAGTTTTATTTTCGGAAATAGTTTGTTCAAGAATAGAAGCATGTTGATTAAGTTATACTTTTTATATACACCTCCTCTATAATTTTAACAGTGATCAAATATCAATAATTTTGACATTTTTCAATAGAAAACTGTAGGGTGCACAACAAAAATTAAGAAAATGTAATAATTAATAAACATTGATACATTACCTTAAAAGAGGTGTTGAAAATAGTACTACAACAATTTCAATTGTTCTCGAGGAAACAGATATTTCCAAACGTATGATTTTTCCGCAAGACCTGTCCGATAGCTAGCGCCATCTACGGTTTCCATGATCATATGTTCTTATTGGTGCGGAAGGATACTTTGGTCGGTTGTGAAACCACGCCACGCCTTTCACCCTCCCGCCCACCATCCCACAAAATACGCTTTAGACTTGCACTCGACAGGACCAAGGGCCTTAAGGGGTAATAATGAAATTGCAGTTAAATTATATTCACCTTCCTCATTCTTGTCTCATAAGTGTAAAAATGCAGATAGCCTAGACAGTAAATTGTTATGCACGAAAAATGAAACATTCAAACTATTTATATCAGCATGCCTTACTACCCATCCGGGCTGTACGCATATTTACTAGTTACTCCAATGTGTTAGGGATAAGTTAGGTTGAATTTAGAACATGTGTGTCAAATCTGCGTGGAGAAAAGGTGGAAAACTATTTAGGAAAATCCACAATTATTACAATTGACCGTTAACTAGAACCATTTTAAGAAATTCCTACTTCAAATCACATAATCTTCAGTCACTTGATGATACAAGATAAACTAATAATATTGTAAGACGTTATAACTGCTATCCGCACTAAGATGGGTTTGTATTTAATAAAAGTCCTTTCTACCACATTACATCCTAAATAATAGTGGAGGTATTTATTCTGGCTCAAAGCTATGCATTCAATAATAATAATAATAAAATAATAATAATAATAATAATAATATAATATAATTATTCCATTTTAATTTGATAATAATATGTTAGAGAATAGTCAGAAACATCTTTTAATACACTAACAGCGAACTAACAATACTATATATAATAAAAGGCATAATCCACTCATTTACTCACTCATCACTGCATTTCCTCAAAACTGAACATTTTCTTGTCAGGAAAGTAGCATGATTTCCCAATACAAAATAGGGATCCAAAAATTAGAGGCTATGATAAAAAATATATTTTTAGGTGAAGTAGACAATTAAAATTTGTTGCCATGTAAATAGATAAGTCTAGATAAGCGATTAAATCCTAAAATTTTAAATTTCCATGAGTGTATTGGATAAAAGGGGCTGGTGGGTTTAAAATTTCAAAAACTAGTAGTAAAAACTATTTCTCGGTTTTGTATAGAACTGAAATATGGCAGGTAAATAAATATACCACTACAAATAAATATTAAGGGTGGACAATATTTAATTTTTAATTAGGACTTTGGGAAATTTGGTAGGGGGTAAGCCCTTAACAAAAAAAAAAACTATTAGGTGTGTTAGAAATTTAAATTTGGCAGGCAGTTAGAAGGACAACTACAGATAAACTTACAGTCTTAAAATTTAAAATGTTTACGCAGGAGTTGTTTAAATAGAAAAGGAGGGGATTTATACTTTCCAAAACTGACGGAAATAACGATTTTTCCACGTGGTATAGAAATGAGATTCGGCAAAAAGGTATAAATAAAGAACGCTCTAAATAACCACAAAGACTTACGATTTTAAATGACTAAAAGGGTAAGGAAGGGTAGAAGGGTTGGTTGAAAAAAATATTTTAGGTTAGGCAGAGAATTTAAATTACTATCTAGGAAGGGGCTGGTGAAGTAGGGGTTTTCAAAATTACCAAAACTAAAATAATAAACTACTTTTCAGTCTGGTATAAGATTGAACCACCCAAAACAACACAACAATTAAGGTATGATCGTTAAATTTAAAATGAAGAAGCAGTCAATGGTGTAAGAGGGTAGGGGGTCCCTTAAGTCTCCTAAAACTAATGTAAAAAAAATAATTTTTGTTGTGATATAAAGTAGAAGTTTGACATTTGAGTAAAGAGACATTCCCGTAGAGCCAAATTACGTCTGTATGTATCGAATTTCATAATTTAAACCCGGGAAATTGAAGCGCTCACATTTTATCATTTATCTTCTGTTTGGTTTTAACCCATTTTAACATTTATATACTATCTGTTGTTATTATTATTATGATTAGATTTACTTTTTGTTCTTTTTAACCTTTCTACTCTTTTTACCCTAAGCTATTCCTCCGGTGAGAATCCGAGCACTTCAAGCTAATGTACAATATATAGCTGAACTGCCACTATTTACAAATGCGGTAGAGTATACAATATTATTTTACAAAATATTATATTTAATTAATTGAAATTGATAGAATTTAAAATGTAGTAGGTAAATATACAAAATATATTCATTAGACAATATGTTATAGTTTGAATTCTATGAGATCATTAGTGAAAGCTATATAGGCCTATTTATATTAAGTTTTAATAGATTTTATTCTTTTTCATTTCCATAGTGATAATTTTTCACACATAGATTGCAAGATTAGTTTAATGTTTTAACATTTTCTCAACAAATTGTATATTGCCACGTGAGCTGAGACATCAACCTCGTCTGATCAGGTTTACCGATGATAGAAAGGTCGGGGTTCTAATCCCAGCTTGGTGTATCAGAATTATTTATACTGAATGGTTTCCCATCATTTGTTAAGTTTACCCTCCCCATCCTGCACCCTTATTGTATATAAACACGGTATGGTCAAACAAGTAGTACCTAAGACACAATTTCAATAGATACAGTATCATTATTTATAGTAGAATTCTGGTCTATGAAAATTTTAGAAAATAATAATATATTTATTTGTGAGCAACATTGATAATGTTTTACTGTATTATTTATAGATGTTAATAATATTTATAAAAAATGATGGCCGTGGATCACAAGACTTGACGAATGAACACATTACAGCAGCTTTAGTAACTTTAGTAATTATCAAACAAGTCCCTTCCTTTCTAAAGATAACAGTAGCTCATCGGAACAAGGTGTAAGTATATTGCTTAATATGTAGTGCTGATTGTATCTGGATACATATCAACCACATGTCTCCACTGGCGGCCGGGGTTCAATCCTCGGTCCCGGCACAGATTTATCTGATTTCCAAACCCTTCCTTCACCTCTGACAAGACATCTTGTGAATGTGGGGAATGCCAGGCCTCCACCGTGGTTCGGATTCCACGTTAAATTGTTGGTCCTCCATTTCATCTCACGATCACCCTACCATTACACATTAGCGTAAGTGCGTATAACCCGAACGGGTAGTAAGACGCGGTGCTAATAATAATAATAATAATAATAATAATAACACATGTCTCCACCTGCATTAAAGGATCACACTGAGTGGAGAGGGAGAGAGAGAGAGAGATAGCCAAGCTATTCCTCCAATGTGCCTTACTGGCGAGCATAGACGTATAAACTACACGTCCACTGACAAGCTGGTTTGGCTGATCTTGCCGTCTCAGAAATGGACTAAAACGCTTATCATCGTGATAAGAAGATGTTTAACTGTGAAATGAGGTGGTATTAAACAATCGTGTAGTTGTCAGTCATCCTGTCAATAGTGGAATGTGGTGAATCGAACTATAGCGTTTAGTCTTTTGTAGGTTTTTTCCCCTTTGGGATTTGGGTAGGTGGGGATTTTAAGGTATGATGGTGTTTTGAGATTGATCTGTGAAGGTTATTAAGGCCTAAGTTTTTGTTAGGGAGGGTGTGGGGAGATCTTGATGTTCTTAGTAGCTTGGGATACTCTGTTTATTTACCATCTGGCGCCAATCTTATCGCATGACTCGTAATAAACTTAGTCGGCTTATGATAAACAATTTGTTTCCCATTAAGTTGAAAGATATCAAAACACATTCAGAAGCGGTCATATTTGATTTATGCCTTGTCAATGACCTTCTCCGGAGACTTTTTGTTTTGTAAATATAAAATTTTTCATAAGTGAGAAGCTGATTTACTTAGGTAAGGGAATAGATAAAGGATGAACAGCGAAATAGGAATTGAGGAAATTCTAAAAAAGACAAAATTGACAAAATTAAACGAGTTTAGAGAAGCAGCAAATGAGGCATAAGTTCTGGCCTAGATAATATTTTGAACTCATTCCAATATCGCCCCCTCCACATAGCCTTCACCACCCCCTTTTCCCGTGGTCGAGTGGTTAGACTTCAACTCTACAAACTAAAAAGAGTTTTACACCTTACGCTTACGTGGCAATGCCTTGACCTCAGTGTCCTCAGTGTCCTCACTGCCCTCATGACAAGTCCCTTGTCAAATGACCACTCTTCACTAAATATTTAAGGTGTTATGAGTCTGTAGATGGTACCATTTGAAAGTCTCAACTATTTAATCTGATAACTCACATATTGAAAATCAAGGTACCAGGGAGTATTTATATACTTTTCTCTGCACATGATAGAACCAGTGCATTGATTATTTGAAGAAACCTTAATATCACGAGACGTTCTTTCATTGGATTCTACTTAGCAATTAAAATGAAATATAAAAAAAATACTTAGAGAGTAATGCAGGAGTTTTTATTTATTTCATAACATGTGCTAACACGAAATTGGATCTTCAAATGAAATTGAATACTTGGCATTTTATTGGCGAGTATTTAAAGGATAAAATTAGTTAGAACCAATTAGCAAAAATTAGAATATCAGGGAACTTTATTTAGGCACATACATCCAAGTATATGTGAAGTCAAAGAAACTATTAAGAAGTTAAGGAACCATAAAATCTCCAGGTATAAATTAAATACCAGTATAGTTAATAAAGGGAGATGGTGAAAAGTTAGTAATTGACATTCAAAAATTGTTATGTTCTATTTGGAACCATGTATCACAAGAATGGAAGGAAGGTATTATAAAAACTACTTTCAAAAAGGGGGATAAAACCAAGCATAATGACAGTAGAGGTATCTCACTACTACCAAAATGCTATAAACTTCTATTCAAAACAATATTAATGAGATTGACGCCATATACAGAGGAAATAATTAGGGATCATCAGTGTGGATTTCAACGAAATAGATCAAAACAAGATCATATTGGTACCATCCGGCAAAATGTTAGAAAAAACTCAAAGCTCAAGATAGGGAGAGGGATAAGGTGGACTGGAGAGAACTAACTCAAGACAGATAAAGTGTGTAATGAGGTGGACTGGATAGAGCTAGCTCAAGATAGGTAGAAGTGGGTTGGATAGAACTATTTCAAAATAGTTATAGGGTATAATGAGGTGGACTGGGTAGAACTAACTTAAAATAGTGATAGGGTATAATGAGGTGGACTGGATAGAACTAGCTCAAGATATATATAAGTGGCGTACTTTTGTGAGTGCGGCAATGAACTGTCGAGTTCATGGTGCCATAGAGTAAGTAAATAAGTTTAGTGGCCAATTTTGTTGATTGTAATGAGAATTAACGATTTTAAAACAATGCCAATTTGCACAGTAGCAGACGTCATTGTTATCCACCCTTTTATGCTTGAAATTGCTAGAAGAAAATAGTACCACTGCATCACAATTATATACCTAATATTCATATAACCAATACAATTTAACAGTCCATAAAATGTATTTTCCTTTACCAAAGCTCATATTTTCAAAGAAGAATCAAAACATGGGTGAACAATGATATGTAAATATTTACATTTTAATAACGAACGTTTTGAATATAATTTGTACTTTCTCCTATGATCCCTGATCCCTAAAAAATATTTTTTGCAATACCTTCCTTCTGCTTGTTACTAGGACTAGAACCGAAATAATTTTACTGATCTGTGAAAACCTGGTACTTATATAGGGCGATTATGAGGTTTCTTAGAGATATTTTTGTAACTATCCATACAACCTTAAAATTAAGGGTACGGTGAGAGTGGTTACCCTTGCGGATGATATATTTATTGTGGTTGAAGCAAGAACTAGACGTGAACTTGAGACCAAGAGCAATGCAGTTCTCACTGGTTTGAACTCGTGGTTCGGGAAGTTTAAACTACGTTTGGCACCCGCAAAGACGACCTATGTGCTGTTTAGGGGAGCACTCAAGAGAAACCCAATGATTAACATTGATAGAATATAAGACGTAGCAGCTATACCAGATACCTTGGGGTGATGTTAGGTGAGAAGCGTGGTTTCATGACACATGTAGAGAATATATGCGGAAGAGCCTTGAGAGTTATGAACAAGATAATAAGCATAGGACAAGGGAGGTTTAGACGGTCTATTCCATTAATCAGATTATATCATCAGGCATTGGTAGTCTCCATAGTGGACTATGGCACAAGCACATGTGCTCAACAGCTGAGGAAGGTGAGAATTAAGAGGAATATCAGGAGCCTTCAGAGGAGTATTTTTCTTAGGCTCTCTGGCGCATATAAGACCGTGACTACCGATGTGCTGTGCGTCACCGTCGGTATCTGAATACTGGATCTGGAATTTAGAAAGATAACGGCAATATATTAGATACGGGAAGGCAAACTGAGAAAGGCAGGAGAGTTAACACATGAGGGGGTAACAACTAAGCAGAAGGTCAAGAACGATATTGAAGAAGAATGGCAAGAGGACTGGACAAATAGTACAACGGGTAGAAGGACTTAAAAAGCTCTTTCCTGGTGTTAGGAAAAGAGTGAAAATGAAATTCTTGAAGCCCACAGCTGGATTAGTACACTTTATCACAGGCCATGGCTAATATAGGGCCACTATACTTGCAAGAAGATTAACAGATTCTAGACAATGCGATTGTGAAAGAGAGTCCACGCTGGAACATGTGGTATTAGATTGTGTGGAAACGATAGATGATAGGAAGATTCTGCAGGTTCCACCTCAAGCTAGTACAATATATCACATTTTGCGAGACGTGCATCAGTGGAGATTCTTGGAAGCAATCGCTGATGATGCATCGAAAAGAGAACGTGACAGATACGTGAAATAAATAAAGACTAGGATACGGATTAGACTTTACATTGAAGAAAATGACATAACTGAGGAGGATAGCAACACTACTGGAAGTAGGGACGTGACATCAGAATCTTACGATGTACTACCAAACTGGCACAACCAGAATTAGAGTATGCAAAATTTATATGCTGGCTGGAAGGATAGAATGTGATAGGAAACTCCTAGTTAACCGGAGCCTGGCTGAGGGAAGGCGCCTTCTGTATTTCAATAGTCTAAACTGCTGATGAACCGGAGAGCGCCGGAATACCAGCTAGGAAGATAGTCACAAAAACTAACACCCTCTTAGATGGAAGAATCAACCCCTCGCTCGAAGAGTCCAGCCCACTTAGAAACAAGTTTGTTACTGGGCTGGAGCTGTCGGGTAGCTGGTCCGTCAACCAGTCCATCGGATGACTGCAATCAGTAAAAAGGATGTAACCGGCAACAACACCTGAAGACCCTGCAGCCACATAAGAAGAATGTTATGTATTTAGGTTAGGTTAGTTTTAATTATTATTATTATTATTAGGTTAAGTTAGTATTAGGTCCATATAGGTGGTGGTACAATACACAATGTTCAGTTCAATATACTATGAAGAGATTCATTCTAAAAATAAAGATGAAAAATTGCGTTGGAAATCCTCCCTGGAATGAACGCATGATGTCAAATCCAGAAGGTGAGGAAAAGATCATGGATGCCGGGACCCAGCCAATATAAACATGCTCCTAAATAAATATAGAGGAAAAAAAGAGGAATACGAGACAACAATAAAAGAAGTAAAATGAGAAAGTTGGGAAAAGTTTATGAAGAAGGAACTTGAAAAGAGACCATGGGGAGTACCCTTCAAAATTGCAACGGGGAAAAATCAAACCACCAACTTCAATCTCTACTCTATAAAGGGCTAATGGGAGCATGAATACCAGATGGGAGGAGTCTTCCGAACTATTGTTGGATACTCTGTTATCTGATGACATTGAGGAAGGATGGAGTGAAGAATAATTGAGATGGCGTAGGGAGATGCAGCATGATGACAAATACGGGAATGAAGATCACCTTCATGGACCAGGAATACAAGATCAAGTAATTAGGCATATGACTAAATTAAAGACGAATAAAGCACCCGGGACGGATGCTATAAAGGCCGAGGTGTTACAAAAACTGAAGAATATCATCTTCCCCTATTTAACTAAGCTTATTAACGAGTGCCTCACTCAGGGAAAGATCCCAATCATCTGGAAGCTGAGCGAGGTGGTTGTGCTGAGCAAGGAAGATGATAAAGATCCACAGCTCACAAAGTCATACTGTCCAATATGCCTATAATAGCTTATCACCAATCAATGTTGCTGTCCGTGTTAGGTTATAGATCTAGCCTGTAAGTGGAGAGATAGAAAAAAGTATTACCCTCTAAAATGCTGCGGAGACAACAGAGACGTATTCTTCTGAGGCTCTCCGAGAAATATAATACAGTGGCAACATTTGTGTTGAGTGTGGCCCTGGGTATCTGTCCCTTGGACTTGTAAATACGTAGGAGGGGTGCTATGTACATGTTGAGAAAAGGGAATATATCAGGGCTGAGAAAATAATTATAGCAGTAATAACAACAGTTGCAGAAGTAATTCAGGTTATAGAGGAAGAATGTCAAAATTTATGGGACAATAATGAAACTGTTTCCGAGTGAGGGTGAGCGGGTTTTGATGAAGCATTTGCAGCCTTCAGAAGGTTCCGTACAGTACCTGTAAAGGCCCGTACAAAGCATCCCTTTACGAAAGATGACTTACTGACACTGCACTATGGATTGTGGAGAGGATGCTACGCCAGAACATGTAGTCCTTGGATGCTCTAACACACTAGAAGTCAGAAGAATTCAACAGCAGGAGAAACATGGAAGGTTGGTAGGAGACATCCTGAGATACCCTGTGAGATGGAAGTACCTTGACACAATCGCAACGATAGTAGCATAGAAGGAAACTAACTCGTATATAGAGAGACTAGAACAAGAAGACAGTTCTAGATGAGGAAGGCAGAATATATTAAAGGTGATGGAACAGGTGACGCAGAGAGAGACCAACAGTGACACAGTAAGAGGGTGGACTGAAGAAGAAGAAACTATACCAAACTGGCCTAGTGAGTAGATCAAAATAACACAGAAGTAAGAACGAACAAACTGGACTTGAGTAAATTAGATTAAACCAAACATAATACAGACAGTAGATACTGAACGAACTGGACTGAGACATATCAGAAGGGTTTCGGGAAGCCGTTTAAAGTTGCTGAAGTACAGCCGGAATGGGTGTTTTGACTGGGTCAATCCTGGATGGACCAGGTGGCGCAAATCCTGGCAAGACAAATCGTCTGAGGAAAGAACATAGAAGAGGGAAGTCTTCCTGTTGCCGCTAACTTGCATCACTTGGCAACAAGAGACTGCGAGTGTTGATGGCTCGGGCCTTTCCTTGTCAACTGATGGAGATGGCTGTCTGCAGATGCAGACATCCGGTACCATCGGGAACATCGGAAAATAAGAACGTCCAGGAAATAGTGCACAACTACCTTGTAAATGCAGTATGACTGCATGGGGTAGTAAGGGATTATTAGGTATAGTTCAAGATTATGGCTGAATTATTATTGAGAGGGAGTATTATACCTAAAATAGGGAGAAAATAAATTAGTAATCTAGACTCAATAAGAATGCTGGATAGTAGACGGATTACTATCTCCAATAGGGTGCGTCCCCTGGTGGTGGACAGGGGAACGCTTGTCCCAGCCGTACTGCTTGGGAGCTCCCATAATATAGGTTCTGGTGGTTCCTAGGGGGTCTGGCTGAGAATGGTACCGGGCAGTTAAAATACCCGGGGCGAGCCAACTAGTTAAATTAAAACCTTCAAGAGTAGAAGTGGATCTAGGATCCTAACCAGATAGCTATGATATAAATTAAAAGCATGTATCAAAAATAACGGATAATATTATAAATTGAAACCCAATTTGGACTAAATTATAAGAAGCTGAGTTTTATCATGCCGCGGAATAGAAAATCCCCTAATGGTAGAATGATACGTGAGAATGATGATGGTGGTAAGCAGTGGGGACCTACAGCTTAACGTGGGAGCCTGGCATTTCACACATTCACAAGTTGTGAAATCACACACTTTGCCAGAGATGAAGGAAGGGTTTGGTAATAAGATAAATCTGTGCCCGGACCGGGATTTGAACCCTTAAAACAGAAGTCGGACCACTTACCCCTAGACCACCAGGTTCCCTCACCTTAAAATTTGTATTTATGTAATTTTTCACTTGTATTAACGTATCCTATATTTGTATAGCATTATACGATTAGTGTTTTATGCTTTTTATTGAGGACGAAAATAAAAATTATTATATATTCAAAATTTCAGATATCTTTCACACGGGTGGTATTTATTGTAAGGATAAAATAATTAAGACGCGATTATACAGTATACACGTCTTATAAACTGGTGTTCGACATAATTTGGTTTATATATTATTCACAGAAAACCATGTAAATAAAAGTCAACGTATGTTCAAATGTTTTATTGGATTTAGTTAATGTATTTTAAAATGTATTCATGAAATATTTGTCCATTCTTTTCGTATATCTAAAATACGTGATTACTTTTTAAATTAGCTACAGTATAGTCTTAATAATCCAACCTAAACGGGATCGACAGCTGGTCGGATTACCAAAATGTCAGATAATATGGAAACAGTTGAAGGAGGAAGGGAAAGAGCAGAAAAACAAATCCACACTACTATAAATAGAAATGCAGAATAGGTATAAAATAAGGTTTGTTACTAATTATTCTTTTTATGACTTGAAGTTTTTCTTCAATTGAAAGAAACCCTTATTTTCTCTTTTAACTTGCCGTAGTTCTCGCACAGTAAATTTATATTAATGAGAAAATGCCAAACTCAATGACAGTATGAACGCTTACAGAGCTACAACCACTGAGGTATGTGACATGTGACACACTCACTGACTGATGGTACTGGGAGAATAATATGCCAGGGATACTGCACAACAATGTAAATTGCGTCATGAAGATATGTCGGATTATCGAGATTCTATTGTACTTTTATAAGCTGGTACCGCATTCCAACTTTGACACGTAAAACAAACTAGGACAGGACAAACGTGTTTTTTAAACTTTGTACAAGATTGAAACAAAATATATACGCACGTGGGTGTTTATATTTGTTACGAGTTTGGTTAAAATCAGTCCATTAATAAGCTTTGATGGCAATATATAAAAACCATTGTTAGGAATAGTAAAAAAATATTTTATTAGTTTTTTGTTGGAAATAAGATTTTTTTCCCTTATTAGATTTCTTCACGATCTTTCACACTGAGGACACAGAATGTCTAGAATAAATCAGAGCTCTAATTCGTGACATTTTACTAGAATTGTAAGAGTATAATTTTATTTTATTAATGTACTCTTGACAATAAATATAAGCTGTGATGGATAAATGCAACCATGTCCTTGGGATGGATACACATTTCTCCACAACAAACAAAGTAAAACTTTTATAGCCATAATCGGTCATTGTATGCGTTCATTTTCAAGTTTTAGTTTATCGAAATCAATTAGGGACTATATAAATAATAGCGCCAGCAAGAATTAACGTTTACTCTGAAAGGTGGCGAACTTACCTTGTTTTGTGGCTTAAAATATTGGACCATAGTGTAACTAGTTACTATTATCATCCAGGGTGACGGAATATCCCATCACTTTAAACTAATTTTGAATACAAACGTTTAAAAACCTTAACTTAAAAATTAGAAAATGTCAGGTAAACTTTCAATAAATTCAACATTAATCTATATACATGTATTTGAGGTATTTGCAAAAAATCAATGCAATAATTTTATTAATGCATTCATTCAATTACATAATATAAACAATAAATTATCAGTTAAGTTGAAAGCTGACGTGACAATGTACATTAAATTTATTTTTATTTTAGTGACGTTTCTTACTACTCGTTTGTGTTAGACGATTATGTACTTATTACGTTAAGCTGTTTGTGATGAGGAAAGTTGATTGTATAGGATGTGTACCCGCATATGCATGGAGGATGATTGGAAAACCATTTAGGAGACACACCCCCTTAGAACCAATTACCAAAATTTGAACTTTGTTCCACCCGTCATCGGCAGTCCAGCCTACAGAGAGGTTAGCGCTTTAGATCCTTTGGTCTCCCAAGCGGCTCTTTGGCTGCATTAAAACTATGTCCATTTTTATTTTGAGTTGTGAACCTTAGGTCAACATACATCATTTTAGAACTTTGTTTGAAACTTTTTAGATATATTAATTTTATTTAAAATATATAATTTAATTATTATATAGTTGTTATGGGGAAAAAATTATATATATTCACTATGGAGAGAAAAATAACATTACATGTTGAAGTGGAACTATGTGCATATAAATATTGATAGGGTATATATATATATAAATATTATATACGTGTTATTGTGATTATGTATTAAGTATATTGTATTTGTACATAATCACAAACGTAATATATAAACACACATACATATTTAATTCCACTTTAACATTAAATGTATTTTCCTATAGTGTATTTGGTAAACTTAGAATTAAAGTCTATAATAAACATAGCTTTAGTTTTCACACAAACAATTGTAAAGCATGGCTTTTTATTATTATTATTATTATTATTATTATTATTATTACTATTATTATTATTATTATTATTATTATTATTATTATAGTAGTAGTAGTAGTAGTAGTAGTAGTAGTAGTAGTAGTAGTAGTAGTAGTATAGTATTACTAGCATCGCGTCTTACTACCCGTTCGGGTTATACGCACTTAAGCTAATGTGTAATGGTAGGGTGATTGTGAGATGAAATGAAGGACCTACAGTTTAACGTGGGATCCGAACCACGGTGGAGGCATAGCATTCCGCACATGGCTTTATTAAATACTTACTAAATAACTCAGTTTTTGGCATGACCCCTCTCCCAGATCTCTATCTATTCGTTGCATTAAACAACTCAATTAACAATTGAGCTGATATTATTTTTAAACAAAGACAACTATTTTATTTACCAATATATATCTATATACAAACCATGGTTTCCATGGTGATGTAAACAAAGAATGATTTATTGATAAACCACTGCCCACACAGGAGAAAAAGATGGAAAATTCGCTGGGAAAATTGGATTTTAGTTTTAGGCCAGTATTTTTACTGGTATCCTGATTCCCTAATCCTTAAAATGAGTGTTTGATTGTCAAAGGTGTAATTTCTATTACTAGAAACGGGTTTATCAAATAATATATATTAAGATATATGATAAAGAGAGAGAGAGAGTGATAAAATGTGACTGTGAAAATGAGAGTGTGTTTGAATGTGTGATTGTATAAGTGTGTGGGTGAGTGTGAAAATGAGAGTGTGAGATATGAGGTGTGAGAAAGGAAGCGTAAGAGACTGATAATGAGCAAGTGAGAGAGATCGAGTGAGTTTGAGTGAGTAATAGTGAGAGTATGTGTATGTGTTAGAGAAATACTGGGAGAAGAGGGAAAGAGGGTGTGTAGGAGAGAGTGTGAGAGAGAGAGAGTGTGTGTGTGTGTGTGAAGAGAGAGAGAGAAAGAGATAAAGAGAGTGTGAGAGAGGTGTGTGTGAAAGAGTGTCAGATAGAGCTAGAGAATGTGAAAATATAGATGTGGTACTTAAACATTAGGGTACTTTGAAATATCATTTCCTCAAAATTAAGTATCAACATGGAAACATAACTGAACTTACTGTATATTTAAGAATGTGAAAAGATAGAGTACACAAAACAATACTTTTAAATATCATATCTTCGAAATTAAGCGGTAAAATGAAAACATAGATTAACTTAAGTATTTGTATTGTGTTACCATTTTCTAATATGAACATCAAAACCCATTATTTGAAAAAAAAATTAACACCAAAACTAATATATAGATATCATATTCTGAAAATTGAATAATGAAATCTGGACACGGGAATCGAACCCAGTACCTTTGGATCAGTACACCAATGCTCCTGCATGCAATGCAAGCATAAATAATAGCCTCGTCTATTTGACTCTTAGATATTTAGATAGTTAAAATGGCTATTTTTTAACAGTCTTCAAGATCATTTTATAGTTTTTGAGCTTATAATACATAGCTGAACATATTTAAACATTTTATCATGCACGAAACAAAACGTAGACAATATTTTCGCGAACTTAACAACTTAACTTTTAATTTTTTAAATTATGCTAATATTATTGATTTAAATTCGAATTAACGATAACATTCCAATAAAAAATAAATGTGTCCCCAGTTTAGAAATCTCAATAAATGTGTTATGACCAGCATCCAAAGAGAAAATTGTGACGTGTTTGTAGCCAAAGAGATTTAGAGCCATGCGAAAATAACGGTTTTCATGGTGACTAAACAAAGAAAGAAAACTGAAATGTATCTGTGAAAATTGGGTTTTCGTAGAAAACTACTATTTTCCCGACATCCTGGACTCCTAACCATTAAAATGAGTTGTCGTTTATCAAAATCTGTTCAGTAATTTCCTCGTAATTTCTATTACCGAAAACGGGATTATCAAATTATATATAAGAATATTCCTTGAACGAAGGTATTTTAACGCTTTTTGTGTAATGAGCTGCACGTAACAAGTTCAAACAAATAGGGTAGCACTTACCCTCTGCTCTGTTGGACTCTAATTCTGGCGCGCACTTCCACTGACCTCCTCTCTCTATCATACAATTCCATAGACTGAACGGAGGAGGCGTGTTCCTACTCTCGGCTCGTGAAGAAAGCCACGCCCGAGAAAAACAAGTGAAGGTAACTCTGCGCGCTTAGTTGTCGTTTCCTCCACCTGGACTATTCTCGAAGATTCTTCAAGTTCCCTGGGTGACCGGCAGATTCCCCGCTCCATCCCTCCCAATCCACCTTTTCCCCCCTTTCTCCCCCGCTCTCTGTGGACATGTCAGTTCGTTAGCTCACATATATTGGAACGTTTCGCTAGTATCGTTACTCATTGTACCATAGGCTTGCAGAAGGTGAGAGCGGTGAATTAGACTAAGGGTTAATTAAAATCATCAAAATTCTCTTTTAGATAATGAGGAAGAATCTCTTTAAAATTACTGTTTTGGACTTGCAAATTTAAATTTCCTATCATGGGAAGGGTTTGTTGACTCTCTATGGGGTTATTGTGTAATCACATTTTTAATATTAAATTAACGCTTTGGGGAAACTTGCTATTTGTTCACACGAGAACTTGTTCCCTATTTTTTGCTCCAGGGGTCTGTTACATATTTGCCGCCGCTCTGATCTAATTCGTTTGGGATTTTTTGGGGAACATATTTTTGGGGAAATTAGCCTTTATAGCGGGAATATTATCCTTTATATAAGTGGGGCCACCCACATTTGATTGTGGGCATGCATTGCGACTTAATTAGTTAATGGGGAAGCAAACTGCCCTAATTGTATGGTTCTTTCTGAGTTAGACAGGGCACTTGCACTTATCTCTGTTCTATTTACTTTATGCTGTACGCGAATCATAGTAGTTGTAAGATATTTCGTTTGTGTAATGCCCTAGAAATTGTCGTCATTATTGGCTAGCTAGTTGTTTTTTTATATTCGCCTTTGAAATCTCAAGTTGAAATAGATATTTGTATTATTTGTAAAGTAGAGTCCTTGCTGGATATTCATATCGTAGGCTCTGCGAAGTATATATGTTGTTGGCATCTCCCTATTTAATAGTAATGTTTTACTTTAAACTCTCTATAATATTTATAAATTATAACGCAGCTTTATTCTGTATTTGAGTCCTCGAACTTACGTGGGCTGGCCGTAGTAAAGACATAGTGATTAGTCATTGCTTAATATCGAAGTTTAACTTAAACTTTCTAGTCAAATTCATCTTTTGTGAAAAGTGAGGGACAAATTAGTCAAGAGACAGCTACGCTGACCACTCGGGTTGGGACAAATGAAAATGTCTATAGTGAGCTGACAGGCAGGGTCCAGCGACTTGAGAATGGTTATGTAAGGAACACTACCTCAGCACAGGAGCCGCTGTTGTCCGCAAGTAGTACTCGGAGGACGTCACCAGGGCAGGCTGGATCTAACCACATACAAGGTGAAGTGCCCTTAGATCTGATTAAGGCACGAATACCTAAATATAGTGGGTGTAAATCAAACTTGTCTGCAGTCCAATACATCACCAGGATTGACTGTGTGGTAAGTTCAATTGATAACGAACAATTGAAAGTACACCTACTAACGAGTGGTTTGAGAGACGAGGCAGCCCGTTAGTCTGAAAATTATGAATGGGATTGGGCCAATTATGCAACGGCAAGAAAAGCCTTCCTGGGAAAATGGTGGTCGACGCACCAACAAGACATGTTCCTACAAAAGCTTTTTAATGGGACATACGACTTGCGTCGTGAAACGACGATGGAATATATACAGCGCTTAAAGAACCAAGCTGACTACCTGGACAACCCAATAAGAGAAGAGAGGTTCATATCCCATCTGATACAACACTGCGACTGGAATACTAAAGATATCTTGATAGCGGCAGGGGTAGCCAATATGGCGCAGTTACTCCAAGTCACAGAGAGGCTGGACTTACGCAATAACCGGGAGGGAGCACAGAATATGCCAATACGGAATAAAGGGCTACAATATAATTCACAAGGTCAAGGGTCACCGAGATTAATTCCAGGACAGCAGCCCAGAAAATACAGGGAACAGATCAGTGCCCCACATCAACAAAATGTCAACAATTTGGTCCAACCTGTAAATTGGAGGAATGACCGGAGGTGGAACCAAGAACCCCCAACTGAAGGGTCGAAAGCACAACCACGGACCGAAGATTGGCACCAGCGCCAAGCCGACCATTACCTGGAACAAGGACACAAGTGTCGACTAATGGGCAGAGGAATGTGCGGCAAATCACGGCAGAAGTACACCACACAGCCAGTGATCTTAACGTAATTGCACAGTGTCCCAGTGACTCCGAATCCCTTGGAGGAACCGGTAAGGGACAGAGCAATTCAAAAAACTATTGAGGTCATCGCATCGCAGCCCGGGTGCGAGCAGTTGTGGAATAGACAGGGCTAGTAGGTCTTCCAGAGATAAGGGGGTTAAGTCAATATTACTAAATAATCCCAAACCAGATATATTATATGAAGAGCAACTAAAGAAACAGTCTGTAGGTTGTCGTGCCCCGAAGATAAGAGGTAGAGTAGGCAGACCACTTTGAACTTTCTTGTGGACAGTGGGTCGGACATAAGTGCCTTATCACAAGCATACTACGAGGAAATAGTGATAAAAAAAACCGAGTTAGAAATACCTGTTCTTCCTGTAAACGGAGTCAGCTTATTATGTGCGAACGGGGTCCGAAACCTTAAGTCTCGACAACAGGTGATGTTAGAATTGTAATTTAAAAATGTGTTTATGGAAATAGTATTTTTGGTAGTGCCTATTTAAATATTGCTGCCATAATTGGATCTGATTGTCTGGGGTTGAAGAGCGGCATCATCGATTATGTTTCAAGTAAGGTCAAATTGGTGGAGGGGCAGGATGACATTGAAGTACCCTTTACTAGAGAGGTAGGGGTAGCCAGCGTAAAACTGGAAAATGGCAATCTGCGTAAGGGGAAGCAGTGGGTACAGCCCAGAGTAGGTGGTGGACCTCGGGCTGCACTAACAAGGTTAAAGAGAGAGATAGAAGCCACCACCCCTCGTGAAGAATTAACGAAGAAACTAGAAGAAATTGAAGGAATATCTTCAGAGCAACGAGAACAACTTGGAGAAATATTGTATAAATGTGACGATGTGTTCTCCGACAAGCCCGGATTAAATAAAAAATATATATGTCATCTAGCAGTGTCGAACCCGGCACCATTTTACTGCAAGTCGTACCCGATTCCCTATAGTCAGCGGGAAGCGGTTAAGGAGGCCCTGGAACAAATGATAGAGTGGGACGTCATAGAGCGAGCCCGGTCGGATATAATAAATCCAGTGGCGTTAGTGAAAAAGAAAAATGGGGGGGTCCGACTCTGCCTGGATGCGCAGTGCGTGAATCAAATTCTGATGCCAGATCATGAATCCCCGGCGCCGATGGAAGAGTTACTCCAACGATTTGAAGGGTGCCGGTATCTGACATCATTAGATCTGACTGCTTCGTACTGCAAACACCTTTGACAGAGGCGTCCAAGAGGTATACCGCGTTCATGTTTAATGGGAGTACGTATTGGTTCAAACGGTTACCTTTTGGTCTCTCGGTATCTGTGAGTCAGTTTATCCGTGGTTAGAGGCGGTGCTTGGCCCAGATATATTATCCTGGGCAACAGTTTATGTTGACGATCTGTTGGTGGCAACAACAGACTTTGAGGAGCATTGCACCAAACTTCATATGGTGTTGAACCGTCTGAAGGAAGGAGGGATCACAGTAAACTTGGAAAAAACAATATTTTTGTCCAAACAATTGACTTTCTTAGGCCACCAAATAACGCCAGAAGGAATACGAGCATCCCCAGAAAAAACTGACGCCATTTTGAATTTTCCTAGACCAAAAAATAAAAAAATCTACAAGCGTTCTTGGGATTAATCAACTTTTATAGAAGGTTTAATAAGGAGCATGCAGAGATAATTGCTCCCCTTCTTCCATTAACTAAAACGGGAGCTCGATGGGTGTGGAGTGAGGCCGAAGAAGTTATTTTTTCTCAAATAAAGGCGAGTTTTGTGAATACGGTTATGCTGGTGCATCCTAAATTTAGTGAACGCATGTATATAGCCGCTGACGCTTCTGCTTGCGCACTGGGGGCCGTATTGTATCAATTAGACAATCTGGGGCTACAAAGGCCGATATCCTTTGCGAGTCGAACGCTGAGCAGTGCTGAAACGCGCTACACGGTTACAGAGCGTGAACTTTTAGCGATCACCTTTGCGTGTCACAAGTGCAGAGTATATATCGATGGACGTCCAACAACGTTAATGACCGATCACAAGGCACTTTCATTCCTTCAAAGATGCCGGCTGCTCCATGGTAGAATAACCAGGTGGGTTCTGCTACTGCAAGAGTATCAACTAGAGTTACAGTATGTGCCGGGTCGAGAGCAAATAGTACCTGACACTCTCTCCAGATATCCCCCTAATGCAAGTACAAGTCTGGCTGAGGAAGGGGAATTCCGATTAATGAAGTTAGTAACAGTGAAGGGACAAACCAAGGGTAAGGAGAGGAAGAGAGTTGAGCACATGCGTCAGGAACAAGGGAAAGATCCAATTTTAGCTAAGATTGAAAATCAATTAAGGGTGTCCGGAACTGCAAAACTCAGCACTAAATATCAGATCTGCCAGGGATTGCTATTTAAGAGAACAGGGAAACCACGTAACTATGTATCCCAGAGAGTATGACTAGGGAATTAATTAAGGAACACCATGAGTACTATGGGCATTATGGAGCTCACAAAATGGTGCAATTGCTAAGAGAGTATTGTACCTTTCCAGCCATGCGCAGAACTGTAAGGTAAGTTTTGAGGGGGTGTGACATATGCCAGAAGACCAAACCTCCCAACACACGTACAGAAGGAACTCTCCAGATAGTATCGTCCCACCGGCCTCTGGAGAAGGTATTTGTTGATATGATGGGTCCATTCCCAAAGGGAATTAGGGGTGCCCAACACATTTTTGGAGTGATGGGTCTCTATACTAAGTATGTCAAGCTCTACGTAATAAGAAGGGCCACGGCACTGGTGGTAGTTAGAAGGATCGCGAAGGATTATGTGAATGAGGTAGGAAGGCCAAGGATAGTCGTATCGGATCACGGATTCCAATTTACCAACCGCCACTGGATAAATAGACTCAAGGATTGTGGGATATCACATGGTTATACGGCCGTCTATCATCCAGGGTCCAACCCTCTAGAACGCGTCCATCGGGACATTGGGAGAATGCTGCGGATGTATTGTCACCACAACCATCGATCCTGGCCCAAGTATATCTCAAAAATAGAGCAGTGTGTTAATCAAACAACCCACTCAGTGACAGGGTTTACACCCCATGAATTAATTCACGACCACCGACCCAACAGGCAATTGGAGCAGATATTTCCGTTCCCACCTCGTGAAGAATTGTCTAGGGAGGAAAAGTTGGAGTTAGCGGGGCAGAGAATGGTGAACATCGCAAATAAAAGAAGGGAACACGATGCGAAGATGAATAAAAAACCAGCGAAATACCGTATAGGAGATCTGGTGTTAATAAGGACACACAAAATGTCTTCGTCTCTCTCCAAGGAAACGAGCAAATTATTCTTGTTGTATTCTGGACCGGGTCTTATCACGGGTATTAATGGCGAGAATGCATATGTTATTTGCTGTCCAAGGTCCAAAGAACTAATTGGAACTTACAACGCAGTGCATTTAAAAAAGTACTTCCAAAATTAACCGAGGAATAAACAGTGGAACCCTGTGAAGTGTACGTGTGAATTTGGTGAAAATGGAAAATTTGGTTCAATCAAAAATTTAGTTTTACTGTGTGTGTAATCTTATAAATTGTGTAATAGGGTTATACATGTGTTGAAAAAAAAAATAGTACAGGGAGGTTTTATTCTTTATAATAGCTCAGGAATAGTTTTGCAATTAGCGCCAAAAAAGGTAGCAACAGTGAGCTGATTAGTTGTAAGATAAGGAAACTTGGAAATACATTGTTTGGTTTAGTACTTAAGATATGGACTACTAGTATGTGGGGTGGGAAGGCTTGACCCCTTCCCCCCAGGAAGTTGGATACCAGTGAACCAGTGGATTGAAGGTACACTCAAATGAACAAGTATTGGTGAGAGAAATGGTGCCAAGGAAGAAAAGTTTTGATGTGACTTGGGTAAATTTGTCTATGATTTATGTAACTATGTGGTTGAACTCATTAATATATTATTGGAAGACTGGCAGTGAAAAGGGAAATTTTAATTATTATGTAAACGGTATTGTATGATTGTTATCTAATTTGTGAAAAATGTAAAATTGACTATGTTTTAGACTTAAACTTTAGGAATTGGTAAGGTTAAGGTTAGGTATTAATATGTTGTAGCAGATATATTTAGGGTTAATGAAAAAAAAAAGATGGGTGTCTACTTCGCTGAATTCCTATTGGGAAGGTCAGCTTGTAGACAAAGGGGGTATTGATGCAATTATTTATGTACGTTAGAAAATAAGATGTATTAGCAACCCTGTAAGCAGTAACGGGGTATTGGAGGGTCAATAACCTGTTAACCAGGAAATTGTGAGAGTCGCCGCCAACAACAATAGTGTCCTAAAAGCTATTAAGGAGGGGTGGCTTTCTTCCCTTGTCTTGGACCGCGCTAACGGTCCGGGGGACAGTTAGGTTCGTCCATGTTGGATCTTCTGGACCAATGGGAGTATTTTTTCCAAATATTTAAAATATAGTATCTGTTGAGTCGAGTAGGAGACTCATTACTCTGGTCTCACCGGGCTACGGCCAAGGACGCTCCCAGGTGAATTCTGGGGTGTCATATTTTTGTGAACCTTTAAACGACACCTCGCGTTAGTCGCTAGGTTAGTCGCCGCGGATATAATTAGAATAAAAAAGATAATAATCAGGCGTGATAGCGCGTAGTATTTATATTATATTACGGCTAAGCAGGGGATATGGTAATTCTCCTTAAATCGGTTGACGGCTACTCTCACACTAAATAAGACGCGTGACGTGTATCGAGTGCATTGCTAAAATAAACTAAAATATATGATTTCTTTAATTAATTTAACCCACTATACGATCACTACAAAATTTTATATTGAAAGAAGATAAACATTCAGTCCGGGTATCCCTCATTATATTTGCGAAGCCGGTACGGTCATCTACAGGCTGGCCACGAAGGTGTTAGCGGAGGTCCGTTTTTGCGCGTAGCAGTCTAACTAACTGAACTATAGCACCCATAGGAACAATTCCCCTGGAAGAATACCTCTTGCCTCACCAAGAGGCCGGCGATAGGTATTACTAATATCATTCACAAGTGACTGCTTAAAATCATATGACTTGACGCGGGAATATATGAACATAATTTAAGTATCTTTAGTAACTGCCAGATACGCCCTGTTTACTCTATAGAGCGATACCATAGAGTCTACCCCTGCAGTGACGCTGATACTTCCCTCTCGACAGAGTGTTCCCGACTTTGAGTGAGAAGTTTTGCTCCACTCGCGCATCGCGTCAAATAGTTCTGTTGACAAGGGCACGTTGGTGAGGATGAAAAGGGGTTTGAAGGAAAGAGCAGGGAATGTAACAAAGTTTAAAACAGATAATTGTGTTTCGCACACATCCCGCCGCAGCTTGAGGGAGAAACTTTGTAGAACAGCAACTTGACATTCTCGGCAAAAACAAACAGTTTTCTTTCGACCCGACCAGACTACGTCACACCAAGACAGCTGTTAGTTCTGTATGTATACAGTCGGTACACGTGTTTCCTAACTCAGACGCCAGACTACGTCACACCAAGACAGCTGTTAGTTCTGTATGTATACAGTTGGTACACGTGTTTCCTAACTCAGACACCAGACTACGTCACACCAAGACAGCTGTTAGTGCTGTATGTATACAGTCGGTACACGTGTTTCCTAACTCAGAGACAGACTACGTCACACAAAGACAGCTGCTAGTTCTGTATGTATACAGTCGTACACGTGTTTCCTAACTCAGACGCCAGACTACGTCACACCAAAACAGCTGTTAGTTCTGTATGTATACAGTTGGTACACGTGTTTCCTATCTCAGACACCAAACTACGTCACACCAAGACAGCTGTTAGTTCTGTATGTATACAGTCGGTACACGTGTTTCCTACTCAGACACCAGACTACGTAACACCAAGACAGCTGTTAGTTCTGTATGTATACAGTCGGTACAGTGTTTCCTAACTCAGACACCAACTACGCCACACCAAGACAGCTGTTAGTTCTGTATGTATACAGTCGGTACACGTGTTTCTTAACTCAGACACCAGACTACGTCACACCAAGACAGCTGTTAGTTCTGTATGTATACAGTCGGTACACGTGTTTCCTAACTCAGACACCAGACTACGTCACACCAAGACAGCTGTTAGTTCTGTATGTATACAGTCGGTACACGTGTTTCTAACTCAGACACCAGACTACGTCACACAAAGACAGCTGCTAGTTCTGTATGTATACAGTCGGTACACGTGTTTCCTAACTCAGACACCAGACTACGTCACACCAAGACAGCTGTTAGTTCTGTATGTATACAGCTGGTACACGTGTTTCCTAACTCAGACACCAGACTACGGAGACCTTGTAATGCAACGTTGAGCTGTGTAGAAATTGAGCTTTCGTGAAATGTTACACTTTCCCTTAACTTAAATGTTTATAAATTATTATTATTATTAGCACCGCGTCTTACTACCATTCGGTTATACGCACTTACGCTAATGTGTAATGGTAGGGTGATAGTGAGATGAATGAAGGACCTACAGTTTAACGTGAATCCGAACCACGGTGGAGGCCTGGCATTCCCAATGTTTTATAAGTCTTGGTAATGGCGCTTAGAAGAAACTCGTGATCATTTTCTCAAATATTAGTTATAATAAATTAAAATTGACAAATCAAGTCCTCTGATTTTATTTTATAATATTTATTTTGTACTTCTGACAGAAACTCAAATACCACCATCTTGTCAATGTTCATAAGGCCTACAGCAGAGCATAAATACAACTGACAAACAAGGTTTTTTTTTTCCTTTTAATGTCATTAGGTGAAAGTTTATGATTTGGACAAAAAATTAACATTAACTCACTTTTTGAGAGTTTTCATTTTTGTAGCTTATCTAAATATTAAAAATAAAGTCAGTTAAAATTTAATGTTTGAATAAAGTATTAACTTAATACTATATATATATTCCTCGTTCCGATTATATCACTGTAACAATGTGAAAATCCTGTACGAGTGGTAAGATGCACTACACAACACACACACCACACACACACACACACACACATTTAATGTGTCGAGATTGATTATGGGTACGTAACAATTTACACATAAAATTACCGAAATAAACTTTTTCTCATTTAGAAAGTTAAAAGTTATACTAAAAAGTATCTAAGTTATCAAGTCTTAAGTCACAGCAGTTTAAAATATCTTGTGGGGTTAATAGTAGGCTACACTTTGCCAAAGTGAAGTCCAGTCGCCTCAGTAAGTTATAACTCACAAATCAGGTGCAAATAAATTGCCACATCTCTCGAATAGTTCCCTTGTCGTTTGTTAAATTATAGATTTAAAAGTCCTAGAACTACATTCAAGAAATCATTTGCCAAGGAATGTTTTCTTCAATTGTGATTTTAGATAGATGACTTCTTTAAGATTATCCGTATAACAGTGGGGTGAAATACCTGCAAGAGCAATGAGGTGGGGGAGGAAACGCGTTAAAAGGCCAGTGTCTTTGTAGGTTTTATATCAAAACAATTTTTTGCCAATTAAATAAAATACTGTTTCAGTAAAACATAGTTTAATTTTCTTCACATATTAACATATAGTTAATTATAAAATTACACAAAAATAGCCTTCACCTGCGGATATGAGAACTAAAGCGTTCATCTTGTATTTCGAATCTCTACTATTTTTTCTCCTAGACGGTTTCCCTCTCTTCCTCTACTAAAATGCGGATACACTTTACTTAGATTCCACCTTACTTATACCGCTTCCTTTAGTTTAAATTTAAGAATCGCAGGAAATGTGACAAACAAGTCGTAATCGGGGGTGAATTCGCCCACAGTCTTTTTACTAATTTTTTTATCTGGGATGCCGTAACTTCAAGACATTTATGTTGACATTTTCAAAAGCAAGGATAACTGTGAAACGTGTATATATTAGTTATGTTTTATTCCCCTTGACACCTCTGCTGGGACCGTAAATAAACAACAACACTGTCAATGTTTTATTCCCCTTGACACCTCTGCTGGGACCGTAAATAAACAATAACACTGTTAATGTTTTATTCCCCTTGACACCTCTGCTGGGACCGTAAATAAACAACAACACTGTCAATGTTTTATTCCCCTTGACACCTCTGCTGGGACCGTAAATAAACAATAACACTGTCAATGTTTTATTCCCCTTGACACCTCTGCTGGGACCGTAAATAAACAACAACACTGTCAATGTTTTATTCCCCTTGACACCTCTGCTGGGACCGTAAATAAACAATAACACTGTTAATGTTTTATTCCCCTTGACACCTCTGCTGGGACCGTAAATAAACAACAACATTGTCAATGTTTTATTCCCCTTGACACCTCTGCTGGGACCGTAAATAAACAATAACACTGTAATGTTTTATTCCCCTTGACACCTCTGCTGGGACCGTAAATAAACAACAACACTGTCAATGTTTTATTCCCCTTGACACCTCTGCTGGGACCGTAAATAAACAACAACACTGTCAATGTTTTATTCCCCTTGACACCTCTGCTGGGACCGTAAATAAACAATAACAACTGTTAATGTTTTATTCCCCTTGACACCTCTGCTGGGACCGTAAATAAACAACAACATTGTCAATGTTTTATTCCCCTTGACACCTCTGCTGGGACCGTAAATAAACAATAACACTGTCAATGTTTTATTCCCCTTGACACCTCTGCTGGGACCGTAAATAAACAATAACACTGTCAATGTTTTATTCCCCTTGACACCTCTGCTGGGACCGTAAATAAACAACAACACTGTTAATGTTTTATTCCCCTTGACACCTCTGCTGGGACCGTAAATAAACAACAACATTGTCAATGTTTTATTCCCCTTGACACCTCTGCTGGGACCGTAAATAAACAACAACACTGTCAATGTTTTATTCCCCTTGACACCTCTGCTGGACCGTAAATAAACAACAACACTGTCAATGTTTTATTCCCCTTGACACCTCTGCTGGGACCGTAAATAAACAACAACACTGTCAATGTTTTATTCCCCTTGACACCTCTGCTGGGACCGTAAATAAACAACAACACTGTCAATGTTTTATTCCCCTTGACACCTCTGCTGGGACCGTAAATAAACAACAAAACTGTCAATGTTTATTCCCCTTGACACCTCTGCTGGACCGTAAATAAACAATAACACTGTCAATGTTTTATTCCCCTTGACACCTCTGCTGGGACCGTAAAAAACAATAACACTGTCAATGTTTTATTCCCCTTGACACCTCTGCTGGGACCGTAAATAAACAACAACATGTCAATGTTTTATTCCCCTTGACACCTCTGCTGGGACCGTAAATAAACAACAACACTGTCAATGTTTTATTCCCCTTGACACCTCTGCTGGGACCGTAAATAAACAACAACACTGTCAATGTTTTATTCCCCTTGACACCTCTGCTGGACCGTAAATAAACAATAACACTGTCAATGTTTTATTCCCCTTGACACCTCTGCTGGGACCGTAAATAAACAACAACACTGTCAATGTTTTATTCCCCTTGACACCTCTGCTGGGACCGTAAATAAACAACAACACTGTTAATGTTTTATTCCCCTTGACACCTCTGCTGGGACCGTAAATAAACAACAACATTGTCAATGTTTTATTCCCCTTGACACCTCTGCGGGGACCGTAAATAAACAACAACACTGTCAATGTTTTATTCCCCTTGACACCTCTGCTGGGACCGTAAATAAACAACAACACTGTCAATGTTTTATTCCCCTTGACACCTCTGCTGGGACCGTAAATAAACAACACACAACCCAACTCCGACCAATAAACAAAAATGTAATGCCCCGGCCGTAAATAAACAACAACAATTTTTATTCCCCTTGACACCTCTGCTGGGACCGTAAATAAACAACAACACTGTCAATGTTTTATTCCCCTTGACACCTCTGCTGGGACCGTAAATAAACAACAACACTGTTAATGTTTTATTCCCCTTGACACCTCTGCTGGGACCGTAAATAAACAACAACACTGTTCAATGTTTTATTCCCCTTGACACCTCTGCTGGGACCGTAAATAAACAAAACACTGTCAATGTTTTATTCCCCTTGACACCTCTGCTGGGACCGTAAATAAACAACAACACTGTCAATGTTTTATTCCCCTTGACACCTCTGCTGGGACCGTAAATAAACAATAACACTGTCAATGTTTTATTCCCCTTGACACCTCTGCTGGGACCGTAAATAAACAACAACATTGTCAATGTTTTATTCCCCTTGACACCTCTGCTGGGACCGTAAATAAACAATAACACTGTCAATGTTTTATTCCCCTTGACACCTCTGCTGGGACCGTAAATAAACAACAACATTGTCAATGTTTTATTCCCCTTGACACCTCTGCTGGGACCGTAAATAAACAATAACACTGTCAATGTTTTATTCCCCTTGACACCTCTGCGGGGACCGTAAATAAACAACAACATTGTCAATGTTTTATTCCCCTTGACACCTCTGCTGGGACCGTAAATAAACAACAACACTGTCAATGTTTTATTCCCCTTGACACCTCTGCTGGGACCGTAAATAAACAACAACACTGTCAATGTTTTATTCCCCTTGACACCTCTGCTGGGACCGTAAATAAACAACAACACTGTCAATGTTTTATTCCCCTTGACACCTCTGCTGGGACCGTAAATAAACAACAACACTGTCAATGTTTTATTCCCCTTGACACCTCTGCTGGGACCGTAAATAAACAACAACACTGTCAATGTTTTATTCCCCTTGACACCTCTGCTGGGACCGTAAATAAACAACAACACTGTCAATGTTTTATTCCCCTTGACACCTCTGCTGGGACCGTAAATAAACAACAACACTGTCAATGTTTTATTCCCCTTGACACCTCTGCTGGGACCGTAAATAAACAACAACACTGTCAATGTTTTATTCCCCTTGACACCTCTGCTGGGACCGTAAATAAACAAAAATAGACCTTCACCTTGCGGATAATAAACTAAAGCTTCATTTTGTATTTGAATTCTCTTACATTGTTTCCTCCAAACGTGTTTTCCCCTTACACTCTCTACTAAATCGATACACTGTCATTGTATTCCACCTTACTCATTACCGTAATCCTTCAGTTTTAATTTGAATCGCGAGAAATTACAAAACAATCGTAATCGTTTAAATTCCCCACACTCTCTATTAAAACAAATTTTTTTATCCTGGACATTGCCGTAAATAAACAAACATGTTATTTGACACTCTCAAAGCAAGATAACTGAAACGTAAAATGTATGTTTTATTCCCCTTGACACCTCTGCTGGGACCGTAAATAAACAACAACACTGTCAATGTTTTATTCCCCTTGACACCTCTGCTGGGACCGTAAATAAACAACAACACTGTCAATGTTTTATTCCCCTTGACACCTCTGCTGGGACCGTAAATAAACAACAAAACTGTCAATGTTTTATTCCCCTTGACACCTCTGCTGGGACCGTAAATAAACAACAACACTGTCAATGTTTTATTCCCCTTGACACCTCTGCTGGGACCGTAAATAAACAACAACACTGTCAATGTTTTATTCCCCTTGACAACTCTGCTGGGACCGTAAATAAACAACAACACTGTCAATGTTTTATTCCCCTTGACACTTCTGCTGGGACCGTAAATAAACAACAACACTGTCAATGTTTTATTCCCCTTGACACCTCTGCTGGGACCGTAAATAAACAACAACACTGTCAATGTTTTATTCCCCTTGACACCTCTGCTGGGACCGTAAATAAACAACAACACATGTCAATGTTTTATTCCCCTTGACAACTCTGCTGGGACCGTAAATAAACAACAACACTGTCAATGTTTTATTCCCCTTGACACCTCCGCTGGGACCGTAAATAAACAACAACACTGTCAATGTTTTATTCCCCTTGACACTCTGCTGGGACCGTAAATAAACAACAACACTGTCAATGTTTTATTCCCCTTGACACCTCTGCTGGGACCGTAAATAAACAACAACACTGTCAATGTTTTATTCCCCTTGACACCTCTGCTGGGACCGTAAATAAACAACAACACTGCAATGTTTTATTTCCTCCCACTAAAGTGAACCAGAGTATTATTGTGAATATTTCCATACTCAGGTTTAATGTGTGGTCGGTCAACGCTCATCTAACGCGGTATCCTCGCGTGATTAATATATTGAGGCACTAGTTAGGAATCAGTGTTGTCCATTATTTGTTATATCTTGAACATCAGGGCATATTTAAAGTCTGGGGACATTATGTGATTTTTAAAACAGTGTGTACTTCGTGACGCGCATTAATTGAAAGCGGAATTCGAAACATTCGTGAAGATAGCGCTTTCACCGTCATTTAACGTGTTCACAGAAAAACAAGTATCACATTTAATTATAAAGTCCTGATGAAAAAGAAACAAAATTCATTGAATGCTCTTATTGATGTGACAAATAAAATCTCATATTCGTGGTGTTAATGGATTTTAAAATATAATTTCTGATTAACTTTCACTTCTCTTTAGCGTGTTAAAAGACTAGCCTACAAATAAAACAACCTTTTACTAAATACCTAAATACCTAATATATAGCTTTTTTATATTGCTTCCTTCCTATTTCTAAATACCTAAGTATGCTATATATTGCTCCTTTCTATTTCAATTTTTATATATATCCATTCTAATACCGACACCCATTCATTTTTTAAACAACTTACATCCCTTTTGAGAATTCCACAACATTAAATGAAGTAAATGCTTCTACCCACGCTTTTATGAAAACCTGATACGATATTTTGGTCTATCAAATAATAATTATTTTCAAAAGGGTGGTTTTGGCTTGTTTTTGCGTTGTTTATTGTACTTGGGACGATCCTTAGAGAGGTTTTCAAGCAACTTTATTTTGTTAATTACAAGCTCATATAACTCAATTGTCTGGCAAAATTCTATAACCCGAAAGAAAAGGAAACTGCGTTGTTCAGAGAGATTTACAACAAAAACTAAACATCTCACAATTATAACATTTTAATGGAAAAAATAAAATATTGCATTCATCTGTTACCATAGTTGACTGACGAGGGCATCAAATGACAGGCCTATTAGACCTCGGTTCAATAATAATATGTAGAGCGAAACTATATAATATCCACCAACCAGATTAGTTTCTAGAGCAGCTTAAAATATGTTTGATTAGTAAAAATACGCTCTGTAATAGCAGACGCAAAGTTGCCAGATATATTTAATATAATTATACGTTAAACCATATGAGTTGTAGACGTATTTGTATCTGCACCAATGATCACATGGTTCAAGACACCAGTCTCGTATAATGTGGATGCCCTTCCTAAAAACATACTTTCTCCCCGATACTTCCTATATTAAGCCTTGAGCTAAGTGCATAATAATAATATATAATAGTTTTAAATAGGTGATTCTTTTGACAGATAGGATCAATACCAGTAAAATCAAGCTATGGTAGGTGGAATTTGCAGCCCAGATGAAATATCAGCCTGTAAAGACGGTAGAAAAAATATTCATCTCGCCTCCTTTAACATTGAGCATTTGTTTGCTACAGTGCGAGGGGTTGACACCTATTACTAACTACAACCTACCCTTAATTCAAGGGCTATGGTAAAAAAAAGTTGATGGTAAAACCCTATAAAATCTAAATATCAAGCTTGAACAAATTCATCAAACCGCTTAGGATCCGTGGTCAGGGACAGACAGACAGACAGACATGGGGACAGTCTGTCAACTGACTTACATGTGGAAATTTATTTTATATCAAAACAAAAAGTAGTTTTAATTTTAGTTTTATGAATCTTCTGGTACCCCCCTCTCCAATTTACTTGATCCTTTATTTTAAAATGAAAGGATCAGACCCTAGTTGTTGGTTGGGGTGACAAATTTCAATCTTCTACCACACTGAAAAGTAATGTAATATTTTAATTATAGAATTTAAAAAACTCATCTCACTACTCCCCCTTCATAACAAGTAAATCTTTAAAATTTATTTTATTACTAGCGTAATCCTCTCTACATTACTGGCAAATTTAAATTCCTCCCTCACCTAAGTTTTTTTTACGTGGACCTATTTCCCCTCTCCTATTTTCCCCATTTAAAATCGTGTCTTTTAATGGTTACTTGGAGTTGTCTTTATACCTTCTTGCTGAGTTTCAGTTTTATATCACGCGTAAAAGTAGTTGTTTTCGCTAGTTTTGGAAACTATTGTCCCCCCCGTTTTCTAAAACGCACCCATTTTACCCAGCCTGTAAAAGGACAATTAAAAAATAAGGTAGGAGGGCATACAAGAGTTGTGATATGCAAAAGGAAAGATCAAAAGTCAAAATAGTTTTAAAACAATTTATATTTTATTGGTAAATAGGAATATAAATAAATAAATAAACAGATACAATATCATAGCCAAAAGGAGGAACAACAAGAACAACAAACAAGATACAATATCGTAGCCAAAAGGAGGAACAACAAGAACAACAAACAAGATACAATATCATAGCCAAAAGGAGGAACAACAAGAACAACAAACAAGATACAATATCGTAGCCAAAAGGAGGAACAACAAGAACAACAAACAAGATACAATATCGTAGCCAAAAGGAGGAACAACAAGAACAACAAACAAGATACAATATCATAGCCAAAAGGAGGAACAACAAGAACAACAAACAAGATACAATATCGTAGCCAAAAGGAGGAACAACAAGAACAACAAACAAGATACAATATCGTAGCCAAAAGGAGGAACAACAAGAACAACAAACAAGATACAATATCGTAGCCAAAAGAAGGAACAACAAGAACAACAAACAAGATACAATATCGTAGCCAAAAGGAGGAACAACAAGAACAACAAACAAGATACAATATCGTAGCCAAAAGGAGGAACAACAAGAACAACAAACAAGATACAATATCGTAGCCAAAAGGAGGAACAACAAGAACAACAAACAAGATAAGCGAATGAATTTAACAAGGAAAGCAAACTTCCTTAATTAACTAAGACAAATTGTAATAAATACAGATTATAATCTTTCATAGAACTATGAAATGGTTAAATATACCTTAAACTTAAATTTAACAAAACATGGCATAGCAAAATATAACTTAACTGACCAATATAATCTGTTAATCTTCTACAATTAAATCCGGTTAAAAAAGAAAAAGAAACGGAAACTCAGAATACTCCAAATGGTATCATTCGGACAACAATAAATTAATCTTTTCCTGAAGGGACTTTACTTATTATTGCATACCGAATGACTTTACTAGAAGTGTGTACTATGATTCCTAATAGTAAATAAAAAATGTAAAGATATTTTTCTGATGGGAAAATATTTTTATACAAATCCTAATTCAACACACATTCCATGCATACTAACTTCAGAAAGGTTTACTTCATCAATAGAAACTAAAATGATATTCACTAAAATGATTTAAACGAATTAAAACAAGGTAAAGATATTTTCCAGATGGGACAATATGTTGATGTTACAAAAACTATTCATAGAATATTCCATACTAACTTTAAAAGATTAGTTTCTTAAATAGAAAGTATCAAAAAGTCTAACATAAATTTAAAAAAAGATGTTTTCCTGATGGGAATATATTAAAAATTTTTTTAACATAATAACGTTATACAAAAAACAGTAATTACAAAAATATTCAGCTTACATCTTCGTCTGTTGGCCACTACTAACATAGCACCTTAAATCCGATTGCCAATCAAGTGTGCTCTTAGAATCACTCCGTGGTCTATATAGTGGCCATATCCTGGGAGAGGTAGAAAGGGAAACAGAGGGAACAAAGCTCTGTCTCACTCTAGCATTCCGGGCCTGGAACATTCTGGCACATGCTAAACTTTTCGAGATCCATCTACTCTATTCTTTTTTTGGTCTAGACGCATTTCCGAACATATCCTTTCCGGAAGTGACGTCAGTCAGGCTAGCTGGCCCGTCGGTCAGTTGGTGCCTAGCACTGGGCATGTATGGAGTGAGGACATATAGGCTAAAAAATGGAACAGTGGCAAACCGGGTGAGTCTATGCATTTATAGTTCTTAGAAACCATATGTGTTAAATAGTTATTATGATTAAGATTATTATCTAGGAAATGAATATATTTTCTGGAATTGTTTATACATTTGATTTTATTATATTATTGATATTAGAACAAATGTAGCACGTAAAATGCAAGTCCTACTGAGATATTTCAAATTATATAGAGGTGTCCTACCTGCCTGCCAAATTATCTAGAGGTGTCCTACCTGCCTGCCAAATTATCTAGAGGTGTCCTACCTGCCTGCCAAATTATATAGAGGTGTCCTACCTGCCTGCCAAATTATCTAGAGGTGTCCTACCTGCCTGCCAAATTATATAGAGGTGTCCTACCTGCCTGCCAAATTATATAGAGGTGTCCTACCTGCCTGCCAAATTATATAGAGGTGTCCTACCTGCCTGCCAAATTATATAGAGGTGTCCTACCTGCCTGCCAAATTATCTAGAGGTGTCCTACCTGCCTGCCAAATTATATAGAGGTGTCCTACCTGCCTGCCAAATTATATAGAGGTGTCTACCCTTCCAATATAGATCCTGCCTGCCAAATTATTAGAGGTGTCCTACCTGCCTGCCAAATTATTAGAGGTGTCCTACCTGCCTGCCAAATTATATAGAGGTGTCCTACCTGCCTGCCAAATTATATAGAGGTGTCCTACCTGCCTGCCAAATTATCTAGAGGTGTCCTACCTGCCTGCCAAATTATATAGAGGTGTCCTACCTGCCTGCCAAATTATATAGAGGTGTCCTACCTGCCTGCCAAATTATATAGAGGTGTCCTACCTGCCTGCCAAATTATATAGAGGTGTCCTACCTGCCTGCCAAATTATATAGAGGTGTCCTACCTGCCTGCCAAATTATATAGAGGTGTCCTACCTGCCTGCCAAATTATATAGAGGTGTCCTACCTGCCTGCCAAATTATATAGAGGTGTCCTACCTGCCTGCCAAATTATATAGAGGTGTCCTACCTGCCTGCCAAATTATATAGAGGTGTCCTACCTGCCTGCCAAATTATATAGAGGTGTCCTACCTGCCTGCCAAATTATATAGAGGTGTCCTACCTGCCTGCCAAATTATATAGAGGTTTTCCTACCTGCCTGCCAAATTATATAGAGTTGTCCTACCTGCCTGCCAAATTTAAATTTTCTACCACGCCTAAATATGTGTTTTTCTCTAAAGGACCCACACCCTCCCCTGTTTACCAAAGTATCAGTTAAAAATTAACATTTTCAGCCCCTAATATTTATTTGGAATGGTTTATTTTTACCTCCTTGCTAAATTTCAGTTTTCTACATCACTGGGAAGTCGTTGCTTACTAATATTTTTTGAAATTTGGAGACTCCCAACCCTGTCTCTTTAATTAACTATTATTAGTTCAAAATTTAAGATTTATTGGGTTATCTGGATTTGTCTCTTTACATGTCTGCCAAATTTTAATTTTTCTACTTCATATAGAAAAGGCTTTTTTAATTATAGGCCTCCCATTTCCTGGAGCTACATTTTGAAATTTCACAATTTTATAAGTTTTTGGTTACATTGGGCAGTTATATACCTTCCTGCCATTCAAAATTTTAGTTGTAGGAAAATACGGTGACGAGTGAGTAAGAGATTCACACACTTTACTGGCCCTCTCCTCCCTCTTAGAAGATTAATTTAAAAAAAAACTAACGTTACCTAACCCAATTTTGGAAAGGAACCTTCATTTTAAATTTCAAGGATCTATGTTCATTGATTAAAAATATAGATATATAGGTGTATTTTGAAAACTTACAATCCTTCTTTTTCACTCGTTGAGGTCACATTTTTCAAACCCCTGTCTTAGCTCGTGTCTAGGGCCTAAATTAAATCTTCTTGCAAAATTTCAAGTTTCCAGGCCCAGGGTTGGGAAAATACATGAGTGAGTGAGTTTTGACTTGTATAATTTAGATATATGATTTTATAAGACCATTTCCGGTAATTAAAATTACTAGAAAACGTTTTTTGACAAAAGAACATTCATTTTAAAGTCTAGGGGTCCAGGATTCTGGCAATAATAGGCAACTACAACTAAAACACAATTTTCTCAGAAAATTCCCCTCCATTTCCTTTTGTGTGGGCATTGGCTCATTGTACAGTCATTTCTTGTTTACAACACCATGACTTGTTTATAGACTCGTTTATAGTTGTATATCAGTAAATAAGATATTTATCTTTGGTTTAAAATAATAACAGTTGTGCCCAACTTCTTGGACCGTCAGGTCCTGGGTACAACGTATCTGATCCTCGCGAATCGCCCCTGATAAGTCAAATGCAGAGATCATACAAGAAAGACACACTCAATGCTATCGAACTTTCCTGACTATTGTCGTGTTGTACAAATCAATTCTTCGTTATCCACCGACATGTCTTGTCCATGAGGCTAGCTAGCTATCCACGCCCCAGTTCTGATACAAGTCAACTCCTACTTCAAGTGACCTCTTGCTACAAGTCCTCTCCTACTTCAAGTGACCTCTTGCTACAAGTCCTCTCCTACTTCAAGTGACCTCTTGCTACAAGTCCTCTCCTACTTCAAGTGACCTCTTGCTACAAGTCCTCTCCTACTTCAAGTGACCTCTTGCTAAAAGTCCTCTCTTAGTTCAAGTGACCTCTTGCTACAAGTCCTCTCTTAGTTCAAGTGACCTCTTGCTACAAGTCCTCTCCTACTTCAAGTTCAATAATATGCAGCCATTGCTGCAACGATCCACTAGTAATTTCCCTACATGTGATTTTCCCAGCCTCTCTCAAAGCAAATGTGCTCGCGTTTACTCTAGTTAAACTAGTCTTCTCACACCTAGCTGTTGGATTGAACTTTTTTCAAATAATCTTCGTGCTTAACCTAATGGTATATCAAAATCTTTCAGACAATAACCCTAACCTGATGTCAAACTAGCAACCCTCTTTACATAATTAGAAAGCCCTGGAGACTAGTCTCTTCTCCTGTTTAACGACGGTACACGTGGAGTAGACGCCTTAAGGAAAGAATCTTAAGGTGGGATGGTAAGGTTGCGAGTTAAGGCCAATATTTTTACAACCCGCTTCGGTGGCCAAATGGTCTAAGACGCTACTCTCACAATAGACTAGAATGCCGATAACAGAGAGATTGTGGTTCTATTGGACTGAAGATAGATTTTCCTAGCAAGTTTACCACTCCCCCTCCATGCTAATACCAGCACACTTCCTTTAAAGGTAACCATCATAACTAATCGATTAGCATAATTATTAAATAAGCGTATAACCCAAATGGGTAGAAAGACGCGGTGCTAAAAGTAAATATATATTTTTATAGTTCTATAGAAAAAATGGTTTTGGACAAATTAAATCAAATATTGCTCCAGTTTAGTTTAACGTTCTACAAATATTAATCTCAATAAAACTCGAGGTTTTAATGAGTATAGTGGTATTTGATTAAAAACTTTTTAAATAAAAAGTCCCAACCAGTTATAGGAGCTCCTGTTAGCAATGTAAATCGCAGCACTAAATCACCCAGCATGTTACATAAACACAGGCGAAAAACTCCCGGATTGAAGGTGGGAGGAAATACTATAACATCGAGACCCTAAAGTCTATAGAGATATGAAATAGCCTTTTGATGATCGTTCCGATAGTTTAACCATGTTTGTACCCATTTGGTCCTACGTGCCTCAATATTATCTGTGAGAATACGAGAGAAAGATTATCAATGCTCGTACACACTTGGTCCTACGTGCCCCTATATTATCTGTGAGATATCGAGGAGAGATTATCAATGCTTGTACACAATTGGTTCCTACGTTTGACGCCCCTATATTATCTGTGAGAATACGAGAGAGAGCTTATCAATGCTGTACACACTTTGTCCTACGTGCCCTATATTATCTGTGAGAATACGAGAGAGAGATTATCAATGCATGTACCCCACTTGGTCCTAACGTGCCTCTATATTTCCTGTGAGCATATAGGGAGAGAGAGATTATCAATGCTTGTACCCACTTGGTCCTACTTGCCCCTATATTATCTGTGAGAATACGAGAGAGAGAGATTATGAATGCTTGTACACACTTGGTCCTACGTGCCCCTATATTTCCTGTGAGAAGATGAGAGAGTTATCAATGCTTGTACCCACTTGGTCCTACGTGCCCCTATATTTCCTGTGACAATACGAGAGAGAGATTATCAATGCTTGTACACACTTTGTCCTACGTGCCCCTATATTATCTGTGAGAATACGAGAGAGAGCTTATCAATGCTTGTACACACTTTGTCCTACGTGCCCCTATATTATTTGTGAGAATACGAGAGAGAGATTATCAATGCTTGTACCCACTTGGTCCTACGTGCCCCTATATTATCTGTGAGAATACGAGAGAGAGTTTATCAATGCTTGTACCCACTTGGTCCTACGTGCCCCTATATTTCCTGTGAGAATACGAGAGAGAGATTATCAATGCTTGTACCCACTTGGTCCTACGTGCCCCTATATTATCTGTAAGAATACGAGAGAGAGCTTATCAATGCTTGTACACACTTGGTCCTACGTGCCCATATATTTCCTGTGAGAATACGAGAGAGAGATTATCAATGCTTGTACACACTTGGTTTTACGTGCCCCTATATTTCCTGTGAGAATACGAGAGAGAGATTATCAATGCTTGTACACACTTGGTTTTACGTGCCCCTATATTTCCTGTGAGAATACGAGAGAGAGTTTATCAATGCTTGTACACACTTGGTCCTAAGTGCCCCTATATATCCTGTGAGAATACGAGAGAGAGATTATCAATGCTTGTACACACTTGGTCCTACGTGCCCCTATATTATCTGTGAGAATACGAGAGAGAGATTATCAATGCTCGTACACACTTGGTCCTACGTGCCCCTATATTATCTGTGAGAATACGAGAGAGAGATTATCAATGCTTGTACACACTTGGTCCTACGTGCCCCTATATTTTCTGTGAGAATACGAGAGAGCTTATCAATGCTTGTACCCACTAGGTCCTACGTGCCCCTATATTTCCTGTGAGAATACGAGCCATTTTCTCGAGTGTCAACTGCACCCAACATAGCAGGAAGGATGTTTTTATTCCACCTCGTGTCAATGCCCGTTCAGGATATATCCATGTATTAATTACGCTAGTTAGATAGAGAACAGAAAGATGTGACTTAAGAGGAAATGTACCTTCTGTTGCGTGAAGGGAAAGAGAGAATGTACGTTCAGTTACGTGAAGGAAGAAAGGGAATGTACCTTCAGTTATGTGGAGAGAGAGAGGGAATGTACCTTCAGTTACTTCAGTTGCGTGAAGGGAGAGAGGGAATGTACTTTCAGTTACGTGGAGAGAGAGAGGGAACTTTTTTTTAGAAAATTGACTTTATAACAGCCGATTTAGGTACATAGGATAAGAAAGTTTGTTTTTAACAAAATGCACCATCATTATCGTGGTTATTTGACATAAAAACTAGCGTTAAAATGACAATTTGGAAAATAAATGCTGATGCTTCCAATCAATATTTGAATCTCAACTCACCCATTACTATCAATACAATTCATTGTGGGCCTAACCGCATTGGTGGGCACGTAGGCTAAGACATAACGCTCATCTGGTTTAAAGTGCCTTGGAGGTCAAGATTAGAATACCAGCTGTGTGTACTAAATGGTGTTTATTATTCTACTGTACCTTCACGCAAATGTAGACACATTTCCTCTAAATTCAACCTTACCCATCTTTACTTCATTAGTGTAAATATGTGAATAGCCTGCACATCCCACCCTCTCACAAAATAAAAAGATTTGAGTTTTACTCCTTCGACCACGTAACCACCAGTACATGCTATATTTAATATGAAATATGTTTAGGTATAAGTAACAATTAAATAAGTTCGTGTTGACTTACTTGTTTAATTCAAAATAATATCTAGAGTTTGCAAATGTTTCTCATTTTAAAACAAGTCCTCAACATTTTATTGGATCTGAACAACATTCTGTGATATAAACTACATGACTAACAGATTAGCTATTAAATTATTCACTAAAATAGTTTGAAGTATAGTTCATTCAGCTAAAACATGAATCACATTCACATTTCCCGGCCCGAAGCCCTGGCCAAACGATTTAAGTTGTTCTATTTGCATTTTCCAAGGTGGAGACCTAGGTTTGAGTTCCGTTAGAATATATCGGGTATGGTTTCCCACATGCGATTCCCAAAGAGGTTTTTTGTTATCTTTTATTTTTTCTGATTAGTCTGCATTTTCTCGAAGCTATTTTTCTCACGCCAAGCCCTTTGGGTTAATTTTTTAATAAACCTTCCTTTGAACGTCTTATAAAGATCCTGATTTAGTTTACTTACTCTTTGTCCCCTTTTACCATTTAATACAAAATAATTGAGTGGTTGAGCATGTATTAAAACATGTGTATCTAGGAAAGACAGAGACCGTACTGCGGCTCAGGTGGAGTGATGGGGCAAGAGTGACCTAGGAGTGCTGATGTCAGCAGATAGCTGGGGAGAGACTAAAGAGACCGGACCGCGGCTCAGGTGGAGTGATGGGGCAAGAGTGACCTAGGAGTGCTGATGTCAGCAGATAGCTGGGAGAGACTCAAGAGACCGGACCGCGGCTCAGGTGGAGTGATGGGGCAAGAGTGACCTAGGAGTGCTGATGTCAGCAGATAGCTGGGGAGAGACTAAAGAGACCGGACCGCGGCTCAGGTGGAGTGATGGGGCAAGAGTGACCTAGGAGTGCTGATGTCAGCAGATAGCTGGGGAGAGACTCAAGAGACCGGACCGCGGCTCAGGTGGC
>JBCFYV010000003.1:1672218-1716932 GCA_039000515.1 Timema cristinae | reverse complement strand
TACCTGCCTGCCAAATTATATAGAGTGTCCTACCTGCCTGCCAAATTATATAGAGGTGTCCTACCTGCCTGCCAAATTATATAGAGGTGTCCTACCTGCCTGCCAAATTATATAGAGGTGTCCTACCTGCCTGCCAAATTATATAGAGGTGTCCTACCTGCCTGCCAAATTATATAGAGGTGTCCTACCTGCCTGCCAAATTATATAGAGGTGTCCTACCTGCCTGCCAAATTATTAGAGGTGTCCTACCTGCCTGCCAAATTATATAGAGGTGTCCTACCTGCCTGCCAAATTATATAGAGGTGTCCTACCTGCCTGCCAAATTATATAGAGTTGTCCTACCTGCCTGCCAAATTTAAATTTTCTACCACGCCTAAATATGTGTTTTTCTCTAAAGGACCCACACCCTCCCCTGTTTACCAAAGTATCAGTTAAAAATTAACATTTTCAGCCCCTAATATTTATTTGGAATGGTTTATTTTTACCTCCTTGCTAAATTTCAGTTTTCTACATCACTGGGAAGTAGTTGCTTACTAATATTTTTTGAAATTTGGAGACTCCCAACCCTGTCTCTTTAATTAACTATTATTAGTTCAAAATTTAAGATTTATTGGGTTATCTGGATTTGTCTCTTTACATGTCTGCCAAATTTTAATTTTTCTACTTCATATAGAAAAGGCTTTTTTAATTATAGGCCTCCCATTTCCTGGAGCTACATTTTGAAATTTCACAATTTTATAAGTTTTTGGTTACATTGGGCAGTTATATACCTTCCTGCCATTCAAAATTTTAGTTGTAGGAAAATACGGTGACGAGTGAGTAAGAGATTCACACACTTTACTGGCCCTCTCCTCCCTCTTAGAAGATTAATTTTAAAAAAAACTAACGTTACCTAACCCAATTTTGGAAAGGAACCTTCATTTTAAATTTCAAGGATCTATGTTCATTGATTAAAAAGATAGATATATAGGTGTATTTTGAAAACTTACAATCCTTCTTTTTCACTCGTTGAGGTCACATTTTTCAAACCCCTGTCTTAGCTCGTGTCTAGGGCCTAAATTAAATCTTCTTGCAAAATTTCAACTTTCCAGGCCCAGGGTTGGGAAAATACGTGAGTGAGTGAGTTTTGACTTGTATAATTTAGATATATGATTTTATAAGACCATTTCCGGTAATTAAAATTACTAGAAAACGTTTTTTGACAAAAGAACATTCATTTTAAAGTCTAGGGGTCCAGGATTCTGGCAATAATAGGCAACTACAACTAAAACACAATTTTCTCAGAAAATTCCCCTCCATTTCCTTTTGTGTGGGCATTGGCTCATTGTACAGTCATTTCTTGTTTACAACACCATGACTTGTTTATAGACTCGTTTATAGTTGTATATCAGTAAATAAGATATTTATCTTTGGTTTAAAATAATAACAGTTGTGCCCAACTTCTTGGACCGTCAGGTCCTGGGTACAACGTATCTGATCCTCGCGAATCGCCCCTGATAAGTCAAATGCAGAGATCATACAAGAAAGACACACTCAATGCTATCGAACTTTCCTGACTATTGTCGTGTTGTACAAATCAATTCTTCGTTATCCACCGACATGTCTTGTCCATGAGGCTAGCTAGCTATCCACGCCCCAGTTCTGATACAAGTCAACTCCTACTTCAAGTGACCTCTTGCTACAAGTCCTCTCCTACTTCAAGTGACCTCTTGCTACAAGTCCTCTCCTACTTCAAGTGACCTCTTGCTACAAGTCCTCTCCTACTTCAAGTGACCTCTTGCTACAAGTCCTCTCCTACTTCAAGTGACCTCTTGCTAAAAGTCCTCTCTTAGTTCAAGTGACCTCTTGCTACAAGTCCTCTCTTAGTTCAAGTGACCTCTTGCTACAAGTCCTCTCCTACTTCAAGTTCAATAATATGCAGCCATTGCTGCAACGATCCACTAGTAATTTCCCTACATGTGATTTTCCCAGCCTCTCTCAAAGCAAATGTGCTCGCGTTTACTCTAGTTAAACTAGTCTTCTCACACCTAGCTGTTGGATTGAACTTTTTTCAAATAATCTTCGTGCTTAACCTAATGGTATATCAAAATCTTTCAGACAATAACCCTAACCTGATGTCAAACTAGCAACCCTCTTTACATAATTAGAAAGCCCTGGAGACTAGTCTCTTCTCCTGTTTAACGACGGTACACGTGGAGTAGACGCCTTAAGGAAAGAATCTTAAGGTGGGATGGTAAGGTTGCGAGTTAAGGCCAATATTTTTACAACCCGCTTCGGTGGCCAAATGGTCTAAGACGCTACTCTCACAATAGACTAGAATGCCGATAACAGAGAGATTGTGGTTCTATTGGACTGAAGATAGATTTTCCTAGCAAGTTTACCACTCCCCCTCCATGCTAATACCAGCACACTTCCTTTAAAGGTAACCATCATAACTAATCGATTAGCATAATTATTAAATAAGCGTATAACCCAAATGGGTAGAAAGACGCGGTGCTAAAAGTAAATATATATTTTTATAGTTCTATAGAAAAAATGGTTTTGGACAAATTAAATCAAATATTGCTCCAGTTTAGTTTAACGTTCTACAAATATTAATCTCAATAAAACTCGAGGTTTTAATGAGTATAGTGGTATTTGATTAAAAACTTTTTAAATAAAAAGTCCCAACCAGTTATAGGAGCTCCTGTTAGCAATGTAAATCGCAGCACTAAATCACCCAGCATGTTACATAAACACAGGCGAAAAAACTCCCGAGATTGAAGGTGGGAGGAAATACTATAACATCGAGACCCTAAAGTCTATAGAGATATGAAATAGCCTTTTGATGATCGTTCCGATAGTTTAACCATGTTTGTACCCATTTGGTCCTACGTGCCTCAATATTATCTGTGAGAATACGAGAGAAAGATTATCAATGCTTGTACACACTTGGTCCTACGTGCCCCTATATTATCTGTGAGAATACGAGAGAGAGATTATCAATGCTTGTACACAATTGGTCCTACGTGCCCCTATATTATCTGTGAGAATACGAGAGAGAGCTTATCAATGCGTGTACACACTTTGTCCTACGTGCCCCTATATTATCTGTGAGAATACGAGAGAGAGATTATCAATGCTTGTACCCACTTGGTCCTACGTGCCTCTATATTTCCTGTGAGAATACGAGAGAGAGAGATTATCAATGCTTGTACCCACTTGGTCCTACGTGCCCCTATATTATCTGTGAGAATACGAGAGAGAGAGATTATCAATGCTTGTACACAGTTGGTCCTACGTGCCCCTATATTTCCTGTGAGAAGATGAGAGAGCTTATCAATGCTTGTACCCACTTGGTCCTACGTGCCCCTATATTTCCTGTGACAATACGAGAGAGAGCTTATCAATGCTTGTACACACTTTGTCCTACGTGCCCCTATATTATCTGTGAGAATACGAGAGAGAGCTTATCAATGCTTGTACACACTTGGTCCTACGTGCCCCTATATTATCTGTGAGAACACGAAAGAGAGATTATTAATGTTTGTACCCACTTGGTCCTACGTGCCCCTATATTATCTGTGAGAATACGAGAGAGAGACTATCAATGCTTGTACCCACTTGGTCCTACGTGCCCCTATATTTCCTGTGAGAAGATGAGAGAGCTTATCAATCCTTGTACCCACTTGGTCCTACGTGCCCCTATATTTCCTGTGAAAATACGAGAGAGAGCTTATCAATGCTTGTACACACTTTGTCCTACGTGCCCCTATATTATTTGTGAGAATACGAGAGAGAGATTATCAATGCTTGTACCCACTTGGTCCTACGTGCCCCTATATTATCTGTGAGAATACGAGAGAGAGTTTATCAATGCTTGTACCCACTTGGTCCTACGTGCCCCTATATTTCCTGTGAGAATACGAGAGAGAGATTATCAATGCTTGTACCCACTTGGTCCTACGTGCCCCTATATTATCTGTAAGAATACGAGAGAGAGCTTATCAATGCTTGTACACACTTGGTCCTACGTGCCCATATATTTCCTGTGAGAATACGAGAGAGAGATTATCAATGCTTGTACACACTTGGTTTTACGTGCCCCTATATTTCCTGTGAGAATACGAGAGAGAGATTATCAATGCTTGTACACACTTGGTTTTACGTGCCCCTATATTTCCTGTGAGAATACGAGAGAGAGTTTATCAATGCTTGTACACACTTGGTCCTAAGTGCCCCTATATATCCTGTGAGAATACGAGAGAGAGATTATCAATGCTTGTACACACTTGGTCCTACGTGCCCCTATATTATCTGTGAGAATACGAGAGAGAGATTATCAATGCTTGTACACACTTGGTCCTACGTGCCCCTATATTATCTGTGAGAATACGAGAGAGAGATTATCAATGCTTGTACACACTTGGTCCTACGTGCCCCTATATTTCCTGTGAGAATACGAGAGAGAGATTATCAATGCTTGTACACACTTGGTCCTACGTGCCCCTATATTATCTGTGAGAATACGAGAGAGAGATTATCAATGCTTGTACCCACTTGGTCCTACGTGCCCCTATATTATCTGTGAGAATACGAGAGAGAGATTATCAATGCTTGTACACACTTGGTCCTACGTGCCCCTATATTTCCTGTGAGAATACGAGCCATTTTCTCGAGTGTCAACTGCACCCAACATAGCAGGAAGGATGTTTTTATTCCACCTCGTGTCAATGCCCGTTCAGGATATATCCATGTATTAATTACGCTAGTTAGATATAGAACAGAAAGATGTGACTTAAGAGGAAATGTACCTTCAGTTGCGTGAAGGGAAAGAGAGAATGTACGTTCAGTTACGTGAAGGAAGAAAGGGAATGTACCTTCAGTTATGTGGAGAGAGAGAGGGAATGTACCTTCAGTTGCGTGAAGGGAGAGAGGGAATGTACCTTCAGTTACGTGGAGAGAGAGAGGGAACTTTTTTTTATAAAATCGCCTTTATAATAGCCGATTTAGGTACATAGGATAAGAAAGTTTGTTTTTTAACAAAATGCACCATCATTATCGTGGTTATTTGACATAAAAACTAGCGTTAAAATGACAATTTGGAAAATAAATGCTGATGCTTCCAATCAATATTTGAATCTCAACTCACCCATTACTATCAATACAATTCATTGTGGGCCTAACCGCATTGGTGGGCACGTAGGCTAAGACATAACGCTCATCTGGTTTAAAGTGCCTTGGAGGTCAAGATTAGAATACCAGCTGTGTGTACTAAATGGTGTTTATTATTCTACTGTACCTTCACGCAAATGTAGACACATTTCCTCTAAATTCAACCTTACCCATCTTTACTTCATTAGTGTAAATATGTGAATAGCCTGCACATCCCACCCTCTCACAAAATAAAAAGATTTGAGTTTTACTCCTTCGACCACGTAACCACCAGTACATGCTATATTTAATATGAAATATGTTTAGGTATAAGTAACAATTAAATAAGTTCGTGTTGACTTACTTGTTTAATTCAAAATAATATCTAGAGTTTGCAAATGTTTCTCATTTTAAAACAAGTCCTCAACATTTTATTGGATCTGAACAACATTCTGTGATATAAACTACATGACTAACAGATTAGCTATTAAATTATTCACTAAAATAGTTTGAAGTATAGTTCATTCAGCTAAAACATGAATCACATTCACATTTCCCGGCCCGAAGCCCTGGCCAAGCGATTTAAGTTGTTCTAATTGCATTTTCCAAGGTGGAGACCTAGGTTTGAGTTCCGTTAGAATATATCGGGTATGGTTTCCCACATGCGATTCCCAATGAGGTTTTTTGTTATCTTTTATTTTTTCTGATTAGTCTGCATTTTCTCGAAGCTATTTTTCTCACGCCAAGCCCTTTAGGTTAATTTTTTAATAAACCTTCCTTTGAACGTCTTATAAAGATCCTGATTTAGTTTACTTACTCTTTGTCCCCTTTTACCATTTAATACAAAATAATTGAGTGGTTGAGCATGTATTAAAACATGTGTATCTAGGAAAGACAGAGACCGGACCGCGGCTCAGGTGGAGTGATGGAGCAAGAGTGACCTAGGAGTGCTGATGTCAGCAGATAGCTGGGGAGAGACTAAAGAGACCGGACCGCGGCTCAGGTGGAGTGATGGAGCAAGAGTGACCTAGGAGTGCTGATGTCAGCAGATAGCTGGGGAGAGACTAAAGAGACCGGACCGCGGCTCAGGTGGAGTGATGGAGCAAGAGTGACCTAGGAGTGCTGATGTCAGCAGATAGCTGGGGAGAGACTCAAGAGACCGGACCGCGGCTCAGGTGGAGTGATGGGGCAAGAGTGACCTAGGAGTGCTGATGTCAGCAGATAGCTGGGGAGAGACTCAAGAGACCGGACCGCGGCTCAGGTGGAGTGATGGAGCAAGAGTGACCTAGGAGTGCTGATGTCAGCAGATAGCTGGGGAGAGACTAAAGAGACCGGACCGCGGCTCAGGTGGAGTGATGGAGCAAGAGTGACCTAGGAGTGCTGATGTCAGCAGATAGCTGGGGAGAGACTCAAGAGACCGGACCGCGGCTCAGGTGGCTCACTAGCCGGTGGCCACGAGGACATATGTGAAATTCACTTAAATTAATTGGTCTGTGTCTGGTAGGCTGTAGTTCGAATCCTGGCTTTGTGCACTAAGAGCACTTTTTATTAAATGTTTTCCTATTTTCATCCACACAAATGAAGATACATTTACTTTAAATTCTGCCTAACTCACCTTTATTATATTACAGTATGATATTCCTTTCCTATCACTCTTTACAATTTACCTTTTTCTCTCTTTTGCGTTTTTTGGTTTCCTCTTTTAGGCAGTTGCGTCACGCGTTTTATACTCCTTCCTGACGAGATCCGATAGAATGAAACCTAGGTCGGGGGATTGGGTGGTAGCTATCGATTTTCTTTAAGAGGCAACCATTACCTCTTTGTCCAATTGCAGCAATGTAAAGTGTGAACTGTATTATTTTCATGGTAAAGGCCATATTGTGTTGTACCTTTTATAAGTTTCTCTTAACCTTTCCTGTACCTTCTTCTAAAATAATACTATTTTGCTATTTACTACAGCAATGTGATGTATACGTACAGGCCAAATAGGCGGTAAGATGTGGGGAAAAAACCTTCACTAGAAAGTAACTTTAAAAATATATTAAATTCAAATAGGCATGCATTTTTTCAATCCGATTCACAAATTAGAATCTCACCTTTTTTATTGTTCATAAAGCAGAGCCATTGTATAGGTGAATTAAAGCACCAATACTACTGTATCAATGTCTTAGCTATAACCACTAATCGTATTACTAGGGGTAACTGGTTGACTTACTATCTTAGCTATTCCCGCGCTTGTAAACATGGATACAAAGGCGTCAGTTTCATCTTGTCTGGTTTGCTTGCAATAGGGGAAGTTGACATTCAAATCTGGTTGTTTTTTCCTAAATGGTTTGCCTTTATCTCTGCGCAAATATTGCTACATTGCTCTAAGCTTTACCTTTCTAATGCCAATCTCGATAGTTAATTGCAAATAGCTCAAAAGGGTAGTAAGACGTGGTGTAGAACAATGTTAGTTTCTCAGGACTATGCATCTTATAAGATATTTTAACTACCCCGTGCTTAGACTGGCTGATCCAAGGACACAATGTGAGTAGAGAGAATGTTAAGAAAACTCAACTATCTGTATCATCCTAGAGAGAGGACACAATGTGAGTAGAGAGAATGTTAAGAAAACTCAACTATCTGTATCATCCTAGAGAGAGGACACAATGTGAGTAGAGAGAATGTTAAGAAAACTCAACTATCTGTATCATCCTAGAGAGAGGACACAATGTGAATAGAGAGAATGTTAAGAAAACTCAACTATCTGTATCATCCTAGAGAGAGGACAAAATGTGAGAAGAGAGAATGTTAAGAAAACTCAACTATCTGTATCATCCTAGACAGAGGACACAATGTGAGTAGAAGAATGTTAAGAAAACTCAACTATCTGTATCATCCTAGACAGAGGACACAATGTGAGTAGAAGAATGTTAAGAAAACTCAACTATCTGTATCATCCTAGAGAGAGGACACAATGTGAATAGAGAGAATGTTAAGAAAACTCAACTATCTGTATCATCCTAGAGAGAGGACACAATGTGAGTAGAGAGAATGCTTAAGCTACTACTTTTCTAAAAAGGACACAATTGAGTAGATAATTGCAATATGCTCAAAGGGTAATGTAAAGACGTGGTTAGAAACAATTCTGTATTCCTCAGGACACAATTATAGAATTTAATAAGTCTTAGAAACTCAACTATCTGTATCATCCTAGAGAGAGGACACAATGTGAGTAGAGAGAATGTTAAGAAAAACTCAACTATCTGTATCATCCTAGAGAGAGGACACAATGTGAATAGAGAGAATGTTAAGAAAACTCAACTATCTGTATATCCTAGAGAGAGGACAAATGTGAGAAGAGAGAATGTTAAGAAAACTCAACTATCTGTATCATCCTAGACAGAGGCACAATGTGAGTAGAAGAATGTTAAGAAAACTCAACTATCTGTATCATCCTAGAGAGAGGACACAATGTGAGTAGAGAGAATGTTAAGAAAACTCAACTATCTGTATCATCCTAGAGAGAGGACACAATGTGAGTAGAGAGAATGTTAAGAAAACTCAACTATCTGTATCATCCTAGAGAGAGGACACAATGTGAGTAGGGAGAATGTTAAGAAAACTCAACTATCTGTATCATCCTAGAGAGAGGACACAATGTGAATAGAGAGAATGTTAAGAAAACTCAACTATCTGTATCATCCTAGAGAGAGGACACAATGTGAGTAGAGAGAATGTTAAGAAAACTCAACTATCTGTATCATCCTAGAGAGAGGACACAATGTGAGTAGAGAGAATGTTAAGAAACTCAACTATCTGTATCATCCTAGAGAGAGGACACAATATGAGTAGGAGAATGTTAAGAAAACTCAACTATCTCTATTCATATCCTTGAAACAATTACACTATCAAATTGATTTAGGACATAGTAAAATGAATGCTAATTTTATGTTCTTCAATATATTGAATCAATTACAGTAGAAAAATTAAATTTCTGTAAATATCAATATTCATAAATTTAGTGTAATATTTAAATACAGAAATAAAAATAAATCTATATTTTGAAATTGATGTATATTTTCAGTATCCTCATAAAATATCACATTCGTTTAGCATTGGCTTCACATAAAATAATGTGGTGTTCTTGATAAAAGTTTAACTCTTGACTGAAAGTGTTACGTTGACTTGGTTCGCACGGAGAGATAGGGCTCCTAATTGGCTAATATAAAGTGAATGCTGTTTTTCATGTCATATCTCCATCCTCCACGAGCCGTTTTAACGGAATCACATCAAGACATTGACAAAACGGCTCAAGGAAGTTCATTTTATGTATACAAGACAGGCGTACATTATGAGGCGCTACGGGGTGCTAAGAGCCTTAGATACAGGCATGGATAAACGAGAACAGGATGTGTCACAGGATGCTTGTGAATATCAATTTCATCTCACTAGCTACCATGGTGTAGTAGAACATTGGAGAGGCGTGGAAATTCGTCAATGTTCATAAATACATAATACTATCTTACACCACGTCTTACTACTCGTCCAGGAAATCCACATCAACTTTCGGTAATAGGGCAGTAAGGAAGAGGAAATGTACCCTAATGTGCGTCAATGATGAGTGGGAGACCGTCTTGGAAAACAACATCCTTAGTACTTCCACCCAGGATTATAACCCCAATATTTCCATCGCCGTCAAACCAGACTAAACGAACTTGACATTTGGTCCACGTGACCATTGATATGATATATATTAGCTTCAGAATATTTTGTTTGATTAATTGTAAATCGTAACAGACATGATAGAACCAGAACTGGTAATGTTTCGTTGATTATAATAAATATGACATCATATGAGGTAAACACTGTGTATGTGTGTATGTAATATATATATATATATATATATATATAATATATATATATATATATATATATATATATATATATATATATATATATATAATATATATATATTATATATGTGACGAGTACAGCTAGGCGTAAGTTAGGAGCAGATGGAACACGAGGCGATGTGAACTCCTTTTCAAGCCTTTCATTCCCCTTTTTAAAGATGGCGGAAACAAACTTTGCTTTCAATAATTTCCTAGTCAATTGTACACTCTGTTTTAATATCACAAACATATTGTCTGTTAAAAAAGGTTATGTTTGAAAACACAGATATTCAACATATAGTTATGAAAAATGTTTACAAAGCTCTGAAACTTATAAAGCTCTAAAAATATAATTGTATATATTTTCTGGAATTTTACATTCCAACATTTTTTGAAAGAGAAAATTTTCTTGTACTCGGCTAAATTAGTTAATTTTCTTGGATAAATTCAAGATTTGTGGGTAAGCCTAAGGTTGGATTAACCGTTAGACAATAATATAAGCACCTTCTTAGGTCATCAGGGTAAGGAGGTCACCAAAGTGTTGTGTTTTCCAGTGTCGGATTAAAATGGTGCAGCTGAACTAAGGCCCACCAAAAGGAGTGTCCAAGAACAACTGTAACAAAAAAACATACATATACATCAACAATGTTAATAATGATAATAGTAAAATATTACTCTAATATTACGACAATGCTGAAAACATGCCCGGGTGTTGTAAGAGAATGCAGCCAAATATTTTAGAAGAAAATAAAGTTGCCATATATGTGCCTTGTACAGCCATTTCCCTAAATCTGGTAGGCCCAAGTGCTGTTGGCTGCTAACAAGTGGCAGTTAATTTATTCTCTACAGTGCAAATGCTATATGCATTTATTTCAGCCTCAACCAGACAGTGTAAAATTCTTAAAGCATGTATTGGAAATGAAGGTGTGTCAAAATCCTTCTTTGATACCATATGGGAGGCACATTATATGCCAATAGCAGCAATTCTGAAATATTTCGACGTAACACCACCCTTATTCTCCAGAGAATAAAGGCGGGTACACAGGATTTAATTTTAAATCTAAAATACCGAAAACCAATAAACAATAAATGCAGAGGAGCCGATAGGACCGTCATATGACAAATAGGCCGTACTCCGGCGTATAGGTCATTCTGCTTCCATGAACCAACTCTACAAATATTATTTAGAGGACTCAAAATTTAGCCGAAATCAGGGTAGAGGACAGGACATATTTCATTCAATTAGATACTATATCGGACTACTATAAGAGAAGAGAAGCATTAACATAAGATAAGAAATAATTTTATTTTGATTCATATTATAATCAAAAAAAGGTTAATATTAAGCAACAAGAAAAAATTATAAAAATAAACATATGCGTATATTAGAAGACCAATTCTTTTTTAAACACCCCCCAATTTGAAGGAAGAATATAAATATATATAAAAAATATATTTGAAATATAACAACAATGGGTCTCACAAATCACCCAAAATTAAATAATAATAATAATAATAATAATAATAATAATAATAATAATAATAATAAAATTATTAGAAAAGTTATAACGATGGTCTGCACAATCACCCTGATTTGAATACTAATATCAATACATATGTATAGCAGTAGAAAATCTAATAACAGGCCTCAGTGACCATCCTCAATAGTATTAAAGCTAGTTTATAATACAGTAATGGTCTGTTATCGTCAAAATAAATACACGTTAGCACAATTAAACATATTACAAAAGGGGGATAGCCGGAAATATTAAAGAGTAATAACCTACTTTACTGCCAAATGGGCTTTAAGTTTTCTTGTTTTTACTTAAATCTAGCATTTACAAAACCTTGACATCTTATGCCTTACGAGGTATGAAGTATAACAGACCATACAAAAACTTGTGAACATTTAATCGTAGCAACATTTGCCGCACGGGCTATAATATTGATATATATATATATATATATATATATATATATATATTATATTATTTGTATAAAGCTAATACATTCAAAAAAAGAGATTGATGTTTCATGCAATAAAAGCCCCACTCAAAAAATCAAAACTCCAAAAGGAAATATCACAACCCTTTCCCTGATATTAGTCCGAGAAAACGCAGCTAACACGCGAGTCCAAAAAAGGGACTTCGCTTTTATTTTGCCAACGTAACAAACTTGCTAACATAATTTACCATAATTAATCCAATCTATAACAAAACAATGGTTATATAATTTAAATTAAAATACAATATTTATGGCCGAAAAGGAATTCTTAAAATATAAAAGTCGAAACGTAATATATACCTTATGAACATCCTTGACACCAAGATGTGTCCTAGGACGGTATCCTGACAAGAGTGATTACCATACGCACAGCACAGGTATATATATATATGAAAGCTCTAGCTCTGAGAGGGGGGAGAGAGGGGTTAGCACAAACAAAGGAGCACAAGAAACCAAGAAGAGAGGGACGGGGTGGTAATACAATGGGTAGAAGCTTCTACAATCTCGGTGAACCACCGAGAACAACACTTTAGCAATACGTCGCTGTTCTAGAACTGCAACGTCACAGAGTTCCCAGCATGCCTCAGGTGAAGTCAGAGTTCAGTCTGTTGCACTTTTCACACAGTTAGTACGTGTGAAACTTTTATCGTGGTATGAGGTACTCGTGGGGGAGAATCGACTGGGGGAGGCACAGCAAGTAAAATGGGGCCTAGGTGAGTTGACTCCATCTAATGTAGGCGTAGTTGAAATTATATTGTCCTTTTTTTAAATTGTTTTTTGCCTTTAAATATTGTAGCTTTTATACGATAAACGCTACATTTCTTTAAGATTTTAGAAGCTTTAGGACGTCTAGCTGAAGACCAATCACAAAAGGGAAACAGAAGAAGAAAAGCAGGCAATATTGCAAATAAGATGTAAAATTTAGAATTTGTCCTTATTTCAAGACTTAGGGATTAGATTTTGCAAACTTTTCATAGAGCAAGTCAAGTTTTGCAAATTGAGGATATGAACTTAAAACATGTGCGTGTCTGTATGGGTCATTATCCGACCAACTTTGAACATCAAGAGAAGATTCTAAGCCTAGTGTACAAAGATAGAGCGGATAGATTTTCTTTTCTAATTGATGGGCCAAATAATATCACTTCATCATCTACTGAAACTAAAATTACTCTCAATGCTGTCAATAGCTGATTAATGTTTACCAAGAGGACTTAAACAATAATTTATCTTGTGAGCTTCAGCAGTTTCACTCATATGTGTGCCATAAATTCAGCCCAACAAAAATCGTAAAAACAAGCTTCGATCATGCTGAATTTTATAAAATAATGGTAGAAAATATTATTGATTTTTCGTTTCCAAATGTAGACACGGGTTTGCACCCGTGGACATCGGGTCTTGAGGCATGAACATCGGGTCTTGAGGCAAGCACTTTAACCCAAGACCGCAAATGTAGACTTTGGCTTAGTTTAGTTATAAAACACACCTAATTATATAAAAAATAAGTTAGAAGGTAGTCGGTAGTTGTGTCTAAATTGCTACTTTAATGTTAGAATGGATTACAAGTGACTGTGAAATAATCTAAGACAAAGTTTGTTTCCTCCATCGTTAAAAAGAGGACAGAAAGAATCTAAAAGTATTTCACATCGTCTCATGTTCCATCTGCTCCTAACTTCACGCCTGGCTGTACTCGACACAGATGTATAACTGCTTACAAAAGTAGACACAACCAGAGTTTATACTGTTAGACTTTACTCAATAAAGACAGAGGAACTGTTTGGTAAAAAACGAAAATAAATCAAGGGTAAGGACATTTTTAGTTTCAAAAAAGATTTTAATATGTGTATTTTATAAAAAAAAATGTTTAAACTTTTAATTTATAAAGAACAACAAAGGTTTTCATGAATATGTAGCTAACTTTGATAATATTTAAGTATAAAATTACAAGGTCAGCCCTAATGGCCACTGTATCGATATCGCCAATTTTTGATTTGTAGAATTCAACTTTTGCCACAAAAGAAGAGCCAAGATCAGAGAGTTATTTAAGAAACTTCCTTATCATTAATTTACTCAGTACAAGTTCTGCCTCTAATATTTAAATTTGAATTATTCTGCTTATTATTTGTATTATTTATATCAATGATGATTGATTTTCAGTTTTCACTACTACTCTTTGTTAATGTAATTAATATTATTACCTATCTTATCTCTTAGTAACTATTTATTTGTATATATCATTACTTAGATGTGATTTTTTTTATATTCTCTTAAGTAGCCATGTTTTTATGTACAGTACTTGTGTTTTAGCCAGCACTATAGTGAATAAATTGAGATTATTAATATGAGCCTTTAAAATAATATGGCCAAATGAAGACAGGTAATTAATTAAAATATATGTTTTTGATTTTGTTTTACTAAATGTTAGTAATTAATTATTTGATCCAAGGCTGTGCTCTTTTTTGTAAGCAACAGAATAAATAATCAATCACTCAATCACAAAAATCTATATCTATTATTTTATTAAGTGTTGACAATCTTGTTTAAAAGATATAATCTTAAATTAAATTTTAAGATTTATACTCTCAACCATTTAATTTGTTGTATTTTAAAGGTCCAACGAATAAAATAAGAAACTAGGCAGTTCGTTAATAATAAAATTATATTTTATTTTTAAAATATGAGAATCCACTATGAGAATTTATGAAATTTCTTTTCCTGCCGCTCTCTAATAGTCAATTTTTGAATGTATTTTTTTCTGCCCTCAGTTAGTAACTCTGTGGAATAATAATAGGGTTGAAGTATCTTCTCACCTCTAGCATTAGATTATTAAGCTAAGATCTGCCATCTGTGGATATAATTCTCATTAGGTTTGCTTGTTTGAGAACTATTGGAATGGTTAGCATTCCACTTCCCCTGGTCAGTAGGCACACTACTGGTTCTAGACGGCTATGAGGGCTTGCTTGTCTTTGGATAGTTAACGTTGTAACGCTTGCGCTTATTACAAAATATGTCATAATTTGGAACTGTGTGCACTTCGCGCTTATTAGTTTAAGGGGACTTTTCCGCCATTACTATACAAGATTGCTTCTTGGATTTTGATGATTATTATATGTGTTTTCTGCGCTAGCCTATTTACAGAACTAGACAAATTTCGCGCCCTAACAGCTGGATTTATTTGCATACTTCACTTGACGCATTGTTGTAACGGGCTAATCTGGCTTAGCCCCGTTCAAATGTAAAACACGAATATTTGTTGATGCAAGCAAGTTGTCAAGAGTTAACAAGTGACATACTATTGTTAAATGCTACGCTCGTAACATATGTTTGTCTATTTACATACCCACGTCGCCGACTCTTCCTTCGAGCCCAATGCCCCACTGGAAAGAACAACACAGAGAAAAGTGACCGACCGCGGCCATATGGGAGAACTCCGCGTTCGACAACAACTACAAGTCAACTGAAAGCACCGTGAATGCTGTTGTTGGCCGACGCGAGTCAATGTTCTGGTACCTGATGGAAGTTTCCCCCACCACTTCATGCTGACCACTCCTCCACGTGGACTCCGATTACTATATATTCTCCGGGCCGCTGGGAAGAAATATAGAACACCATCAGCACCGTTGCCGTCAACACGCTCTCATCACGTCGAGTAGACTATCATTTCAACAGTGGGCTTACAAGTTAGGGAAATGGATCCACTGGACAGGAGGAAGTCACATGGTTAGACGGATTGTATGGGAAAGATTCGGAACAGCCGACTTCGTGGCAGGATGCACAGAGTAACCTTTCAGTTAGATGTTAAATATTAGGATTAGCCAACTTCATGGCTGGATGTATACAGAAGATTTTCAGTTAGATGTTTGTAATGGGGGATAACCCTTGTTTATATTTATACCTCATTCTTGTATTCTTATTAGGCTAGTCGTGTAAGATTAGTATGGAGTTATCTCCACATTATTATGTGAACAGGCTGCAAACAATACTTGCTGTGTACCGCGCTTCTCGAGTATCCGGGACTGTGCCATTAGGGCCAGCCATTTAACGGGATGGTGAATCCCGCGACAGACGCTATGTGTGCACTAATATATTTCAAAAGGTAGCTTGCCAGGGATAGAGATAGTTCAAGTGTATGAAGGCCTTGGATCTATACCTAGCTAGGTTCATTTGGCTATTACTGACTTTTGTTTTGGGTAGTTAACCTGTGGACGGTTCATGCTCCTCAAGCTTGGCCCGTGGTGAATCTTTGTTATTGCTAGTAATACTCCCCTTTGGAGTGTACAGCTCATGAGCCGCTTCTGCCCCTCTGGCACGGCTGGAGCAGTCTATTATTCCTTGTTTTTATATTGTGATGTTGACCACCTGTCAGGTGCTCAAATTGGGGGACTTCTTGCCGACCCGGCATGGCCCGTAGTTTCTTATATATTCATGTAAATTGGTCTTACCTCTTGTAAGGGGTGTAGCATTGGGTGTTCATATTTAACTGAACTTGAACTAGCCCGATACAAGTAATGCACGGTCACCATGCCTTGTTGATGGATGGATTAGAAACGTTACTCTGTTGTCTGAGTTTATCCTTCCGACGCCTCATTCCCCTGGCTGACCGAAACTTAGGCAATGCTACCTCATATCTTATTTAGGTTGTATAGACTGTACTTACTGAGATAACGTGCTAAATATTGATCCTGCATATTGCTTCATTAAGTTACATTACTTCTAATTACCTCTTGTTCTCTTTGTATGTTTATATATATATATATATATATATATATATATATATATATGATGTATGTACACCCCGGGAACTATCGAGGTTAGGGATTACAATCCCCCACTTAAAACTCAGAGAGTATTAATATTAAACCAAACAAACACCCCCCCCCCCCCCCCCCCGGTGCATTGTCATCCCACATTATCCGCACAAAGATTAGTATTTTCGTTTTGTGAGACTTGGATGAGAAACATCCCATGCTTTGAGGACTATTTATTGTATTTTATATCTTGAATAAACCCTGTGTTATGTCAAAGTATTTGTATTTAAAAAAATTGTTACCTGCTAGATTGTCATTACTTTTTGGGTAAACTGTGCCAGGGTTTATATAATTTGTTCAAACTCTACCTTTGAAATGTCTTCTTATACATACAATTGAACTTTTATTCGCCAAACCTTCTAATGTCGAGTTGTATCTTGAGCAGAGCCTATGTTTCATTAAATAGGAACCTATAGTGGAGAATATCTAGCAAATAGGCTCGACAGTCTAAACAGGCTATGTGTGTACCCATCTACGAGCCTACTGATCAAACTATTAAACAAAACATTGACGTGACCTGTGTTGACGTTTTTAGTTTTTCAGCATCCTTGAATAATTATATCTGGTACTACTAAAGTCGATAGTTATCCACAGCTGTCTACACTACATTACCCCATTTTATCTTTCATAAAATACAGAAGTTTGGGTTTTTAGTTTAGATCCACAACCTATTACCCATCTGGTATAGACCTGTATCTTGTTTCCACCCCACCACAGTACCTATTACCCATCTGGTATAGACCTGTATCTTGTTTCCACCCCACCACAGTACCTATTACCCATCTGGTATAGACCTGTATCTTGTTTCCACCCCACCACAGTACCTATTACCCATCTGGTATAGACCTGTATCTTGTTTCCACCCCACCACAGTACCTATTACCCATCTGGTATAGACCTGTATCTTGTTTCCACCCCACCACAGTACCTATTACCCATCTGGTATAGACCTGTATCTTGTTTCCACCCCACCACAGTACCTATTACCCATCTGGTATAGACCTGTATCTTGTTTCCACCCCACCACAGTACCTATTACCCATCTGGTATAGACCTTATCTTGTTTCCACCCCACCACAGTACCTATTACCCATCTGGTATAGACCTGTATCTTGTTTCACCCCACCACAGTACCTATTACCCATCTGGTATAGACCTGTATCTTGTTTCCACCCCACCACAGTACCTATTACCCATCTGGTATAGACCTGTATCTTGTTTCCACCCCACCACAGTACCTATTACCCATCTGGTATAGACCTGTATCTTGTTTCCACCCCACCACAGTACCTATTACCCATCTGGTATAGACCTGTATCTTGTTTCCACCCACCACAGTACCTATTACCCATCTGGTATAGACCTGTATCTTGTTTCCACCCCACCACAGTACCTATTACCCATCTGGTATAGACCTGTATCTTGTTTCCACCCCACCACAGTACCTATTACCCATCTGGTATAGACCTGTATCTTGTTTCCACCCCACCACAGTACCTATTACCCATCTGGTATAGACCTGTATCTTGTTTCCACCCCACCACAGTACCTATTACCCATCTGGTATAGACCTGTATCTTGTTTCCACCCCACCACAGTACCTATTACCCATCTGGTATAGACCTGTATCTTGTTTCCACCCCACCACAGTACCTATTACCCATCTGGTATAGACCTGTATCTTGTTTCCACCCCACCACAGTACCTATTACCCATCTGGTATAGACCTGTATCTTGTTTCCACCCCACCACAGTACCTATTACCCATCTGGTATAGACCTGTATCTTGTTTCCACCCCACCACAGTACCTATTACCCATCTGGTATAGACCTGTATCTTGTTTCCACCCCACCACAGTACCTATTACCCATCTGGTATAGACCTGTATCTTGTTTCCACCCCACCACAGTACCTATTACCCATCTGGTATAGACCTGTATCTTGTTTCCACCCCACCACAGTACCTATTACCCATCTGGTATAGACCTGTATCTTGTTTCCACCCCACACAGTACCTATTACCCATCTGGTATAGACCTGTATCTTGTTTCCACCCCACCACAGTACCTATTACCCATCTGGTATAGACCTGTATCTTGTTTCCACCCCACCACAGTACCTATTACCCATCTGGTATAGACCTGTATCTTGTTTCCACCCCACCACAGTACCTATTACCCATCTGGTAAAGACCTGTATCTTGTTTCCACCCCACCACAGTACCTATTACCCATCTGGTATAGACCTGTATCTTGTTTCCACCCCACCACAGTACCTATTACCCATCTGGTATAGACCTGTATCTTGTTTCCACCCCACCACAGTACCTATTCCGATTTCACGCACACGTTAGTTACGCTAATGGAATAAGGATGATGAAGGTAGAGTGGGGAAACCATTTATGAAAAACATTTTCAATAAAGTCGATCAGTATTTTAATGCCAATTTCCCTGTGGTCAGCATTCCACGAGATGACGCGTTAGACCATGCAACCACCGATGTGGCTATGGGCCGTGTTAAGGTATTAGACCAGGATGTTTGGACGATATATGGTAGAATCTTGTCACAACCAGTTTGAGGAAACCAATATAATGAACTTACTTTTTATTTTGCAATCTAGGATCAGAACTGGCGAACAGATTTGTGAATTATACCCTGATTTTGGTAGTATAGGCAGTATCCGGTAGTTACTAAAACAATTATAAGATATTCATATATAAGTCATGTTAGCTGCAGCTGTCAATGATGGATAGTATTGGTACTAAACAACACAAATAATAAAATAATATGGTAAAATGTTATCAATGTTTGCCACAAAGAAATATGTTTGAATTCTCTAAACTGTTCTTCCAACCAAGATCAGGGAATATCTGACCCCGTGACCTTAAAACTAGGGGGTGCAACCCCTTTTGGGGGTAGGTGTATGAGGGAATTTCAAGGGGGGAGTGAGAATAAGTAATTGTCGAAAAGAAATAAAGATATATTAACCAAATAGTAAATTTTAAAATTTTACATCATAATTTCCGAATTCCTTTTTTTAACTGTACCTCCTTTCAAGAAGAAGAGTTTCTTTTCTGTCAAGAGAATCGCGTGATATCAAACACACGCAGATGACTGATTGTGACTGTGCTCCTAGAACATGGAATTTTTAATTTTAGATTATATTTTACATTTATTAAAAAATAAGTCGAGTAAATAAAATGAATAGATATGTTTGTCTGTTTAGAGCAAATAAATGCATTGCATGGCTAACCCAAGTGAAGCCGGGTATTTCCGCCAGATATAATTAGCATCGGATATTGTAATTAAGTACGTTGTTTGTGAAATAGCTTACATTATACCTCAAATTAATTACGCGAGTTTTTCTAAAATCAAAAGGGGACGTAAGGCCAAGATATTTGTGAGTGCTAATATAACCTACAATAATAAGAAGATATGAGTGGACCTACAGTTTAGGGCAATTTCTCACCATTCACCTTGAGTTACGATGGTAAACCACAATGTGGAGTAAATAAACCCAGTCTAGGCTCTGTTTAGAAGCTGCGGGCTTAGAGCCCCTAACCTAGAGCTCACACCAGGCGTCATGTGGTAGTGTAGTCACCTGGAATGCTATAAAACAAAGGAATTGAAACCAGTGAGAATTTTATACATTATTTTAATAAACAAAACCAAATATAAGCATACTCATTTTTAAATGAAAAAAACTTTGAATTGATCCTAATTTCACCATAGTCAAATGAATAATGCAGGAAACTGCACATTGATAAACAACCTTACATTTAATATCCCGGTTATTCGGCCTTGAGATGGGCTCATAGGTGCTTTGACACTTTCCATTACCTCTAATAACTAAGCTCTAACATCTGAGCTCAAACGTTAGTGAGTTCTCCACTTAGCTAAATTGATAGACTTAAGGGTGGAAAACTGGGTGTTGTATTTGTTCTAGAGAGTAGTTAGTTTGTTATTCATGCGTCAATATAATCAAATGGTTTAGAAAGTGCACCAAAGTACTCCTATTAAAAATAATATATATCACATATCTCGCGTCATAGTACCCGTCCAAGCTCATCGTATATTTATAATGATGTGGCAGGGATGATGAAGGTATAAATGAGATTAAATGTACCAGCGTGAGCGTGGAGAGAGAATGGGAAACTATTTATCCCAGTACACCCCAACCGGGATTAGAACACAGGTATTCTAGTATCGGGCAAACCAAACTATAAGAGACTAATGCTTTAGTCGGTGGGTGACCTGGTTGTCTAGGAGTAAGGTGTCAGACTTCTGTGCTGGGAGTCTAGGATTCAATCCTCGGTCCCGGCACAGATTTATCTGATTGCCAAACCCTTCCCTCACCTCTGACAAGACGTGTATTAATTACAACTTGTGAATGTGTGTAATACCAGGCCTCCACCGTGGTTCGGATCCCACGTTAAACTTAAGTCTATTTCATCTCACAATCACCCTACCATTACACATTAGCGTAAGTGCGTATAACCCAAACGGGTAGTAAGACGCAGTGCTAATAATAATAATAATAATAATTATTATATTATTATTATTATTATTATTATTATTATTATTTAGTCGGTGCATCCACCAATGCAGGTATCCACTACCAATAACCAAGCTTATAGGGAACATTCTCGATTACAATGCTAATATATCTAGCAGAAACACCCAGCTTTTCCCGGGGTAACCACGCAATAGACAACACTATTATTTGCTTCAAACAGACAAAAAAATCTTCATTTTAATAATATCGATAAATGGGTTACAACATATGACTGACCAAAGTTCAGTCCTGACCGGTTGTGTCAACTTTGGATAACCTTCCCAACTCTAACAATTAATACTATACAGTTCATAAAACTCACCTCAATCATCTTGTTCCCCTAGGTTAGGTTGTTTATAGCACCGATAAACAAAGACTGGCAGTATAATGTAACGTATCAGATTATTATTTATGTATATATTTAATTATATATAAATACAATTCGATATAGATATAAATAAATATTATATAATAATCAAACGTGCTATCCTTTTGTTCCAGTCTTTGTTTATCAACGCTATAACAACCTAACCTAGGTGGACAAGATGATTGAGGTGAGTTTTATGAACTGTATATTATTTTTCTTAAAAGTTGGGAAGGTTAACCACCCATTGACCCAACCGGTCAGGACTGAACTTTGACCTCTTGAGTCAATCAAATGTGCTAACCTCTATATTCATCTAAATCACGTGTGGATACACCAACTCTTAAACAAAATGATCAAAAACGAGGAATATCCCATTTTCGACTAAAGTGGTCTCACTAAAAGAAGACAATGTTGTTGTAAACTTGTTACAGTAGCGCGTGAAGTACAAAGTTGTCAAGACGAGGAAAGGACGATAGAGCGAGGAACAATGAGTACGTGTTGAAGTATCGGTTCTCGATTAACAACACTCGCACGGAAATGTAAACACTCACGTGCAAAAAGGAAGTAGTTCCTGTGTCCCAAAGTAAATTAGTATATCAACACAATATACATAATGTATTCAAAATAGTTCAGAGTAGTTTTGTGCTTCCATCGTCAGGAAGTTTGGTTTGAAATTTAAATTATCTAGGTTTATGAATAGAAATGCAGGCTTGAGTGTATAGTTTTATTTACAGTTTTAATTAAAAAATAATATTTTTATAACCGTTAGAAAACTGTGTGAAACTATTACACTCTTAAGTATTATAATTTAGTATTTGTATATATCGTCATGGTATTTTACAGCTACAGTAGACGCATGGCTTCTTTGGTGCTGACTGACAGCTCACAGCTGACTTCTGACAGTCAAAATGTAGGTGTACACCTACATTTTGACTGACAGAAGTGACCGCTGCTAAACACATGTTTTTGCAGCTAATATGGTTCGGCGTAGGGGTACATAATTTGGTCTGGTAACTTTTCAAAGCCGTCAGCTGTCGGCTGTGTGCTGTCAGTCAGCACCAAAGAAGCCATGGGGCTACTGTAAGCTTTATATTGTGGGGTGCAGACAGGTAGCCCGAGGGTCGGGGTAGGGGGTCTATTGGGACTCTGGGGCACCACACTACATGCAATGTCAACTAATACTATACATATTTATATAATACCTGAAATGATTCCTTTTGACAGCAATTACCGATTGCCAAGCTATATTTCTTCAATACTACATTCTTGTCAGACCCAATAGAAATGTGCTCCACTTCGGTGGCCGCATGGTCTAAGGTGCCACTCTCACAGTAAACTAGACTGACAATAACGAGGAGATAGATGTTCGAATCTCAGTAGGGTGTACTGAGGGTGGTTTTTATATAATAGTTTTCCACGCAAATGCGGGTACACTTCCTCTAAATATAACCTTAAACTATTAAGGTAGTTATTAAATAAGCGTATAGCCCGAACGGGTAGTAGGATGTGCTAAGAAAACGTGTTTACCCAAAGAGCTGCAACAGTTGTTTTTTACTACCCGATCAGGTCATACTCATACATGATAATTACTCTAATGGTCTAGGGATGAGGAATGAGCATTTTAGAGGTAATATATCAACATTTGCTTGGAAGGAGGTTGGGAAACTATTTAGGAAAAACCAGCCTCAGTAGACCTGACCGGGATTCGAGACTCAATCTCCCCGTCATTAGCAAGCAAGCGAGTCCAACACGAGAGTGACGCCTTAGACCGTTCGGCCACTGAAGTGAGCTGCAACCATTATTAAAATTACAGCAGTTTTACCAGAAGTCGAAAAGGTGTCCCATACACCCCAGACGCATCTCCGGAACATCTCTTTAAAACTTAAATTTACGTCTCTTTGTGTTTTATTCATTTGGGAAAAATATTTCCGAGTTAAAATATGTTTGTGTATATTTTTACCTAAGTACTGCACAATTTTCACACGGGTTTGCTAGTTATTTTTAAAATGAAAGATTACAAACCCTAGTTGAGTTCAAAATTTTAAATTAATTTCGAAACCGGAATATAGAATTTCCGAAAACAATTTATTTCAACGGCAATTTCTTAAGTTCTACTAAAAACATTTTAGTTTGTCTAATTTTTTTTAAGACTATCTTATAACAGTTTGCAAAATTTTAATAGAAAATCCACAAGTTTTGTTTTTGTTTTTTCATACTTTCCGGTAAGATAGAAGGTTGAAATTCGACGTGAAGTTTTCTGAAAATCTGAGAATGATGTTAAAAATCCTAAAGCCTAAAATCTGTGGCCCCAAAAATTCCCCATACTTATGGGCCAAATAATCAAGTCCGTCCTATCACAATGAATTTCGATTTCCGGGCGTTCATTATATTGTTCAAAATAAGCGTGTCCCAATCAGGGGATGGCGTCAAAAAGTATCGGGTGGGGAAGACATCAAAAATGTATCGAGCGGAGGTGTGGGGGAGGCGTCAAAATTGTATCGAAGGTAGGGGTGGGAAAGGTGTCAAAAATGTATCGAGGGGATGGGTAGGGACATCAAAATGTATCGACAGGGGGTGGGCGGCAGCAAAAACATATGACTTATTAAATGCCCCTGGAAGATATTTAATTTTTTTTGTGGTAACCACAGAGGGCAGTGATTTAAATCATGTAAGTGGCTTTACATACAATGCACACTTTATTTCTGTTCTTTTTTCCAATTTGTAAATTTAGGGTCACTTGTGTGTAGTTATAGGGTTACAATAATTTTTTCACATTGAGGAGCACTTTAAATGTTTTACTCGAAGAGAAGAATCAGTGATGGTGAAAAACCATATTTATGTAAAATGAATACGGCAGTTAGTAAAATTATGTATTTAAAAAAAAGTTTTTTGCCCTCCAACTCAAAAGGAAGATTGGGGATCCAGGAGCTTTCAGAAGATTCTTTAGAAAATCATGCTCTATATTGGAAACAAACCAGAACCTTAACCACTAGACCCCAGAGAGGGACGCAATTATTATCTTTTTTCAGTCACAGCGAATTAATCTTTCAGAAACTGTGAATTTAGTACACCTTATTTGTTTGAATTAATTGTTAGAGAACCAGTGATTGACCTAAATCTAAATACACTTATTAGCATCTATCTTGAAGAAGCCTCACACTTTTTTGTGGGAGGTTGTGTCTCAAAACTTGGGAATCACTAGCTTAGTGGAAGTGTAGATTGTAGATTTATAAATTCTATAACTACTAAAGGTGACCTGGTGGCCTAGGTGTAAGGTGTCAGACTTCTGTGCTGGGGTCCAGAGTTCATACCTAGGTACCGGCACAGATTTAGCTGATTGCCAAACCCTTCTTTCATCTCTGACAAGATATATATTAATCACAACTTGTGAATGTGTGGAATTCCAGGCCTCAACCATGGTTCGGATCCCACGTTAAACTGTAGGTCCTCAATTTAATCTCACAATCACTCTACCATTACACATTAGCGTAAGTGTGTATATCCCGAACGGGTAGCAAGACGAGGTGATAATAATGATAATAATAATAATAATATAATAATAATAAACTACTAAAACTCCACGAAGCAAATGAGCTTTTTGCGAAATACTTCTAAACAATCAAATGGTTGGTCAACACGTAACCATAAATATTTTACAGAATAAAAACATGATGTGATCATTTACACAGACTAGGCGTAAAAAGATCAGATCAGTAAATTATTCTCTTCACTTTACTAACAAATAATAACTAATTAGTAGCCCAAGATTGCTAGATTTTGTTTCGAAATTAGTCAATAAAAACATTTTCTAAGACAAATTAAATTTCCTTGGTTCAATTCGAAGTGCTTATTTCTTTCGATCCGATCTTTTTGTAATCGCTAGAAAAAGAATCGATACTTGAATCAGATATAGGCCTTAGAATTGATCCAAAAACTTGATTAATATAGGTCAAAGAATCTATTTTTGAAAAGATCGATTTAATATCAAACATCCCTCCTACCTTGGCCAGTTGCCTTTGACCCTAGGCAGCACCCTTGGCCGAATGCCTTTGATTTTTCCCATAAAGGTAGCACCCTTGGCCCGCTTGTATCTCCAACTGAAGCTAATGACCCATCCCAAGAGAAAAAGAAGAAGAGGAGGAAAGAAAACGGAAAATCCTTCCAACCATGTCTACTCGTACACCCAGAATTCTCCCTTCCCCTCTCCACCTATCACCTCTCTTTGTCCACGTTCTCAATGCACCCGGTCCTCATCTCCTCCTTTCAGCCTACCCTCAATCACCCGACAATCCCTTTCTAGCTCTATTCCCTGGGATCAATTGAAACGAAACTTCGCAGACACCCTTAGACAAGACTCATCTGACGAAGAGACCCCACCTCAGAAACTCCAATACAACAAGTAAAACTAGACACCACCTATCACCCTGTCCCTACTCTTATCCTCCCCTCTTTTCCAAACCCTTAGCAACCTACCCTTCAACCATAGTCAAAACTCCCCAACTATTAACACTTTGAAGATGTCGGACCTGACAGGAAACATTCTAAAAGGTGACATTTTGAGAGAGTGGACGATGTTGTTTTAAAGTGGATTAAAATTGTTCGTGACAAAAATTTGCCAATTTCAGGTCCTCTTATAAAAGAAAAGGCAGTATAATTTGCTAATTGCTTGGGGCAAGTGGATGTCCAGGCTAGTTCATGTTGGATACATTTAAGATTAGACATGGCTTGGAAGAAAAGCTGGTTTTGGAAGAAAATGGAAATGTGTGACGCTACCTGCAACCAGTGGAAAAATACGCTTTTGAAGAAGATTTTAAAAGCGATTACACTCCTGAAAACATGTTCAATGTCGATGAAACTACTTTTCTTTAAATTTTTGCCAATCAAGATTCTTAATTTTAAAGACGACTATTGTCATGAAGGTAAAAACAGAAAAGAGAAGATAACAGTTTTGGTGTGTGTGAACATGATCGACAAAGAAAAACTTAGATTATTGGTGATAGAAAAAGTAAGCAACCCAGACGATAAATATTTAGAAGTTGACCACGGATTTAATAGAAATGCATGAATGACGAGTGATATTCTTGAGGAGTAGATTTCAAAATTAAATAAAAATATGAATAGGTAGAAAATAATTAACTGTTCTCTCTGTAGACAAGCTCATCCTAATGTATTATCAAAAGTAGCAAGTGGGAATTGAATTTTCCTCCCCCCAAACACAACTTCAAAATTGCAGCTAATGGGCCAGGGAGTTACAAAAACTCTCAAACTCACTATCGGAAACGCACTCTTCGAAGACTTATCTGAGCCTTAAAAAATGGACAATGCACTGATAAAGTGATTGATCTGAGAATTTTCTAAGGTGTGGCAAAACGATGTTTCAGAATTTATAGCTAAAAATTGATTTTCAAAGGCTGGCTTCATCAAATCACCTCAAATCTAAGAAGAAAAGATGTTTCCACAAGTAAATGAAGACGTAATTGTTTCAGAATACCCGACAGACGATGACATAGTAAGTTCACTTCAGACAGAACAGAATAACATCGAAGAGGCTGAAGAGAATAATGAGGAAGAACCCCCTAAGCCTTCTAAAAAAGAAATTTCGGCCGCGTTTAACACAATACGTCGTGGTCTTAAATTCACCTAAAATGTTTCTGACGAAGTATTTCACGAACTTAATAAGTGTGAACACTTTTATGATGAATCCTCATCGAAATTTACTGTAAAGCAGGACATGAGAAAGTTTTTCACACGAATGTAAATCTATTTGAATACTACAGGTTTTTACTTTCTCTCGACATATTGGAGAGAAAGTATTGTGATCGTCAAACATTTCTAGCTTGAATTTTGATAAATGTCAACGTTTCATGACCCCCTGAAACAGAAAAAGTTGTTTTCGCGAGGCCATCTCTCTGTACATTGGGCTAGAGCCTAAACTATTTTACAGTTTGGGCTATAACTTGGTATCTGGAGTGTTCACAAGGTCCCCACGAGGGGTTTTGGGAATTAGATGTAAAAACCTAAATTTAAGAATATTTTACTGAAGAGCACAAACAAGAAAATAGATTTTTTCGAAATTTGCTCTGACATTTTTGATTAAATATTTATTATTTTAAACAATATGACTAATCGCATTTTCTCATGAAAATTATTTTGAGGGTATCTCACTCAATGGAAATTTTCCAATTTTAATTATTTCTACACAATTATTTGAGGTACAAAATATTTTATTATTGTAAAGTTTTATAACTATTAATGATACAAATCCTTGATTTGAAATATATTTTTATAAAACCAATAGTTTCTTATTTTCTATGGTGAACAGAGATGTTTTTATTTTCTCAATTATTTTACTCTTAACCTCTTTGGTATAAAGAGATGTTTCTCTTTTCTCAATAATTGTAATCTTATTCTCATTGGTAAACAGAGATGTTTATCTTTTCTTAATAATTTTATTCTCATCCTCTTTGGTAGACAGAGATGTGTATCTTTTCTCAATAATTTTATTCTCATCCTCTTTGGTAGACAGAGATGTTTCTCTTTTTTTAATAATTTTATTTTTATCCTCTTTGGTAGACAGAGATGTTTATCGTTTCTCAATAATTGTATTACTATCCTCTTTGGCAGACAGAGATGTTTATCGTTTCTCAATAATTTTAATCCTATCCTTTTTGGTAGAAAGATATGGTTCTCTTTTCTTAATAATTTTATTCTTATCCTCTATGGTGGACAGATATATTTCTCTATTCTCAATTTTTCTGTAATAGTGCTTATAGTTTCTAATTCTATATTATTTCAATTATGATCTTTGGTGTAGTGTTTATACAACTATGTGTAGACTTATTATTTCGGGGGAGCTGAATTGTATCCATTCAGACATTTCTTAAACGAGCACCACAAATAAAAAGTCTGAATTGTGTCCACTAGAAATATTTGCATTGTACCCACAAAATCCGATTTGTATCCATTTAATTGCGGCACTACTTGTCTAATAGATGACAGTAGCAGAAACTATCCTTAACTCAATTTGTGTTTACTAGAGATAGAGAGCATCACTATCACTATGTTTATATATAAAAAAGAGATAAATACTGATTGGTGTTCCTTTTAAAAGAATAATAAAAGGGTACTTTACAAATCATTGTAGTTTCTTTATTCAAATTGACTGGCTTTGTTAAACAACAACATTTCAAACTGCTAGTTTATGCTCTAAGAAATGAAGACGTAGGGTTATATTATTTTAACAATCTGTGTTTAAAAGTGGGAAATTTATACATTTAATTTAATGTTGGGTGCCAACAAATATGGTGTTCCTGGCTGTGAAGATAAGACATGTCGTTATTGGTTTCTCGTATATGCAAGGAAAGTAGTTTTATTGTTTCTTGTCGAATTGTTGGGTCCAAGAGGCTGAATATTCTACGGCTACTTTACGTTTACCTATCAGGTAAGACTTCCCAGTAAATTTCTAAGTTTTAAGATTTACAGTACCGGAACTGACATTAACTTATGGGTTGAGAACGTTTACTGTTACTTTTGAGTTAAGATTTTAAAAACCAGCAAACTTACATTGCAGTGTTAAGGCCCAGACACAGACTCCGTATCCGTAGGTCCATGGTGGTAATCGATGCCACAATATCAGATTGCTCTGGCCACAAAGTCCTTGGTTGTAAGTCCCCCGAAAGAAAGAAAACAAAAACTTTTATTTTATTTTGCAAACGCGTTCTTGTTTTGTGTCTAATATGATGTTTGTTATTCCTGCACGAAATAATTAGGTATGAATAAATTAATGTGTGTAGATAAAAATCCTGCCAACACTTGAAAGATTTACTAGGAAAGTCTGTGTCTATCATTTACACTTTAGTGCACTAATTCCAAATACATTGTCCTCCTCCCTTTCGGCGCTCTGCAGCGGTTCCTCAAAGTGTTTACACGAACCGCTGTCTCAGCCGTGCCTTTGATACAATTTTTGTTTTCCAATTTGTTGTTGCTCTGACAAATTTAGTCAGTTACTCTCAAGAAACTTTGAAATTTGGATGTCTGTCGTGTTTGTGGTAAGTGCCAGTTTGTGTTTTAATGAGGTAGCAAAGTAGATTACTATTTGTAGAAGTGTCAATTGTGGAGGATTATATTGACATAATATAAAAATATGTGATGTGATCCAGGAAAAGGTACCTTAGGTCTTTGGCTAGACTGACAAACGAGCGGGCGACTGTCTGACCAAATTGGTGAGCAAGTAAATACCAAACTGATCCCAGCTTATTAGTGAAAATGTCTCTGTCTTTGCGCATCTCTCCTATTCAAAAATTCTTACAAAGTTATTGTATGTTTATAAAAAAAATACTATTGTAGTTTTCCCATCACCTCTCCACGTTGCTGTGATTTTTATTTCTAAAGGCCTCCTTTGAATATAATATTGAAGTATTAACGTAATTATTCTTACTCATGTTTTATTTATTTTATCTTTAGGACTACATATTACTACCCATTCGGATTATACAAGCCTTTCTTGCTGATAATGGCCTAATCTAATTTGTATGACCAGAAAACTTATGTGTGTGTGTGTATATGGGATAAGCATATCAATAGTAATAAAAGTAATTTATCATGCCAAATTGATAAGTTTTCCTGACATACACTGGACTGACATAATAACAACTGCCCAGCGCCTGTAAACTAGACTGTTCTGGCTCAAGCGTTTTTTTTTATGAAAACTTTATGAATCCAACTTCATTTTACTTTGATATAGTTAAATTTGTATACAATCAGAAAGTTACTTACTTTTTTATTTTTCCTCAGATATGCTATAATGTAATTTAAATGGGTTTTTTCCTCAGATATGCTATAATGTAATCTACAAGGTTTATGCCCCCCCCCCATCCCCCAATGTATGCTCCTCCAATACGTAGATCCGGCCCTGTTCACAGCACACTCTACTATGTTCACAGCACACTACCTATGTTCGCGGCACACTGAAAGTGGCACTAGGGAGACTCGACATATGCATGCATAGAGACACTTCCTCAGTCAAACATTGTCATAGAGACACTTCTCTCAGTCAAACATGTGTCATAGAGACACTTCTCTCAGTCAAACATGGTCATAGAGACACTTCTCTCAGTCAACATGTGTCATAGAGACACTCTCTCAGTCAACATGTGTCATAGAGACACTTCTCTCAGTCAAACATGTGTCATAGAGACACTCTCTCAGTCAAACATGTGTCATAGAGACACTTCTCTCAGTCAAACATGTGTCATAGAGACACTTCTCTCAGTCAAACATGTGTCATAGAGACACTTCTCTCAGTCAAACATGTGTCATAGAGACACTCTCTCAGTCAAACATGTGTCATAGAGACACTTCTCCAGTCAAACATGTGCCACCCAAGGCCGTAAATAGTTGAACTAATAACTGGAATTATATTAAGTAGAACTAAGCTAAAGAGCAATAAAGATGTGTCAAATGTAATTACTACATTTTAAGACAGCATGATATTTAAAACATACCTTTACACACATTTAAAGTGGCCCCGAAAGTGCTAGTTATTATTTTAAAATGTACGGAAATAATAGCTTCAATATAATGTATTTAAAGCCACTTTTATTATCAAAATGGGTGCTTTAGAACCATAAGAAATTTCTTTTAGAAGTATTTAATTACTATTTATAAATTTTCTTGGCTTCCAGCAGTTAGGGGCCAGTCCCACCCCTTCCCCCTTAGACTCTGTATACCCTCTAGAAATTTCATTTTGTCTATAGCCTTTAATGTATGCCCACCCAAAGTAAATTACTGGGTTGGGATTTGAATCCCAGATGTGTTATGAGTGTTTTCTTCCTATTATTATTATTATTATTATTATTATTATTATTATTATTATTCAAATTTATGTGAGTTGTGTGGAGTACACCTTTTTGATCTAAGATTGGCTTAGGTGTTCTATTTTAAAATGTTTAGTAAATTTATATAATCCTGATAATTATTAACTGATATGTATCTATCCTTATTTAAGAGAATAAATTGCACAAACAACTAATTATTATTATGACCTCAGATTGTTATCCCCATATAATAATTTAAAAATCATGGATGAGGTATTCCTTTTTCAGGAACTATTTTTCCAGTACACACGAATTGCAAAATAACACGGGTGCTCACAAACTGCGGAGTAAAAATTATATTCATAATGACTTTGTTCAAAATGGAAAATGAACTCCCATTTATTTATTTATTATTATAGATATTACATTTTTTATAAAAAATATTAATATCACAAGTTTTTAGGTTAGGTTAGACTATAAGCACTTCAAAATCAGTCACAAACAACTCTGAATGGCCCGGCTGACAGATGTACTTTATTCTGCAATTCGAGTGCGCTCCTTTTTTTCAATGTAAAAGTCAGTAAATTTCCTTTAATACCTCATCCAAGGATGATTATGCGGGATTAAACAGTTTTATTTCAGTTTATAATCTAAATTAGAGTTATATTTAGTTTCAATATTATGTGAATTATTTATTGCCATGTGTTTTAAGCCTATCAGTTTTAAAATAAATTCAATTTTAAATTCGTATTTCTTTTTGCCATGTGCCAACAAGGAATGACTTTATAAGCTAATCATTCTTTGTCACCCACTATTCTTTCGTTCATTAGAGACGTCAAATAGTCCAGTCATCAATTATGAGACAATGTGAAGTTTAAGAACCAATATAAATAATCTTATCATAGGTTTGGTCTATCCTGAGCTTACGTACTGCATTACTCGAAGCGAGACAAATAGGTGATTCCCAAGTACCGAAAAGTAGCCTAATATTATCCACGGGGAAGCCTCTCTCTCCCTGGCTGACAATGTGTCGGTTTTCCAGGGCAGACCCGGTCGGGTATGCTCCTCGAATTGTATTTGTAGGAAGATACAAATAAATATTTATGGTATCTAAATTGTATGGAAAGCAAAGAGCATCAAATAAATAGTAAATGAATATAAATTAGCGTCAGTTTTGTTATTGTGTTAAATAATATTCTCTATGAGAAGAGTGAGTATTGGATAAAGAGAGAAGTTATGAAAGTTTACATGCAATCCATAGTATTCAGTAGACTACATTGTAAAATGGATCCCAAAACGTGGGGGAGTACTCATGAACAGGTCAGGTAAGCAGATAGTGGTATTGCGAACATTATAAAGTGGTTTTTGCCACGGGGCCAATTCGAGTGTGAAAATGTACACGTATATATTTTATTATAAAGAAATAATGGAAGTAGTACGCACAAAGGGCAGGTTTTTTTATATTATGAGAAATCTAATATTTTTAACCATTCATAGACACAAAATAGGCAAATTTCCAATTATGGCAAAATTAATATTTTAAATAGTACTGGTAGTTTGAAAAATAATATTTAAGTATCCCGAAATTTAATGAAAAATGTGTTGATGCCTGAAAGGATAAGTTTTGTTCAGGTGGGTTTGTTTATAATATTAAAAAGTATAACTATTGCCTATTAAATACCTTGAATACTTTGGTGCCATGTTGTGACATTCTTTAAATATTCAAGTTATAAATAATGTTCATCTGTGATTGATGTGTTATTTGTTGATTTGATTAAATTATATAGGCCTTCCTAATTTATTTTACAATATTCATTTTGCTATCAATGGAGATTTGTTTTGTTTATGTGTGTAGAGAGGTTAAAAAATATAAGACAAGTTTATACGATGACAAAGAAAAACAAGGAATCCCGCTCTCGTTTTAGTGGTACATTATCACTTTTAACCATAGTCTCAATAATTCCCCTCAAATCACTAGATGAATTTTATTATCTAACAGCTAGAAGCAAAGATTTGTATTTTTAAAAACTGTCCTCCCTCTTGTTTCACTTCAGCTGGATAAATGGTTTGGCATTTCTACTTATAGTGAGCATAATTATAAAGGGCTAGGGATAAAATCATATTGTCTGGAGATGTAGCTGTTGAGAAGTGGTAAATATCAACACTTACGGGGTTTTTCAATCAAACTTAACAAAACTAGCACATAAAATGTAGGCCCTGTGTTCAGGTTGAGTATGATGGCCTAAAAATGAGATTTCTTAATCCAACTTCAACCCTGGTAGCCCTACATTATAAACCGAAGAAATTATCTGTAGATAATAGGATATGACACTTTAAAACAAATATATAAAGATTAAAAGCATACAATTATAAAAACACTGTTTCCTTATTGCCATGCCCTGTCTTAGATTTAAGTTACTTAATCTTTGCTTAGAGTAAGTGATAGTTTTCTGTGTGCAAATAATATGGCGTCGTTAAAGTAGCTACTGCTGTCAATTGTCATTATAATAGTATTTTAAATACAGGATTGCCAATAAGATGATACTAGGGTTAATATATATATATATATATAATATATATATATATGTGTGTGTGTGTGTGTCTATAGAACAAGCACCTTAAACACAGATATATTCTGTAATGTTTAAAAAAATAAGTCCTAAAATCCGTGTTTAGATTTTAAAGTAATAAGACAATAAGAAGTAAAAAGATTATATTTTTTATATTAATATAGATATAGTGCTGTTCTCTAGTAAACACGGAATGAGTTAAGGATAAGTGCTGCTCTCTAGTAAACATGGAATGAGTTAAGGCGAGTTTCTTCTGCTGCCATCTATCAGAGAAGTGGTACCGCAATTAAATGGATACAAATCAGGATGGATACAATTCAGGATTTTGTGGGTACAATGCAAATATTTCTAGTGGATACAATTCAGACTTTTTATTTGTGGTGCTCGTTTAAGAAAATGTCTGAATGGAGACTATTAAGAATGGATACAATTCAGGATTTTGTGGATTATGATAATGGATACAAATTAAACTTTTTATTTGTGGTGCTTGTTTAAGAAATGTCTGAATGGATACAATTCAGTCGTCTCGTGCGAACTTGTGGTATTATCTTGATGTGGAATCTGTTCAAAAACCTAACCTAGCTTACCCAATCTAACCTAATCTAACCTTCATAGTATTATAATTTACTACTTAAGCCAAACAGGTTTTGTTATGATGTAAAACAACAGGTCAAAATAATAAATGTTATATATTTAATCACATTAACCACCAATATTGGTTACTTTGGAAAATAACCGTTCCATAATAACTAATTTATTACTTTTATTATTATTTTTTATTGTTAAATTATTGAGTACATTATTTATAAGACATAGTCATTTTACCTCGGTTTTTAGTATATATGAAATTAATTTATTTAGGCCTAATTGAGCTTTAGTATATTCTTAAGATCTCAGTCAAAATAAATTTCTAGAAGTTTTGCAAGCGATAAACAACAATGTATTATATTTTCTTATACAAGCATTTATTTAAGGGTAATTTACTAATTTATTTCTAAAAATTTTGTTTCAAATTATAATAAATGATACAAGAAAGTATGAACGATTGTATCGTACTATTTATTGTTTGGTGAGTGTAACAAAATATGCTATGAGCTGCTTTCCCCTTCATCGGGGTTTGAATCCTGGCTGGACTGGATATTAAGGGTGCTTTTGCCTAGATGGGTTTCAACTCTTTAGCTCCACGCAAATACTGGTGCATTTTCTCAAGTTATAAATTTCTCAATACCACTCCATTAGTGTAATTAAATTTGGATAATCCGGAAGAGTAGTAAGACGCTTTGCGAAAAGAAAATAATTAATAAAACAGAGTGATAAGTGACATAGCCACCTCGGTAGCATAGTTAACTAACGCGCTAGTATCGTGTTGAGCTAAACTGACGGGGATGGGAAGATTGATGATAAAATCTCAGTTGGGTGAACTGGGGTGGTTTTTCATAAATAGGTTTCCACTCTCCCTCCACGCAAATGCGAGTTCACTTCCTCTAAATTCAACCTTTCCTATTCCTAGCCAACGTAATTAGTACTTAAGCGTATAACTCGAATGGGTAAAAAGAAGTGCTAAAAACATAAGTGGCATGTTTAAAACCACCACTAGTGTGCACTGCGAGTCAATCGCCTTACATGACGCAACCATCGTTGCAGGTAGAAATGTCTCTCCAAGGCTAAATAATCGTATAGCTATATCTGATGCGACCCTTTATTTAGAAATTTCAAGCTAAAAAAAACAAAACGTGCTAAAATCGTGAAAAAAAGTTGAATGATTAAAAGCGATGAACCATTTGCCAAGAGGTATGAATAAATCGTGTCTGAAGTACCATATGTTAGTGCACTTGAAGGAAGAAGGGTGTACATCTATTACAAACCTGTCTGCTCCAGAAGTTGGAGCAATTACAAGCCAACCTTCATCACATTCCACTGCACTCGATTCCTTTTTAATTTATTGAAACCTCTCTCTATCTCTTCTCTTTGTCTGTTAACACTCGTGCTTTGCTGAGATGTGTGAGGGAGAGAGGAAAATGAGTGAGCGTGAGAAGTGAGGAAATATAAATTATTGACCGAGCACCTTGTTTTAACTTGATCATTTTGGCATTACTCTGTCTGTACGTCTCTCAGCCTGTCCAGATGTTTGTTCGAAACTATATAAATATGTGTGAACCAATTTTAACTAAATTTGTTAGGGATTTTTTTTAACCTAAGCCGAACAATGTTTGTTCATAATTTTTTAAACTAATCATCAACATGATGGTATTTTAAATGTTTATTTGTTTAGTATCACATCTTAAGCTACGTAATTTGAATTTAAAATTCTAAGCAATCAATCGAGTAATTTACCTAGGACATAGTTTTCTAAATCTTGAAAGAAATAGTTGCAGATGGGCAATGGTTACTCTCTATGAACATGAGTAGCCTCCTGTTGGAAATTATAGGTTCTCTGTATATCTTGACCCCCAAGGGAAAACATCAACTTCAAATTCAAGGAAGAATTTTACATGAATCGCAACATAATACAAGATACTAACAGGCCTGGGTGCTTGTTGTATGCAAGTTGTTGACGTCACATGGAGGGAATATTGGGTCAACCCTGTCTGGGATGGAAGGGTCTCCAGGGCCAAATAACCCCAGTCTGCCGAGAAATCTGTTACGGTCTAGTTCGCACTTGCCGACAGTCCAGTTGTTACATAGGTTTTAGTAGTTTTAATATATAGCATGTTATTGCGGTCCTAAATATTTTCTATGCAAGTTAAACTTTGATCATAAGTAAATCAATGGCTAGCTTTTAATTTAGAAATAATATTTGTTTGTCCCGTTTCCCGAATACCCTTTAGTGGAGTCAAACATGTTATGTCTAAAATATAATTTATAATTTAAAACTGCCTTGAAAGTGTTGTAGAGTGTAAACATAATTTTGATTCTCAAAATATATAAATACAATTTCTTTTCCCAAAGAGCCCCATCACCGTCAACAGTGGATGCGCACAATCCACAGGGACAATTTTTTACCGGGAACTTTTGCAGATATTTGAATGGATAATTTTTGTAAACAAACTATAATCCTAGAATACCGTGATACAAGTGATGGCGGATGTGTTTTAATAGTGCCTAGAAATATTTCCAAACTAAACAATGACGTCTATCCGTCAACTTTCCCAAATCAGCCCTTGTATATCTCTCGAGCCTCCAACTAAACGAGCACCACCTGAAAAATGAAGAGAAGAGTCAGCTTGCCAAAATTTAAATAAATGGAATCAAGATGTTGTTATTAAGATTTTCAGGATATCAAAGGATCAATAAATACATATCATTTTACAAAAAGAGTCTGAAAATAGTATTATTCTCATTAAAATGGATATTTGTTGTGACATTCAATAAATTAAAGTTTAATTAAAAATCACCAAAAATTTATGGTTAAAATCTCACACAATAATGTGATAGTGTCAAATTTAAGATTTAAATGGGTTTTGGAACCAGAAATGTTAGTTATCATGTGTAAACTAGAAAGTTTGTTGAGTCATCTGAGCTCATACACTCCTGAGACCCTCTCAAATGAAGATACAATGAAGCATGCATCAGAAATTTTAAAACATTGTTGGGATGCAATTGAGAAAATTCACCATTGAACATTAAAACAATTTTTTGCGGGAGCAAATTATTTTGGCAGTTGATAAAACCCAGATACACACGGAAACTTTAATATGGGCCTGTTCTGTTTATTTTTGTAATCTAGTGGCATTTAATAAATAAGAACTTATAATTTTTAATACTCCCCATCCTGATTATTTAATACTCTCTCAATTACTAAGAACGGAAAGTTCAGGAATGCCTTACATCAAATATGTGTATGAAAAAACCAAGATGTTGATGATGTTGATGATCATAAAAAGTTGTAAGCTTATTAGTTAAAGAATTTTATGTAAAACCATCAATCTATTATAAAGTATGTTCTGACAATAAACTTTATGAGATAGCTTTGTGTATAATAAAAACATTAACTCTATGGGCCAGTTTCATAGTCAAATTTAGTACGCCTCAAGTGCGGCGTTACACTAAGTACATGACGACACCTACCTAAACCAGAATGGAATGGTCCAGTTTCCTATGCGAGAACGGCCCATTCCATTCGGTTTAGGTAGGTGTCGTCAGTACTAGTGTACGCGCACTTGAGGCGACTAAATTTGACTATGAAACTGGCCCATATGTGAGTATCGTGTTTTAACATTACTATTAGACCATAATAGAGTGAACAGGAATATATTAACTAAACTATGTGATGGTAGTGTGTTGTCTAGTTAAAAAACAACAGATGAAGATTGTATCAATTGTTTGACTCAGGTCATTTATTGACATCCATTCTGAACAATAGATTGAATCAAAAGAACAAAGAACAAATTCTGGAGTCAGTCTTGGTGATTCGAAAAAGCGATATTTTAAAAAAACAAAACCATCGCCTAAACAGCCTCTAAAAGTAGTATTGCCGATGTCAATGGAAAAGCAAAATGTTTCATATGCAATCAAATTATTTTACTAAAAAAAACATAGTATTAAGAAATAAAAACATACAAGAACCTGCTAAGGTTATCTAATTTCATGATGGTGGAAACGCATGAACGTGAATTATCCCTCCAATGAGAGGGAAACATGTTAGGGAACCCCATGTAACCAATAAGTTACAAATGGTAAAACTTTGGAATTCTGGATCATTCCTTCACATGGCTTAAGAAGTGAGAGAATTTAACGTTTAACATTATCAAACAAACGTACAGGTAAATTAACACAAGAAACCTATCTCTTCCTTCAACAAACAACAAAAACCATGATTACTATTGTGACGCATCTGTTAAAATTACTTCCTGTTTGTATGTATTATTGGGAAAAAATTTCACTCAGATACGTTAGAAAAAAAGCAAGAGGCAAGAGGTAAGTGAAAACAAACTAATGGCTTTGATTTATATTGAAATGCGAAACATGTAAACGTATTTTATTTTGTGACAAGTTTTTGTAAATAGAATCTTCTAGCTCAGCGAGCAGTTATTAAAGAATAACAGTTAAGGGTGAGGGGAGGGTTAACGTGGCTAACAGATTTTATCCTAACCATTACATTGAACATGTTCAACTGCAACTCTTCTTTATTTTTGGCCAGTAATGAATGTATAAATGAATATTAAAAATAATAGTTTTTATTTATTAGAGTGCTGATGAATAGTGAATAAACCTCTCATACACAACTGTGGTCACACAGACAAAGACGTCAGTCTCTTCTAGCGTGGTATGCCGGTGATAAGGTAAAGGTTCAAATCTCACCCGGGTGTTTTGAGGTGGTTTTATTCTATGAAAATGTGAGTCCATATCCTCTAGACCAGTGGTTCCCAACCTGGGGGGGATCACCCCCAAGTGGGCGATTTGGGTTATCAGGGGGGCAATAAATAAGTGGGGGGCGATTTGGGGGCGATGAGTATTCAAAGGGGGAAAAATTAAAATAGTACTGTACAGTAGAAGTTGCCGGGTAGCACGAGTCACTGGCTATTCTCAGCCGGCAAGTTCACTGCACTCCCCCTCTCCACAGTCCCCACCTGTTGTGCTCAGCGCGGCCTGACTGGTGACTCAACCCCCTCCCCCTTCTGCCATCACAACACACTTGCCATTGACCTACATTCGTATTCAGTCTTCACTAGCCTTTGTGTGCCCTACCATCAGTTTGTGTGCGTGTCTTTTCTGTTTTTGTGCTTTGTTTTGAAGTATAGAAGTTCATGCACAATGGATTCAAAAAAGAAGAAGTGTTGTCAATACTCAGCTGAGTATTTAAAATTCTGTTTTATCACGTAACCGCAAAATGTGCAGTTTCCACATTGTTTTTTGTGCGTTAAAACATTTAATAGTAATGAAGCCATGAAGCCTTCGTGAATGAAAGATAATTTATCAAGAGTACACAGTGATAAAGTGAGTAAAGAACTTAGTTATTTTCAACACCTCAAAGCTAAAGCTTATAAACGGCCTAATGTGAGTGAATTATTTAAAAAACGAGCAACCGATCTTAACAAAGGTCTTCTTGCTTCTTACAAGGTGTCTTTATTGATCGCTAAATGTGGTAAACCTCACACAATTGGCGAAACTCTTGTTTTACCGGCTACCAAAAAAATTGTTGAAATCATGCTAGGCGAGGGCCCTAGTAATAAGATAAGTCAATTGGTTCCTTTGAGCAACAATACTGTTTCCAGGCGAATTGACGAAATGGCCACAGACGTTGAATCCAAACTCATCAATTTGTTGAAAAAAAGTAAATTTGCATTGCAGATTGATGAATAAACTGTGATTGATAACAAAGCAATTTTATTAGCTTATGTGAGGTTTATCAATGAACAAAAGGAAATTACCGAGGAAATGCTGTTTGCTAGAACTTTGATCACTGATACGAAGGGATCGTCATTTTTAAAGTGGTACAAGATTATTTTGAGGAAAAAGAGATTCCACTAACAAACGTGAGCGCTTGCGTAACAGACGGTGCTCCTGCCATGTCAGGTCGTCATGCTGGGTTTCTAGCCCACCTTAAGAAAGAAGTGCCAGAGGTCATCACTATTCACTGTGTCATTCATCGTCAACACTTAGCTGCGGAAAAAATTGAGTGGTGTCCTGCATGAAACCCTAAAACTGGTCATTACTGGTGTCAACAAGATTAAAGCTAATTCCCTAATGACCGTCTGTTCCGACAACTTTGCGATGAAAATGATGAGGAATTCGAACACTTGCTTCTACATACGGCCGTGAGGTGGCTTTCCAAAGGAAACAGTTTGCGCCGTTTCTTCGAATTATTTGACACGGTTACTGAGTTTCTCGACACATCTGATCCTGTTTTAAGTGAGAATTTGAAACAACGCAAGTTGGAACTTGCGTACCTTACAGATATTTTTGAAAAAATGAACGAAGTCAATATAAGGCTTCAAGGAAACAAGATGAACCTTATCAAGGCCACAGGAATTATTTCATCATTCATCGCCAAGTTTGATATTCACAAGGTAAATATTGGCCGTAAAGAGCTGATTCAGTTTCCGACCCTTAAAAAGTGTTCAGTGTCAGCTAACGGGATCCTGAACTCCCAGAAGACAAAATCCTAATTCTTACTAATCACCTTGACCAGTTAAAAACTGACATGGAATTAAGATTTGAAGATTTGACCAAGTTACAAATTCCTGATTGGATTCTAGATCCATTCTCGTTTGAAGCTGTGGATAAGCTTGATAATCTTTGCAAACAGAGTTTCTAGATCTGAAGTATGACTGTGAGGTGAAAATCATTTTCAAGCAGAGCGGTTACAGTTAAGCTGGCTGAAGATTATGGACACTTATCCACAACTGTGGGAAAAAACTGAACCACTTCTCATCTCGTTCCCGTCAACATATTTAGTTGAAAAAGGATTTAGTTCTGTTGTCCAGCTCCTCACAAAACAAAGAAATAAGTTGGACATTTGCCTCAAAGGAGACTTGTGCCTGAACTTGACGAACATAAAGCCGGATATTCAAGCTTTAACTGAAATCCACCAAGCACAAGGCAGCCATTGAAAAGGTAAAATAAAACAATAACAAATTTTCAAACTTTCATTTATTTTTTCAAATTTTAACTGTCACTTTCTAAATTTTTCCAGATTCCAATTTGAAAATAAAACATGTACTCCTGTTTTTTAAATGTACATCAATGATCTTAGTTAATTATTTCACTTCTTTGTTATTTAAAAAAATCTGTAAAAAATGTACAATTTTTTTTCCTATTTTATTCAAGAGTGACCGGATAAAACTGCTTTGGTTGTTTTTATATACGGTAGTAAAATTGTTTAAATAATAAAACTGCTTTATTATTTACACCTTACTTCAAATTAAAATTAGGCGTACAATGAAAATGAAAAGGGGGCGATAGGTGTTAGTAAACCTCCAGAAAGGGTAGATGGGCCACAAAAGGTTGGAAAACACTGCTCTAGACTATTCCCTTCGCGTCCTAGCTCATCAGTGTGAAAATGTGGATGACCCAGAAGGTCAGTAAGACGGGGTGAAAAAAAGTACTAAATGGCAAACCAAGACATTTTAAATTAACTTTTAATTTAATCATCTATATTTGTTTTTAAATGCACTACGTCTTACTGACCCTCTGGGCTGTATGCATGCTTACTTTAATAATTATTAAATAAAGATGAGAAATGTATCATTGATTGGAGTAGTAACGCATTTGTTTGGAAGGGAGATTGAAAAATTATTTAGTAAAAATCTCTTTATTTGACCCTACAGGGACTCAAACGCAAACCATCCATCACCGGCAAATCACACTTGAAAAGGATAACACACATGTTTTCATTTATACGAGCTACACAGCAGTTAAGGTAGTTACATTCCAAGCAGCACTCAAATTTTATAAGAATAAAATTTATGTAACACCATCAATCAATTATAAAGTATTTTCTGACAATCTTCAGAAATATATTTCAATGCAAGCGTTTATTATGTCATCTTTGTCATCAAAAAATAAACATGCAGTCGCGTTCTACCCGGTTGAAAATCTAACTGTAAATAAACTTTATGAGCTAGCTTTGTGTGTAATAAAAACACTAACTCTATGTGGGTATCGCGTTTTAACATTACTATCAAACAATAAGAGTGAACAGGAATATATGGTCATAGCGTATTTTTACTAGGGATACGCACACTTTCTAAATCAACTAATTGTATCAACACATGGCCTAACCTAAGTAAACCTAACAACAGAACAGAAACCACAACCAGTACTCCACCCGTCATTTAATTAAAATAAATCCCAAATTTAAGCAACTAAGGATTTTCTGATCGTGCCGGGAATCAAACTCTCACTGTCCAAGAATAAGATTAGCTTGCATAGCTCTATTTTCTTAAGAACATATATATCTTTCAGCTAAAACAGTTACTATATCTACTTTAAGTGTTGTGAGCCCGGCGGGGTTTAAAGGGGCACTGTTGCCCAGACTCGGACGTAGTCAGCCCGTACGTCACTCCAGGTTTGTGTGGATAAAAACACTCGAGAGATTGTCGTTTGCACATTTATTCAGAGAAATTAACAAGAATCACACAATCAAACCTTTTCTCCGCACTCGCGCAAATGTACAGTAAAGTTTGTCAACCAGAAGACGCCCCACATGTAAAAGGTCCTCCAATGGCTCGTGAACAGCTGACGCGCATGGCCAGAGGGAGGAGAGGGAACGGGCAAACCGCGCTGCGCGTGGTCCCAAACATAAGGGACGAGGAACTCAGCACAGTATTCATACGTCAAGTCATGTCACTTTTGATAGATATTACCAATACATATAAAATAACAATAATATTAAAGTAAAATGCTATAATTGTTGACTGAAAAAAACTATGCTTGTATTTTGTAAAAGGTGCTCTAAATGTTCATTATCAAGACAATAACTATAGCTCGTGCTATGGTAGGATTAATTGGTTTATAATGTTGATTCTTAATAAGTTACCTCTAATAAAATAATGGTGAAAATGAAGTTGGTTTCCAGGAGTACATTTTAAGGTCAAGCTAATCTTCATACCACAACCAACCAGTTACAATTAGCCGTATACTAAAATTATCGTATTCATGAAGAGGGATTAACTAGCTAAATCAGAACTCTGGTGGAGGATGTAGCACGCCTCTGGTGGTGGCAAGCTTTGTGACCCAACAGTACGGAGGGTCGTTGACCACGATTGTCAGCACCATCAGTTGGGGCTTTGATCACTTACTTAATCGATATAGACTTAAGTTGACTATTCAAGCAACAATTTTTTTTTAAACTGCACTTCCCGAGGAGAACACAAAGTTTTGTATGCATCATGCCCACACCCATTGTCTACGTGTAGGAAGGGGAGCCACCTGAAACCTATCCCCCCCAACAAAATGGTGGTCACATTTCCTAAAATGGCTCCCATAAAATTTAAGTTACTTAAATCATTTCAAAATATGAAAGTTAAGTGTTCAATTATATGTTTTCAGAGATGCTGGATTTAAAACAAGCTCGAAAACGTCAGAAAACCATAGGGCGAGATATCTACATGGCGAACAAATAAGCCACTATAAAATTTAATATACGAGCACATAAATCAGGAAGAGAGTACTTACTTGTGCTGGATGGTGCCAATGTTTTTTCGGGATGTTTCTTCTGAAGATGTGTCAGATGCTGATGCTGTAGCATTATTTAAATTCATAAGAAGTTTGAGGAGGGAAATTTCCAAATTTTCCTGTTATTTTACTGGATTATTTAAGGATGGCTGCCAGGAGGCTTCTATGCCCTCAGAGTAGTGGCCCTAGCGTATGGGTACACTTTTCCTATTGGCTGAAATTGGTCACGTGACCACGCCCCTCGCTCTCTGATTGCTGTTGGTTTTCCCCCTCCCATTCGGCCCTCATCCCCTCCTCCTGACCTCTTTTCCCGTGTTCCCAAGTGATGATTACGAAATTTCCTCTTATGCCACCCCCTCCCCCTACAATCTCTCCCCCCTTAACCCCTCTCACCTACCGCCCCGACATGTTGGTTCTTGTTGATTATTAACTGATTATTGTTGATTGATAATTGATATGTGCTAATTG
>JBCFYV010000003.1:1641638-1672118 GCA_039000515.1 Timema cristinae | reverse complement strand
ATTTTTACCAATTTGTGTGAATACATGTATTCCTTGCAAATACCTTAATTCATTTATGACGTGTGTGTGTGGTTGTGCTGTAGCAATTATTGCTCCAAGTCAACAGAATGGGGCCAGTCAAACATAAACATCACTTACCCTTTATCACCAATCTGGAGAAGCACCTCGCGCAACAAACATCCGACTACACAAACCACAAGCGAGCAACTGCCAACATTGAGCCTAGTGCCGCATCTCGCCGCTAGAGACCACCACCACCACCACTACCATGATCAATCCACCCAACTTCAAAGAAACGAAAAGACGAGAAGAAGATGGTAACTGCCAGGCTTTGCCAGAATAATATAGAATGTTCTTCAGCTGGCGCGCCCCCTTCCTTTGTGCCTATCCTGTTCGATGAGTGTGCCATATAAAAGACCGTCCGTCAAGGAAGACGTCACTCTTGGACTTGGCTGGGACCATGTAGGACTAAGCGTTGGCATAACGGACATATTTAGATAATGTAAGAATAAATCCAGTTTCGGCTTAAATGTAAATTATTGGAACTAGTCAAAATTCTTTTTAGATCTTTTTCTATCAAATTTAATTATAAAGTATTTGCATAAATCTTCGTCTTTGATTTACTTTATAATGAGAGTATTGTTAAGTCAGACATTTTCTGTGTTATTGATATTAGGCATTATGCGCGAACTTTATACTCAACAAATTAACTTTATTTGTTTCTCTGTAGTATTTTGGTTAGATGAGTATAGTAAATAAGAAAATAGGAGAGTGGGTTAGATCAGAACTTATCAATATTACCCATAAGGCTTGAAAGTCATATATTTCAAAATTTACTTTATTCCGTCTCAAATGCAAATGGTGTTTAATTTTGGGTTTGGCAAACATTAAGGTGGGAAACTGCTTGAAATATGATGCCGAGATTTTCTGTATTAGTAGAATGGAGTAGTGCACTGGAGTATTGTATATATAAACTTAAATTTATATTTTTTACTAGTTTCGCGATTGTAACTTTTATGATAGCGTTGTTAATATCTTTTGTGCCAAAATAGCATAAAAAAACTTATAGGAATAATGTTAGGAAATATCCTCGATATTTATAATAGTAGTATAATCCTTGTTTATGACATAGGCGAAGGTTATTTTGAGTTCTGCAAGTAGGTTATTAGCGTTAATGTTAAATGGTATTGACATTAGGTATATTTGATGGAACTAAAACTTTTATTAACATGTTGCATTTTCGCAACAGTTACACAAATGTGTTAGTTAGGAGAGATCATCTACTGTATTAAGTATGATCATATTCAAATAATGTTATGCATCAATATTTATGTTTACGTAATATTTTTAGGGTACATAATAATAAATAACGTAATGATTAGAAGGAAAAGAGTAAATGTTTATGGAACAATGTTTTTATGGGATAGTATAAATTTATGTTGATAAGGCTTGGTCACTCACGACTATTATATATATATATATATATATATATATATATATATAACTGAACTATTGAATGCTTTTCAAATAATATGCTTGTTATTCAATAAAATTTGGCATAAATTAAATCTAAAAGATTCTAAGACTTGAAATTATTCTATTGCATAATTACGCCATATTATCCCTATGTCTAAAAGGGTGCGAGGGATTAGCCTTCGACCTCTTAATATATTAATATTTTAGGCAACCTGTGAAGGTGGACCGTATTTTCCCGCTACTCACAAGAGTGAGTTGCGTGCGCTGGGGACATGTTAAATGTCCAGCACTTTATAACTCACAATTTTAGGATATTCACTCTACGCGATCCTCTCTATTTTATTTTATTTTTCTTTAATTGTAGGTTTTGTTTATATTTATGTATTGAATCCCTCTATTTTTTGAGCTTAGGGATTACAGTGCTTGCTTATCAGGCCAACAGGTAGCGTTGAAAGCTTGTTTCGAACCTTTATACGGTTTTAAATGGGGTAAATTATGTGTTTTAAGTTTAGAGATATTTCTTACAGGCATCTAGGAGAAATTATACTGTTGATTTAGCCGATCATTAAATTGAGAGAAGAGAGAGACAAACCCAATATGCTTGCCATGCCAAAGGACCCTAGTTCAATTCCAAACATGGTGTGAAAATGAGGGTTTAGCTGCCCTGGACTAAGGTTTGTAGTACCTAGGATGTATTTATTACAAACATTTTGTGAAAGGTCCCGGGTTCGATTCCCTACATGAGTGAAAATGTAGGTTTAACCCTTGATAGTGATAAGTTAACTGCCCTGGACTAAATTTTGTAGTTGTCCTAAGGTTCGAATGTATTTATTACACACACTTTGTGAAATGTCTCAGGCTCGATTCCCCACATGGGTTAAAATGTATGTTTAACCCTTCATAGTGATAAATTAACTGCCCTGAACTGTATTTTGTAGTTGTCCTAGGGATAAAGTGTATTTATTACATACACTTTGCGAAAGGTCCCGGGTACGATTCTCGACATAGATGGAAATGTAGGTTTAACCCCTTATATGAAAATTAATGGCCCTGGACTGTATTTGCAGCTGTACTAAGGTTCGAGTGTATTTATTACACATACTTTGTTAATGTTGGTATCAATTAAAGCAATTATGTTTAGGAAAAATTGTAACATATTATATTGATACCAAAAGTTGATTGAAATTGAAAAGTATTATACATTTTAAAGAGAAAAAAATACACGTATGTTTGGAACAATTTTATTTAAGGTACTTACTTTGACACGTGCTTTTGTGCTATCGTTCAAATGGAAAGCGGGAAGATCCTCACACCCACACCGGCAGTGAGACCCCACTACCACACAACAGGAGCACCTCCTCAGAGCCAGGGAGACAATGTTCGAGCGCAAGCTGTGGTGAGGCAGCCGGGTCCATGATCCTCTCGCAACCCGTGGCGGTAGCGACAGCGGGATCATCTTCGACGCCACAATCGGGATTTAGTGGCCCGGTAAACCAGGTAGGTGGGGCCCTGTCGAATGGTGTCCTTCTTCGGATCATCGAGGAGAGAATTAAACAATTGAGGTGTTTCTTTTATACTGGTAGAGAAATCACCTACATCTCGGTGCTCCAGCAAGCGATCGTGACGCATTAAGCTGGCTTGAAGAACAAATTACTAATTTGCTCAATCGGCTACAGGACCATGGTGTCAGCGCCGATGACCATGTCGGCTTACTTTTGAACATCACGGACTCGACGTTGAATCCTGTATACGTCTCATTTAGGCGGGTGGATCAGTTAGACGTTCTAAGAACGAGCACAAATATGAATCCACGTGCCAAAAGTTCTACGCTAGAGAGTTTGTATCGAAGGCCGAACTGTGGTCTGTAAAGATTGTGGACTTAAATTCACAAACCAGACATGTTTTGATAACCATAAACGTCCCGGTTTTTTCAGAGATCACAGGTCGGTCTGTGATGACAAAAAGGTTTGCTAGGTATGCGGGCAATTTTTCAGTTTAGAAAAATCAAATTATTCACATAGGTGTTATGATAATTTTTGTAGAGTATGCGAGACCCATCGTCCTTTTGGTCATTTTTGTTATATTGAAGCAGGCCCCATCAAAGCCGTCACTGGAAAAGAGAAATTTCTTGTTTGTATTTTATGATTTTGAATGCAGACAAGAAACTCTTCTTCAAGGTGCATGTTATCCACATTGGTGGCCACGTGGTCCAACACACTACTCTCACAGTATACTGCCAATGACGAGGAAATCGAGGTTTGAATCTCAGTCAGGTGTACCCAGAGTGGCTTATCCTAAATGGTTTTCCACTCTTCCTCCAAATATAACCTTCCTGATCCCTAAAACCATTTGCAAATTAGTGCATTAGTGTATAACCTAACAGGTAGCAAGACATGCTGAGTAATAATAATAATAATGCCGCCCCCCCCCACCCCCCAAAAGTTGGATAATCTGGCACATCCATAACTAGACAGGAAAACACACACACACTTCTCTCTTCATTTCTTTTCTTTATTATTCACTTTTCACATTTTTTTTCACTTGTACAATTAGTTACACATTGTTGTAAAATACTCAGAGATATTATTTTATTAAATTAAGAAACACACAAATAACACATTAAAACAGAGTAAAATTTATAGGGCTACTTAAAACAAAAAGCAAATAACGAGGGTTTTACCATTCCATTGGCTCTTTTCACTCCAAGCTGTATTTTTACTAATACAAGTAGTATTAGTGTGCGAGGGTTAAACTATGTTTAAATACCCTGACAGTAAAGAATATATCTGTTTCGGCCACCGAAAATTATTCTAATGAATATTAATATGATGTGTAGTTCTCAAAACTACATATTTGTTGTATATTATCTGAGGACGCAATTATGGGCCACAGAATGATTTTATAAAAACCATGCAGCCTGTTTTTGAGTAAATATGGTGTATTCACATGTATAGTGTATACCTTGAAAGGGGGAAATGTGCACAATACATGGGTTAATATGGTAAATGTTACCATTATTATTGTTATTATTAGTTATGTCTTATGACAGGTCCATTCCTTTTACCCGTGAACTTAACCTGCCAATGCGTCATGTCCTCTGTCTCCTCTTTCAGCCCATAGAATTTTCTTATATCCTTAAATTTTATAATAAAGGAAATTGATAAAACTAAAGAAAGAGGAAAAATAAACTACTAAGAATAAGAATAAATTTGATGAAGAAAGCCCACCTAGGGAAAGAGGAAAGATGTGGGAAGAATCCAATGCACAAGGTGACATCTTCTTCCTTTCTTCTGTCTTCTATAGTAGAAGTAGTCACACACACATTTTAAACACAAATATAATAATATTTCGGCATTGTTGCCTTTATCAAACACAAAGAAGAAGAGAGTTTGATAAAGGCAACAATGCCGAAATATTATTTATTTATGTTTAAAATGTGTGTTTTGACTACTTCTACTATAGAAGACAGAAGAAAGGAAGAAGATGTCACCCTTGTGCATTGGATTCTTCCCACATCTTTCCTCTTTCCCTAGGTGGGCTTTCTTCATCAAATTTATTCTTATTCTTAGTAGTTTATTTTTCCTCTTTCTTTAGTTTTATCAATTTCCTTTATTATAAAATTATCTAGCCATTGGGCCACCTCATTTTTGAATCTTATATCCTTAAAGTCATCCAATATTTGAGTCTCCCCCTTCCTGAACTCCTCTTTCTTCTATGACATCATGGAGAGAAAACAGTTCTTCCTAAGGATGTGTCTGATCCAGTTTGCTTTGTACCAAGAATCACATCCAAAACGGATCTCTTCTCACCCGCTCTTCTTAGGACTTCATTTGTCCCCATGTCTGACCACCTGATTTTCAAAAGTCTTCTCCAGCACCACATTTTAAATCTCTCCAAGTATTTCTTTTGCATCTACCTAAGAGTACAAATATCTGCTTCATACCTACAGTTTACAAAATCAAAATGATGAAATAACAATAAATTGTATGAGAATGTGTTTGTGCTATTTGACATAAATATATAATTGTGCATAACCAAATCAGGATTTTAGGACATGTGGCACACACAAGATTATAGTTTAGTTAAAATATAATATGAAAAAGAACAACATATGTAAACTTTGTAACTTAAGGAAAGCGCCAACTCTTCTATTCAACCTTTATACGGTTTTAAAATCAATTGTTGCAGGTGGACATAAATGTTGGAATGGGATATGGAAATAAGTAAAAAGGTGTTATATAGCCGAGTAGGAAACAGGAGGAGAGAGAAAAGACAAGAAGATAGAATAATAGATGAAAAAGGAAGAATGATAAAGACAGAGAAGAAGAAACGGAACTATGGATAATATATTTTGAGAAGATGTCTAACCCGGAAGAGGAAAGGAATGAGAGTGAAAGAGAGGAGCAGGAAGAAAGAGAAGAAGAGGGGAAGAGGGGGAAAGAGGTCCCACATGGAAAGAGGTGGAGGACACATTAAAGAGGATGAAACAAGGAAAAGCACCGGGTGTGGACAAACTGACTGTGGAAATGATAGAGCAGAGGTGAAGTAGATATACAATGGTTATACAGGTTGCTGAGAGTAGTTTGGAAGAAGGACAAGGTACCGGAAGACTGGAAAAAGGGAGTTATAATACCTAATTTCAAGAAAGGAGACAGGAAGATATGTACACATTATAGAGGAATAACGCTAATGTGCCACTGTACAAAAATGTATGAGAAGATACTGGAAAAGAGAATAAGACATAAAATTTAGGAAAGTTGGAGAGGAACAACATGGATTTAGGGAGCAGAGGTCTACAATATACATATCTTTAACATACAACAGTTGATGGAAAAAAGACATGAATATGGGACAGATTGATAATGGTATTTATGGATGTGAAGAAGGCATGTGATAAAGTGGATAGAAATAAAGTTTGGAAAGTGATGGAGGAATGCTAATAAGAGTGAAAAGCATGTACGAGGATAACAGGAATTGTATTAAGACGGAGTGTGGCAGAATGGAGTGATTCCAAATAAAAAATGGAGTGAAGCATAGGAGTGCATTACTTTGTGATGGTAATGGAAATTGTCATGAACAAAGTGGTTGGAAAACTCAGGGGAAAATAAATGAAAGCCATTATGTTTGCTGATGACTTGATGGTATGGGGGTAGAAGGAAGAAGAAGATGTATAGGAACAACTAAAAGAATGGAATGATGAAGTAATAGAATGTGGAATGAAATTTAACCTGGCAAAGAGTGAAGTGATGATAATTACATGGTAGAGGATAAGGTATAGTAAAGCCATAAAGTTGGATGGAGTAGAGCTGAGAAAAGTGCAAAACATAGAATATCTTGGAAGCGTGATTGAGGAGAAAGGTGGATGTAGAAATTATTTAATGAGAAAAGGACAGCAGGAAGAGTTGGTCTATAGGTGTGTAAGAGACCTGCTATGGAAGAAGAGAAGTCCCCTTGAAGAGTAAAGAAGTGTTGTACACCCATTGTCACATATGCAGTAAAAACATAAGACATTGAATGTAAGAGATACAAGGAAAGTGGAGGCCATGGGAATGAATTATGTGAGGAGCATGTTATCTGTCACAAGGAGAAACAAGATCAGGAATAAAGTTATCCGGAAAAGAATGGGGGTACAGGGAGTGTATGAGATAGTAGAGGAAGCAAGACTCGAGATGGTATGGGCATATAATGAGGCTGTAAAAAGAGAGGATTCAAATAAAGAGATCGGAGGAGTGGATAATAGAAAGTGTTAAAAGTGAGAGGAGAATAATAAAATAAATTAAAGGAGGAAGAATGGTGGAAGGATAGAGGAAGATGGAGGCATTTTACTAAATTGACCCAGCTACAAGCTGGAAACAGTTGATGATGATTATGATGATGATGCTTCGGGCACATGTCATATCAGAGAAATGATTAAAATGGACCCCAACCAAATTACATTTTGCTAAACCCTCCTGAATTCCTTCTAAGATTGAAGCCTAACTAAAATGTATCCCAATCTTACCACTCTGCCAAACCAATCTAACATTTGTGCATGAAATTGATTTTAAAATAATATGGCTGCAGACAAGTATGGGGAAATATGTTGCTATTTTAAATTAAATTAAATTATACAATATGTGCGAACATTTTATGACTTTATTAACTTTAGAGGGAGGGAAGAATAAATTCTTGTCTTCTTTAAAACGTAAAAACTGCATACTAGATGTGAGTGAATGTCAGTGATAGAAATGTTATAAAAGGAATCAAGCAATTATTTTAAATTAAACAACAATTTAATGCAGGAATGTGTAAGGATTGAGAAATTCAAAATCATTGTTAAATACAGATTTGATGTCCATACTTACCCTGCAATTTCAAACATTTTAAAAATAAATGTGGTTGGTTGGTTGCAAAATGAAAGTTCTTCCACTTGCCTTGTTACATCCCAATAGCGATGATTTGAACATTTGATGAAACTGAAATACTCCCAAACTGGCTTGGTGCTTCTGCTAAGTAGGTGCTAGAGTTGGACAACAGCTGAAATACTCCCAAACTGGCTTGGTGCTTCTGCTAAGTAGGTGCTAGAGTTGGACAACAGCTGAAATACTCCCAAACTAGCTTGGTGCTTCTGCTAAGTAGGTGCTAGAGTTAGACAACAGCTGAAATACTCCCAAACTGGCCTGGTGCTTCTACTAAGTAGGTGCTAGAGTTGACAACAGCTGAAATACTCCCAAACTTGCTTGTGCTTCTACTAAGTAGGTGCTAGAGTTGGAAACAGCTTAAATACTCCCAAACTGCTTGTGCTTCTACTAAGTAGGTGCTAGAGTTGGACAAACAGCTAAATACTCCCAAACTGGCTTGTGCTTCTACTAAGTAGGTGCTAGAGTTGGACAACAGCTGAAATACTCCCAAACTTGCTTGTGCTTCTGCTAATAGGTGCTAGAGTTGGACAACAGCTGAAATACTCCCAAACTGGCTTGGTGCTTCTGCTAAGTAGGTGCTAGAGTTGGACAACAGCTGAAATACTCCCAAACTTGCTTGTGCTTCTGCTAAGTAGGTGCTAGAGTTGGACAACAGCTGAAATACTCCCAAACTGGCTTGGTGCTTCTGCTAAGTAGGTGCTAGAGTTGGACTACAGCTGAAATACTCCCTAACTGGCTTGGTGCTTCTGATAAGTAGGTGCTAGAGTTGGACAACAGCTGAAATACTCCCAAACTGGCTTGGTGCTTCTGCTAAATAGGTGCTAGAGTTGGACTACAGCTGAAATACTCCCTAACTGGCTTGGTGCTTCTGATAAGTAGGTGCTAGAGTTGGACAACAGCTGAAATACTCCCAAACTGGTTTGATGTTCCGGCTAAGTCTGTGCAAGTGTTGGGCAACAGCTTAAACGCTAGTCTTTTAAAATCAAATTATTTGTTATGGCATAAAGTTTTAATGGATTTTAATTTTATACAGTTTATTGATAGCATTTATAATCTTAATATATCAAAGTTAAAAATATATATTTTACTTTACCTTCATCTTTTTATTACAACAATGAGGTTTCACTTTGAATTTCCTTCACATTTGAAGGCGTAACTTGATTGGGACCTTTGAATGTTCAAGCTACACACATCTTTCTTTAATTGAACATAGAATGAGATGGAGTAGTGTATAAACAGTCAAAGAATCAATGATCCTTTGAGTGAGGAATGCACTCTGTAACAGGAAAGTCTCTTTAAACCCTTTGATTTATCGACTAATTAAGTATTATTTTGTGTGAGTAATAATTCCTTAATTTATAGTAACAGACCAAAAGTTAAAATTCACATATTTAACAAAATACCACTCAATAGATTGAGAGATAGTCCAACAAAAGACAATAAAATCTTGATACCAACAAATAACATTAGGTTAAGAGAGATATTCCTGCAGCAAATGCCAAGCTTTCTCTACTTGTTTTTGTGTGAATTCAGGCTGCCACAAAGTACAAAAGACAATCGTAGCTTCTTGCACTATAGTTGTGTTACTTGGTTGTGCTTGGATTCTAGCAATGGCAGCACTCTCACTCAGGTTGTTACGGCTTTTCAGACGTTTCACAGCCTAAACACAAGCAAGAAAATTGCATTAACTGCATTTGTTGTATTTAAAATGCCGAGATATATTAAACTATTCAAAAATATTTGTCAGCAATTTGAATGTAGTATAAAATCTATTTGGAAACTAGTCCAGTTTTTACAGTTAAAATGTTTAAGACATATTATGTGAGCCTGATAATAGCGCATTTTCATGATTTTTTTAAGTAAAAATATTTTAGTAACGTTTTAAATCGATTGATAAGTTTGGATACCATTTTTACCAACACACAAAACTTGATCATTAGTAATAATGATATTTTGAGACACTTTCAAAACTATATATTTTAATTCAAATATTTATGCTAATTTTATATGCAAATATTTAATCAAATAAATGAAAAGTAATTGATCGAAAATAGTTGGTTGTTTAAGTGATTAAAGAAATAATAATGGATTGTAATAAAAATATGTTGGTTAACCTTAAAAGTGTGGATGGGTTGATATTAAATGGAAGACATTTGTTTTTGTGGTAACATGTTGTTTGCACTAACAGTAATACTTTTTGATATGGGAACTAAACATAAACAGTAGAAACATGCATGCCTATTGAGTGGGGACAGTCATAGAACAAGTTATATGAAATATATTATATTCAAGCAATGTTAAATACAATCCAACACCTTAGCTTCGTCAGTAGTATGTATATCTTCCTTCTGAGCTAAGGGCCGCAAGTTCAATTCCCGGCATAGCAGAAAAATTTATCATTGATGAATACATGCATTTACCCTCTCACATTGATACATTAACGGCTGAGGACTGGATGTTGTGCCTGTCCTATTTTTAAGATATATTAAGGGGCATATGAAGCTACGACAGGCCTAGCAAGCCGGTAGTGGAGAATATATGAACTCAGGCCACAGGCAGGAAACAGTAATGGATTTAATGTTAAATACTCAAGTAGATGGTGAAAAAAGGAAATATTTTCTTTGTGTGTATTGAAATGCAACATAGATGAGAGTGATGACACGTCCAACTTTGGCCCTGACTCCAACTCCCCCTCCCGTAGGTTTAACACTCTCAGTACTGGGCCGAGATTATGTGCTTACTTGCAGAACCCGGACAATTTTAGGGAGTTAATAAAATTAATTTCTCCACAGCCACAAATTGGATTTAAAAAATGTAAAGACCAGTTTGGAGTTACGTTTTTCTTTATTCTGAATAATTGATCTAGTGTGATATCTCGTAAAGTGCTCTTATTAGGGGTCAGAATAAAAATACTAGGTAAAAGTACTGAGTAAAAGTCAAAAACAAAAAAGTCAGACGAATAATAAACATTAACATTATAGATAAATCAATGCAGTGAACTGACAAAAGGATACAAAAATATGTTTCTACACTTGTGTTAATGTTTTTAGAACCAACCTAGGAGTCATATTGTTTTTTTGTATGAACAATTTCAAAACAGGGCTGCATACATCCACACTGCGCGCACTGGAATCTAGTTTCCTTGCTTCTTGCTCCTCAAAGTGCACAAGTGGCATATTCTGACTGCATATTTCTTGGCTGTAAAGAGTACAACTCCTGTTGCTGTATCAGTGTCGGGTTGAGCAGCAGGTGAAAATACAATTTCCGCCACCATTTTGCCGACCAGTGTTGAAATGGGTTGTACTGGATCCATTGATCCCTGAGGTCAACTCCGGCCTTGTTATGGTTGACAGAATCCATTGATCCCTGAGATCAACTCCGGCCTTGTTATGGTTGACTGGATCCATTGATCCCTGAGGTCAACTACGGCCTTGTTATGTTTGACTGGATCCGTTGATCCCTGAGGTCAACTCCGGCCTTGTAATGGTTGACAGAATCCATTGATCCCTAAGATCAACTCCGGCCTTGTTATGGTTGACTGGATCCATTGATACATGAGGTCAACTCCGGCCTTGTTATGGTTGACTGGATCTATTGATCCCTGAGGTCAACTCCGGCCTTGTTATAGTTGACAGGATCCATTGATCCCTGAGATCAACTCCGGCCTTGTTATGGTTGACTGGATCCGTTGATCCCTGAGGTCAACTCCGGCCTTGTAATGGTTGACAGAATCCATTGATCCCTAAGATCAACTCCGGCCTTGTTATGGTTGACTGGATCCATTGATCCATGAGGTCAACTCCGGCCTTGTTATGGTTGACTGGATCCATTGATCCCTGAGGTCAACTACGGCCTTGTTATGTTTGGCTGGATCCATTGATCCCTGAGGTCAACTATGGCCTTGTTATGTTTGGCTGGATCCATTGATCCCTGAGATCAACTCCGGCCTTGTTATGGTTGACTGGATCCATTGATCCCCGAGATCAACTCAGGCCTTGTTATGGTTGACAGGATCCATTGATCCCTGAGGTCAACCATGACCTTGTTATGGTTGACTGGATCCATTGATCCCTTGTTATGTTTGACTGGATCCGTTGATCCCTGAGGTCAACTCCGGCCTTGTTATGTTTGACTGGATCCATTGATCCCTGAGGTCAACTCCGGCCTTGTTATGTTTGACTGGATCTGTTGATCCCTGAGGTCAACTCCGGCCTTGTTATGGTTGACTGGATCCATTGATCCCTGAGGTCAACTCAGGCCTTGTTATGTTTGACTGGATCTGTTGATCCCTGAGGTCAACTCCGGCCTTGTTATGGTTGACTGGATCCAATGATCCCTGAGGTCAACTACGGCCTTGTTATGGTTGACTGGATCTGTTGATCCCTGAGGTCAACTCCGGCCTTGTTATGGTTGACTGGATCCATTGATCCCTGAGGTCAACTACGGCCTTGTTATGTTTGGCTGGATCCATTGATCCCTGAGGTCAACCATGACCTTGTTATGGTTGACTGGATCCATTGATCCCTTGTTATGTTTGGCTGGATCCATTGATCCCTGAGGTCAACTATGGCCTTGTTATGTTTGGCTGGATCCATTGATCCCTGAGATCAACTCCGGCCTTGTTATGGTTGACTGGATCCATTGATCCCCGAGATCAACTCAGGCCTTGTTATGGTTGACAGGATCCATTGATCCCTGAGGTCAACCATGACCTTGTTATGGTTGACTGGATCCATTGATCCCTTGTTATGTTTGACTGGATCCGTTGATCCCTGAGGTCAACTCCGGCCTTGTTATGTTTGACTGGATCTGTTGATCCCTGAGGTCAACTCCGGCCTTGTTATGGTTGACTGGATCCAATGATCCCTGAGGTCAACTACGGCCTTGTTATGGTTGACAGGATCCATTGATCTATACGGCCTTGTTATGGTTGACTGGATCCATTGATCACTGAGGTCAACTACGGCCTTGTTATGGTTGTACTGGATCCCATTGATCATTGAGGTCAACTCCAGCCTTGATGCGGTTGTAGTCTAGCATTGAAACTGGTTTCATTACCTCTTTGCCAGTTTTTATGACAATATGAGATAAAATCTCAACCTCTGAGGACAAAAGTTACAATTTATCAAATGGTTAGTGCCCCAAAGATCTATTATTTTCGATCTTCTACTGATGCACATATGAAAGAGTATGACCAAGAAATGTCTGATTTCAAGTAGGGTCACTGGTTTCCACGAACTTATAACTGCATGTGGCTTCAGTTAATTTTTTCTTAGCTTTTTTAAGATCAATTGTGATGCATATAAAATTGTCTGGGTTTTTAGATCTTTTATATCATCAACAGTCAAATAAACTTTACTGCAATCTAAAATAGAGCTTGAAGCATCTATATCAGCCAGTGTAGTATTGACGGCACCTATGAAACTTCAACAACATTTCTCCATTCCCTAGCTGCTGCAGTTTGGTTGGGTCTATTATCATTTTCTTCATTGTCACTCCCCTCACTATCTGAAAAACTTTCTTCCTCCCCTAATAAAGACAACCAAATTATATTAAAATATTGAATATCTTCTTATGAAAAATCACAATTGTATCGTATGATACACTAGTTACACTAGTTTTTGGTCTGTACCATGTGTGGATGCAATGGAAGAAAGCCCCAAAATAGTATACACTTTTTTAAACATCTGTGAAGGTTCTATGTCAATTATTGGAGCTAGCAAATATACAAACAAATAAATAGACTCAGACAAAGGTGCATATAGGCTCATAATGAATAATCCAAATTATAAATGCTACCTAATTTGCGAGATAGACCTACTATAACATAGCGTTCACTCTTGTAAACAGCATTGGATTCTATGTTTCACCACTAATTCCACCAATTCTCCTAGTGTTAAAAAATGAAATAATACTATTTCTGTCAGAAAATAGCTCAACAAACTTATTATGTCTTTCCAAGGGGAGAGCATGAATATTTTTACACTTCCAAGATAAAATTTAGGCATTCATGAAAGAATCAAACATTTGGAAGAATAATGTAGAAAATAACTAATTTGAAATATTTTCATCCACAGAGGATTCTATTGTTGATAATATGATTAGTTTCGATTTGATCAAGCAGATAATAATTGATCATTTGGTAGGCTTGGAAAACCATTTTTAGAAATATTTTCTATCGGAATTAGACAAATATCAATTGTATTCAAAACCACTTTATCGTGGAGATGGGAAATGTGAAGCATCTCTCGTTGAAAGCCCAAGAAGAATTTGCAGAACTTTCATGTGATTAAAACCTTGAACTTGAATTTTCAAGGAAAATCCTGAACACTTGGTGTTAAAGCAGAATTTGCAGTATTGTCGGAATTATTGATGGCAGCTCTTCTGTCATTTGTTACCGCTATTTGTGTGAATTGTCATTTTCGACAATGACGGCAATTAAAACCAAATACTGCTCAAGTCTTAAGAAAAGTGAGACCAGCAGTGACACATATTAAACCACTTGTTACGTTTCGTGTTCGCGGCAAGTGTTAATAGTTGCATATTAACCCCCACGTTGTGTCGCCATTTGCTACACTTCTCTTTTTATTGACGTATGATAGCCCCGTGATTGGGGGTCATTTGTTATACTTCTTCTCAGCCTCTCGTTGGACGTCATTTGTTATATTTCTCCTCCCCATGTTAGAATGCTATTTGTTATATTACATAACAGAATCATTTAAGAGTCACTCCGTAAATCATCGTTTCTATTACGCAACTATGTGCTTTACTTATAATGCCTCGTTCCTTATCATTAGACTTTAATAAATGATAATATATCACATAAAGTTCGATATCTATTTATTCCTTAAATTGCAAACATATTGGTATTAATATTCTAATCGAAACACGATCATGTCGAGGGCCTAGCAACTTATAATCACCGATCACTTAAAGCACGTCCATTCAAGACCACGACTGATTGCACAGTAAAATACGAAGTTTCAAAAAGTCACATATATCTGAGTTCAATAGAAGCTTCTCGAAGGAACCTTTCTAACGGTAAATTACACACCTACAAACTCAGAACAAAAATACCTATTGCGTGTGGAATCTTCTCGAAGAGGAAATACTTTAAAAGATCTTAACTTGTCTGGATTACGTTAAAAGACGTTAACATTTCTTAAGTTTAGCTCCAGTAGATGCTGCCATCGTACCACGAGGCGCGAACTAACTAGTAAATAATTTAGAGGAAGACGTGATTTAAGCGCCACGTAATAGGTTGTAAAATTTAAATAAAGTAAAATATGTTTAATTATATGTAAAATATTTTTTGAATATATAAATAATTAGAATGATAAATGGTCAATGCTTTCAAATACTCCTTAGGGTCAAATCTATTGCATTACACACTATTCAAGTTATCGTCTCATAATAAGTAATCACAGCCATCCCGTTAAAGGTAAACATATTCTCATCTTTTATCAGCCTTCAGCAAAATTTTTTTTGTACATTCAAATTTGATATATTTTTTTTATTTTACATTTTCTTACTTAAATTTTGCATGTCAATATACTATATACAGAAATTTTTAATATAATAAATTATTTGAAAAAAAAAAAACCATTTTTGATATTTTCATACACTATTTTTTAGTCAATATAGTTCTTTAATGATATAGCTATACTATATTTAAGATTCTTTATTTTTTCGCACAAACAGGGCTCCATCAAACAGGGTTCACGCAAAAAATTACGCGCACACACCGGTAAATCGACTATATATAGTGCTACTACCAATTGCATATATGACTTGAGTGAAGGGTCGTGAAAGAATGTGTCTGGTCCAAAGGGGTCACAGATGAAAATAGGTTGAGAAGCCCTGGTCTATATCAACAGAGTGAAGGGTTGTGAGAGGATGTGTCTGGTCCAAAGGGGTCACAGATGAAAATAGGTTGAGAAGCCCTGGTCTATATCAACAGAGTGAAGGGTAATGAAAGAATGTGTTTGGTCCAAAGGGTCACAGATGAAAATAGGTTGAGAAGCCCTCGTCTTTATCAACAGAGTGAAGAGTTGTGAGAGGATGTGTCTGGTCTAAAGGGGTCACAGATGAAAATAGGTTGAGAAGCCCTGGTCTATATCAACAGATTGAAGGGTCGTGAGAGGATGTGTCTGGTCCAAAGGGGTCACAGATGAAAATAGGTTGAGAAGCCCTGGTCTTTATCAACAGAGTGAAGGGTTGTGAGAGGATGTGTCTGGTCCAAAGGGGTCACAGATGAAAATAGGTTGAGAAGCCCTGGTCTATATCAACAGAGTGAAGGGACATGAGAGGATGTGTCTGGTCCAAAGGGGTCACAGATAAAAATAGGTTGAGAAGCCCTGGTCTATATCAACAGAGTGAAGGGTCATGAGAGGATGTGTCTGGTCCAAAGGGGTCACAGATAAAAATAGGTTGAGAATCCCTGGTCTATATCAACAGAGTGAAGGGTTGTGAGAGGATGTGTCTGGTCCAAAGGGGTCACAGATGAAAATAGGTTGAGAAGCCCTGGTCTATATCAACAGAGTGAAGGGTCGTGAGAGGATGTGTCTGGTCCAAAGGGGTCACAGATAAAAATAGGTTGAGAAGCCCTGGTCTATATCAACAGAGTGAAGGGTCGTGAAAGAATGTGTCTGGTTCAAAGAGGTCACAGATGAAAATAGGTTGAGAAACCCTGGTCTTTATCAACAGAGTGAAGGGTTGTGAGAGGATGTGTCTGGTCCAAAGGGGTCACAGATGAAAATAGGTTGAGAAGCCCTGGTCTATATCAACAGAGTGAAGGGTCGTGAGAGGATGTGTCTGGTCCAAAGAGGTCACAGATGAAAATAGGTTGAGAAGCCCTGGTCTATATCAACAGAGTGAGGGGTCGTGAGAGGATGTGTCTGGTCCAAAGGGTCACAGATGAAAATAGGTTGAGAAGCCCTGGTCTATATCAACAGAGTGAGGGTAATGAAAGGAATGTGTCTGGTCCAAAGGGTCACAGATGAAAATAGGTTGAGAAGCCCTGGTCTATATCAACAGAGTGAAGGGTAATGAAAGAATGTGTCTGGTCCAAAAAGGTCACAGATGAAAATAGGTTGAGAAGCCCTGGTCTTATCAACAGAGTGAAGGGTTGAGAGGATGTGTCTGGTCCAAAAGGGTCACAGATGAAAATAGGTTGAGAAGCCCTGGTCTATATCAACAGAGTGAAGGGTTGAAAGGATGTGTCTGGTCCAAAGAGGTCACAAATGAAAATAGGTTGAGAAGCCCTGGTCTATTATCAACAGAGTGAAGGGTATTGAAGAATGTGTCTGGTCCAAAGAGGTCACAAATGAAAATAGAGTTGAGAAGCTCTGGTCTATATCAACAGAGTGATGGGTCATGAAGGATGTGTCTGGTCCAAAGAGGTCACAGAATGAAAATAGGTGAGAAGCCTGGTCTATATCAACAGAGTGATGGTCTGGAAGGATGTTCTGGTCCAAAGAGGTCACAGATGAAAATAGGTTGAGAAGCCCTGGTCTATATCAACAGAGTGAAGGGTTGTGAGAGGATGTGTCTGGTCCAAAGGGTCACAGATGAAAATAGGTTGAGAAGCCCTGGTCTATATCAACAGAGTGAAGGTGACATGAGAGGATGTGTCTGGTCCAAAGGGGTCACAGATGAAAATAGGTTGAGAACCCTGGTCTATATCAACAGAGTGAAGGGACGTGAGAGGATGTGTCTGGTCCAAAGAGGTCACAGATGAAAATAGGTTGAGAAGCCCTGGTCTATATCAACAGAGTGAAGGGTATGAAGAATGTGTCTGGTCCAAAGGGGTCACAGATGAAAATAGGTGAGAAGCCCTGGTCTATATCAACAGATTGAAGGGTACTGAGAGATGTGTCTGGTCCAAAGAGGTCACAGATGAAAATAGAGTGAGAAGCCCTGGTCTATATCAACAGAGTGAAGGGTCTGAGAGGATGTGTCTTCGGTCCAGATAAAGTGCCTGGTCAACAGATGGTAAAAATCTTAAGGTTGAAAAATGCTAACCTGGTCTATATCAACAGAGTGAAGGGTAATGAAAGGATGTGTCTGGTCCAAAGGGGTCACAGATGAAAATAGAGTGAGAAGCTCTGGTCTATATCAACAGAGTGAAGGGTCATGAAAGAATGTGTCTGGTCCAAAGGGGTCACAGATGAAAATAGAGTGAGAAGCTCTGGTCTATATCAACAGAGTGAAGGGTCGTGAGAGGATGTGTCTGGTCCAAAGGGGTCACAGATGAAAATAGGTTGAGAAGCCCTGGTCTATATCAACAGAGTGAAGGGTCATGAAAGGATGTGTCTGGTCCAAAGGGGTCACAGATGAAAATAGAGTGAGAAGCTCTGGTCTATATCAACAGAGTGAAGGGTAATGAAAGGATGTGTCTGGTCCAAAGGGGTCACAGATGAAAATAGAGTGAGAAGCTCTGGTCTATATCAACAGAGTGAAGGGTCATGAAAGGATGTGTCTGGTCCAAAGGGGTCACAGATGAAAATAGGTTGAGAAGCCCTGGTCTATATCAACAGAGTGAAGGGTCGTGAGAGGATGTGTCTGGTCCAAAGAGGTCACAGATGAAAATAGGTTGAGAAGCCCTGGTCTATATCAACAGAGTGAAGGGTCATGAAAGAATGTGTCTGGTCCAAAGAGGTCACAGATGAAAATAGAGTGAGAAGCTCTGGTCTATATCAACAGAGTGAAGGGTCGTGAAAGGATGTGTCTGGTCCAAAGAGGTCACAGATGAAAATAGGTTGAGAAGCCCTGGTCTATATCAACAGAGTGAAGGGTCGTGAGAGGATGTGTCTGGTCCAAAGGGGTCACAGATGAAAATAGGTTGAGAAGCCCTGGTCTATATCAACAGAGTGAAGGGTCGTGAGAGGATGTGTCTGGTCCAAAGGGGTCACAGATGAAAATAGGTTGAGAAGCCCTGGTCTATATCAACAGAGTGAAGGGTCGTGAGAGGATGTGTCTGGTCCAAAGGGGTCACAGATGAAAATAGGTTGAGAAGCCCTGGTCTATATCAACAGAGTGAAGGGTCATGAAAGGATGTGTCTGGTCCAAAGGGGTCACAGATGAAAATAGGTTGAGAAGCCCTGGTCTATATCAACAGCCAAATTCACTATTTCAGATATTTCATTATCAGATCAACTTTTTCTCCTCGCAATTGTTTACGCAGTACAAACATGAGAGACAGAAGTGGTTAGTATATTTTTCTATTGTTGAAGTTAAGATTGTTCGCCGTTTTTTCTTCACTCTTAGAGGCAACAAGGTCCTACCCGGAGCACTCTAGGCCTGTTGTGTATCTAAGTTATCCCGGCAAGTCTCACTGGCACAGTTTTTATCAATGCCGGTTTTAATCAGTAGTGCAGAGATCCAGGCTGTTATATTGTGTGTGTTGATGATGAGGACTGATCCAAGACACGACCAATCAGACAAATAAAGTGAAGGTGAGTTACCTCTACGCATTCCCATTACAGAGGTTTTTTTGTTTGTCATTCATTGTGAATTACGCTATATATTTTGGTCCAGCTGGGCCAAAGATATGTGTTTCAGTGTTCCTTGGTGTTTCTTTGTGTTAGGGTGGATAGGGAAACATTTTTGTTTGGTTGGTTTAATTCTTGTATCATTTGTTTGCGTCGTATTTTCGCCATGCTAGGACAGTTGAATTAGTGACATCGTCAGTTAGCTATATTGTTCGAGAGTTACTGATTAGTCACTAACCATATTGATTGTGCATCGTATGTAATCAATAGTCATACAGTGATCAAGTGGTGTCGTCAGTTCAATATTGTTCGAAAGTCGAGATGTAATCGATGGCCGTGTCTTGAATGTTTGTTTATATTTGTTTTATGTTCCTATTTGTTTACATTAATTTTGTGTTAAGTTTCTATCATCATGACTTATGCACAGTTTGAAGCTAGGTTGAAGCTGATAAATGGCCGAGTTAATAGACTTTACAAGCTGTCAGAACAAGTTCAAAATGACATTACCAAATTAAAGGCAACAATGCCGAAATATTATTATATTTGTGTTTAAAATGTGTGTATGACTACTTCTACTATAGAAGATAGAAGAAAGGAAGAAGATGTCACCTTTGTGCATTGGATTCTTCCCACATCTTTCCTCTTTCCCTAGGTGGGCTTTCTTCATCAAATTTATTCTTATTCTTAGTAGTTTATTTTTCCTCTTTCTTTAGTTTTATCAATTTCCTTTATTATAAAATTATCTAGCCATTGGGCCACCTCATTTTTGAATCATTACCAAATTAGAGCTATTTAAGGCCTATTCTTCAGACTTGGAACATTTAAGGAGGGATATTGAAGAAGCGCAAATTGAATTAGGAGTCGCGGCAAGCAAATCTAAAAAAGACTTTTATGATGAAGCACATGACAAGCTGAATTAATACTTTAACATGACCTACTACCAGGTTAAAGAGATTTATGCACAGACAACTAAACCTTCATCCACGTTAGGAAATGATAATGGACCTCCAGTAAAGTCATTGTCAGCAAAATTGCCTAAAATACAACTGCCCACATTTCAATCAAAATCATCACACATTGTCACACATAGGGTCAAATAGTCAAAGCATCACTAACACTTGAGGTCAAGGATTGTCTAGCTCAAACCAACGTTTTACCAGCTCTCACATTGATCACACCCAGAGAGACAGTAGGTATATGCAAGGTGATGCTACCCATCAGGCCATGAAGGCACGGCTAAACGAGATGAACACATAAACTCACTTACTGCTAATTCTTTGAGTTCTACTACAGTCCTGTTGGGTTCTGCTGTAGTGCAGGTTAAGGATAGACATTGTGCTTATCAGAAGGTTAGAATGTTGATAGGTTGTGTGTCACAATCATCATTTGTTACTGAATAATGTGCTCACATACTCTCTCTGCCACGTAGCAATTTGAAAATTCCTATTAGAGGGATCTCTCAGTCAACTGTGCTAACCAACAAGGGTGTTTTGATATGTGAGGTGAAAACCGTGTGGTATTTATGGACCTCAGTTGGTCACCGAGGCCATCATTCTAAGTAAAATCACATCGGGAATGCCATCAACCATGCTTTCTAAAGATATGGTTCAGGAGTTTGCCCATCTTCAGTTGGCTGACCCTCATTTTCATGTACCAGGGCCGATTGAAATTCATTAAGGTGCCGATGTGTACCCCGATATCTTTGATGGTGGGCAGTATTTAACTTCATCTAATTGTCCCTCAAGATTGCATATCATCTTTGGCTGGATCATAATTGGTCAAGTAGGACCTCAACCATTTATTACTTCTAGTGTCTCATCTTTCTATGTTGCTAAAGAACCATCACTCGACAGTGTTTTGTGACGCTTCTGGGAGGATGACTAAACACATTGACCCTAATGAAGCTATATGTGAGGCACACTATGTGACAACACACACTCATGACAATGTAGGTATGTACAGTGTTCAGCTACTATTCAAGGATATACAACCAGAGTTGGGAGAGTCAGGTCAACAAGCAGTAAAGAGACTCACTAAGCTGGAAGAAATAAAGTTAAGATGAGTTGCCTCTGCCCAATCCCATTCCATACAGTCCATTTTGTCTGTGTTCATAACACCAATCTTCCAGAGGTTCTTTAGTGTGTCAGTCATTGTGAATTAAGCTACAGAAGTGCATGCTATTCTTTGCGCTAGGAATTCCTGTACTTGAGCTACTTGGAGGGTGAAATTCAGGGTTGTTCTAGTTATAAAAACTCCACCCAGATGTGCAATGGAATGCCTTCTATGACCACAACTCAGAACCAACAGTCCAAGGAATGCATTGCACTAACCAAACATGTAGAAAACATGGGCAAAGATTTTATGCTAATTTAAATTCAAAACAGTAAATTTGACGGGAATGGTGTCAAGAGTGTTAAACTTGATGGTATCAACATTGGAGTGTATTAATAAGAGACGAATAAATGGATTTTTTTGATCCAGGAATACCTCAAATTCCTATGGCTAATTCAGAAAATAACTTGTTTCGGACTTTTTTAAATATTTATTTTAATTAAATTTTGTTTTAGAGCTCTTATTTTGCCCAATACAAATATAGAGCAACCAGAACCCACAGAATTAATTTACCACTTAAGTGACTGTATAAGTGTAATAATGTATAATTTTATATTTTCTACCCATCTTTATAAATAATGTGTTTAGTTTAGTGAGACTCACTTCTTGAGGAGGAATAATGCACGCCCACACCTCGTGGAAATTCTGCTGCCAGCCTGCCAGGAGCAAGATGGCCGCATCAACCACCACCACTTGGTGGCCACACTCATACAGTTCCTGGGTGAGTTCCTTAGTTCTTTCCAGCAAGGCTGGCCACACAATATTGTTTAGGGTGTGGCGTTCACTCTAAGCAATACAATCAACAATACTATATCCATCCATTTTAAACCACTTTATTTAAGCTCAGGTGGAATGGCACACTAATTAAGGTCCATATTTTTACACTTTTTATAAAAAACAATTTTTTTTGACCAAAATAAATTAAACATTTCTTCAGTAGATAGCTCTAGTTTAATTGATATATATATAGTGATATCAACAATTCTTGAATATTTTTCTTGAGCATCGCAGAGCTAGACCAGGAATGTTAATATATATTTAAAATTTTTATGTTTGAATTTCACTATGCCCAAGACTAATATTCAACAACTGTTAATATTAACATGTGAAGAAAATTAAACTGAATGTATCCATTGAATAAATATTTTAATGTATTTGGCAAAAAAGATAAAAACTGTCAAAATACTGACCTTTGCTGGTGTTAATTTATTATTTGCAACTTGCATGGGTGACACCAATCAGAGAGAATGACACCCGAGTTTTAATCTTAGGCAGGTATGATAGGGATGGTTCTTTGGTGTGGTTACCATTCCCATCACCATCAGAAAATACAGAAATGAGGATCAAATTCGGGAACATTAGTTGAAAGGTGATTTTATTTATATTTTATTATATTTAAGGTGTGAGTCTATATGAGTGTGTGATATTTAGTTACTTGATCTGCACCCACAGCCTTGGCAGTTTCTTTATTATGCAACTATATAAGTAGTTTTCATATTAATGACATAATCAAAATATTCCAAAAACCGGCCCCAAAGACTTTGCCAAAATAAATAAATGAAGGAATTGACTATGTAAAAGAGTTTGGATTAGTTCATTTACTACTCAAAGACTAATTTTCAAATCAGAGCAAATATGGAAATTTGAGTTTTATTAGAAAATCGCTAGATTCTAAAAATCAGAATAAAAGAATATATTTTAATGCCATTTTTAAAATATAATATTATGATAGTAGACATTGCCTTTTGAGGAGAAAATAAATAAAAAATATCTAACATTAGTTTGTGGGAATGGAACTCTTCTGCTGAAAACTGTAAAGCTTTAAGGTATATTCACGATAAACAATTACAGACCCACATGTTGAAATATTATATTTGTTGTAGGCTCTGGTGCCATAATCCAGTTAATCATGGAGACAAATAAGATATTATACCTTGGGCCATTCATTTGTCATTTGGTAATTATAAATGTTTGTCCTTTCTGTAAATTGAGACTAGGAGCCTTAGATCAATGTTGCATATACCTCATCATTAAATACAATAGTTCCCAAGGCCGTCCTGTCAATGTATCCATCAGAATCCAGGATTCCCTTGCCAAAATGTTCAACTAGTCGAATGTAACAATACTGGTCCTTCTTCTCATAAAGACCATGAGCCAAGCTATCACAATTCACCACACCTGCACCCAGCTTTTCCATTCGTCGGGAGACTGTCGTCTTGCCGCTTGCTGTACCTCCTGTCAGCCCTATTATGTAGGGCTTGGAGGGTAGGTTGGAACGCGCCTAAACAAAGCACAGTAAGGAAAAATGTGTTAGTATTTGTATAGTTATAGCTAGTATTTGTGGCAATCAATGGACATAATTAAATCAAATGACTTTGAGCAAGGTAGTATTCTAAGGAAAATAGCAAGGTATGACCAAATAACCTTTAGGTGTGAAGTATTGAATAAGCAACCAGCAAATAAAACCTACAGTGTTTGCATGGTTTGACTGAAACTTAGAGATAGTGCTGGTGAGCAATGTGACAATGTGTCTCTAGCTTGGACTGATCAAACTATAAAATGTGAATATAGTTCACACACTTGGAGAGTGATCAATCAAAGTGGCCACAGTCCCACTCTAAGGCTTTGTTTGTTTTACAGACATAACTGCATGCACATGCATATTGTGTGTATAGCATTAGTATCACAGTCATGAAAAGCTTAATTTATGGGGTATATATTAGCTAGGTATTTTTGAACAAGTGCAGCTAAATTAGCGTAAACCGATGAAGCCTCCAGTGTACATGGCCAAGATTCAATCCTAAACCTCCCCATCATTAACAAGTCTACCTATTGTGAGACAGACACCTTAGACGCCTGCAAGTCTCAACATACAAATATTAAACTACAGAAATAACTTACCTGCGGAGGTTTCAAACGTGTGCCCAATAACCTCAGTCGTTTGTTGCTAGAGCTTATCTTTTTTTCCTCTTCTTCTCCGAGAGACTCGGACTCAAGCAACTCGACCAAATGAATGTCTAGAATGGACAAGTTGCGCTCTTTGCGGAGTTGGTTCACTTTCAGACCCCCCTTGTGTGTTTCTGTGCTCACCACAATCATCTGCGTGCAACAAACATTTTATTGAACTTTTAATTAGCTTAAATAGTGTATATATAATCCTATCAGGTTGATGTATTAGGGAAAAGGAGGGTTATGTGCCCCTGATCCATGGTGAGGACAATATAGCCATCAGTAATGAATAGTGAATTGAGAAAATGAATATTAATTTATGGTAAATAAAGATAATCTTTCACACCTCTTACAATCATGTATTAATTGCTCTGCCATCACACATGCATGATGTTGTTACTTCCCCTCATTGTGAAACATGCATGTATGCACACATGTCCATATGCTATGATTGTGGGGGAGATAACATTCGACTCTCTAAAATTAGCTAAGAAAGTCATAAGGCAAAAATATAAATTCTACCAGGGTTTTAATTACTTTTTAAGTTTAGAGGTCAGATTGTGGGTAAACTAACTTTAATGAATGTAACAATCATAAATACACTTATTGTGGAAAATATACAAAAAATTATTGTTAAAAAATAAAAATTCAATATCCTTTGTCCCAAGTTTTTAGGAAGATATAAAACATAGAGAACATTTCTTGGTGTGGACCTATATGTGGTTTAAATATTTCACTTTTATTAGAATTTATAGGGAAGTTGTGTGAGAGAACATTAACACACAATTACAGGCTGTCCATTATTATTGGCAAGAGCAATAGAGAGTCAAAATTTCAATATTCATCCTTTGTTTCCAAGTTATTTTCTAACCGAGAGTGTTCTTCAGTACCTTATATCATAGTGGTTCCCAAACATTGGGTTGCGGGTCAGTTTTTGGTGACTTGCAAAAAGTTATGAAAAGTGAATGTTTTTAATTATTTGAAAATAAAGTTAAACCTGCCTTAAATGGGACCTTTATTAAACAGAAATTTTTCCGGTCCCGTGACTTTAGGGTTGAAAAACATGTTAAATCGCCTGGATTAAACAGAAACTGTTTAACACGGAAACAAAACTCAAAATAGGCCTTTATACATATTATTTCCAATGCTTTGAAAGTGCATTGTTTAGGAAAATTACGTAACTCAAAATAAACATTTAAATATTGCTCAGTGGTTGTGACAATGTATAAAAAAAATCAAGATTTTAATAATTAAAATGTGTCCAAAATTATTGTCCTTGGCCAGTCTCAGCACATATTTTTACAATGCGATATTATATTTTTTATATTTGCGATATTTTTTTTCTTTGAAATAATGAAAATTTAAAAAATAACAAAGTATTTTCATACTTACTTTAGAATAAACAAAAATGTTATTTGTAGTTTTGTGTTATTGAAAAACACAAATAATGCAGTGGCTAAAAAAATTAGGTGGTGCACAAATCAAACTATGGTATTGGCATTTTTTATACAGGCCCTAATTATTTAATCCATATCTAAATATAATTTTACTTTGGCTAACATTTACATTAGTACAAATTATAATACACTTTGCTATAGTGAAGGTACAATAACTACCCACCCTAAAATAAAGCAAGTAAATGGACAACTGCAAAGCCAAATCTAAAGAATTGTTCATGTTTAACAATGATGTTTCATGATTCTTAGGGCCAATCTAAAGAATTGTTCATGTTTAACAATGATGTTTCATGATTCTTAGGGCCAATCTTACAATGTCACGTTAAAGTCCTCATAACTTAACTGTTCGCAAAGTCTAACCGTTGGTTAAACTTGGCGTTGTGTATTACAATACTATTTTTTTGTGTTCGTCAAATTACGAACAGGTGCCTTCCATTAGATCTTATCGTTAACTTTCTCAGAGCGCTAGGTTTGTTTCAAAGTTTTTGATTGGCTTAATTTTACCATGGAGAATAGAAGCAAGTAATTTACAACGTCTATGGAACTGTGGGCACAAATCGATCAAAGCAGATCCAATTTATTAAGACCGTTTAAGGTTATCTGCTATCTTTTATCATATTTATTTGTCTGGTAAAACGTTTGTTGAAAATAATAAACATGAAATTTAAATTTTAGCAAAGAAGAGGAAATTTTGCTAATTATTATTATTAGCACCACGTCTTACTACCCGTTCGGGTTATACGCACTTAGGCTAATGTGTAATGGTAGGGTGATTGTGAGATGAAATGGAGGACCTACAGTTTAACGTGGAATCCGAACCACGGTGGAGGCCTGGCATTCCCCACATTCACAAGATGTCTTGTCAGAGGTGAAGGAAGGGTTTGGAAATCAGATAAATCTTTGCCGGGACCGAGGATTGAACCTCGGCCGCCAGCACAGAAGTCTGACACCTTACCCCTAGACCACCAGGTCACCCTTTTGCTAATTGAATTAATAGATGAATACAAACAAACGATTTAAAATAAAGAATTCTAATTGGTGTCCAATAACTTTAAGAATTTCTACAATTTTATTTTTGTTTAAACGAAAACATAAAATGATTCTTCTTCGTTAAAAAATTTCAGGAAATTCTTTCGTTCCAATCACTGTATCTCTTCGGTCTTTAAAGTCTTGGATTCCTTAGAACTTGAAACTCATTTTCAAAGTAATCATTGTAACGATCTTACAAACGAGTACGAGTTCAACCAATTCAACGCCAAGTAATATGGGTCTAAACTCACTGATTGCCTGTTGAACGGGCCCACTTTCCGCTCGCCTTGGACACGCACGCACTCGAGAAAACCCAACGGACACTGAGAGTGGGGCCGCTCTCTTCACTTCGACTGTGATTAAGGCCCCGCCCACCAAGAAGAAATCGTCGAACTTGACTTGAGCTATTTCCGGTGCTCCTAAAATTAAATGCTATCAGCGCTATCTTTAAAACCCCAGAGCTGCCATCTTCTCCCACCTGAGCGCTGCTCGTTTCCTTTCGTTCATTTATTCCTTCCCTCATTTCCCCCTCTCTGAGGTCAGAATCGACGCTCACAAATCGTATAAAAAGGACTGTATGCTTCTAATCTCTACTAACTATACCACAGGCTCATTAAGGTGAGGGTGTTCTCCGACGTCTCTTCTGGGATTACTTATTCTTTGAAATTCTTTTTGGCATTATTATGGGGGGGAACTGTTTTCTAAATTTACTGTTTAGGCTTAACTTCGAGAGATTTAACTTAGTTCATGACTAAGGGGATATAAGTGGCGTATCCACGGCTTGTCAAAATTTACTTAGATCCTTTTGGTGCACCTTAAGTGCTATCTTCACTCTTACCTTAATCGGTCATATTTGGGGTGCGTTCGACCGGGATGTAAAATAATCTTTATATGAAACTAAACTTTGGTACTTTATTATGCTTTATGTGTTAGGCGTAAACACGTTTTGGTGGCGTTATGTTAGCGCAGGTTAGACTGAAATTGTTATCGAGAGCAATCGTTGGAGTTAAATAATGGGGACAGCCATTATGGCGTATCTGACGTTAACTTGGAATTTGGTTGTATCTCTGATTTTTAGGCCGAGAGCATGGCTCTGTATTTAAATTTAAATTATCAGGTTCTTTATGTAAATATTAAATGAGTAGGATTGTCGTCTCTCAGACACCATGTATTGTTGATGTGCCTCGTAGGATTCTTCTAGCCGAAACATTAATAGAATTGGTCCTAAAATTGTATAGTAGGTTAGACTAGAGTTATAAGTCTATGATATACTGGCAAGCAGATGTTAAGGTTATTAAAATAACAACATATGAGGTTTAACCATAGTTGTATGTATAGGTATTTGAACTTAGTAACGTATAGTGATATAAGGTTTACTAGTTTAGGGTTTGATAAAATGAAACTAAAGCTACAGCCCATGATGTTTAATCATGTTTATATGTAGTTAAGCTCAGTTTTGTAAGGTAAAGAAAGTGACGGCCTTGCGGTCTAATAGAGTTAACTTTATTTTGGGCTATCATGCTGAATTGTTACCTATAGCCAGTTAGGGCTTAACTTCATATTGATAATGAGTGGAGAGGTAAATGTATAGCATGTATGTGCTTAGGCTGCTAGGGTTAGTACGAGGACTCTACAAATTAGTATCTCGAAATATTGACATTATAGGCGAACCTCACCAATGAACTTGTAACCAGGTATCCACGGGTCGGATTTCTTGAATGGACCCTGAACTGAACTTTAACTCTAAATTTAATTTTGTAATCTCTGGGTCATATCTTTAATAGAGTAAATTCCTATTATGAATATTTTCAGCTATTTAGCTATATTTTGACATTGTACTATGTTTGTTATTTTTGATATAACTAATAAACTTGTCAACATTATTTTCTTGTATCTCTTCTGCTCTCCTGCACGCTCCATTTGTTTTAAATAGATGAGGGTGAAAGACGGTACATCATAATCAAACAATAAATCACCCATTTCATAATACAAATAAATGTAACTTAATTTTAATAATAACAATTGCCTTGCAAAAAATATGGCAGAGTGTTTAGTGTTGTTAATGTAGACGTTATGTTTGCTGACCGGAAGGTAGACCTTGCGTTAACTTGACAAGCACTTTAACGTGGACATTAGCGCTAACCAAACATTGTACAATCAAAAATAGTGGTTGTTATCACTTAGCCGGGTGTTAAGCCCTAACGAATAGAATAACGTGACATTGTAAAATTGGGCCTTAATCAGCTCACTTTAATTATTTAAATTGGTCATGCCCAAATTTATCCAAGATAAGCCTCCACCAAAAAGTAAACATGGGAAGCAGAGCAATGTATTTTTAACATTATCATTTTTAGTTTTGCCTGTTTTTCTAGAATAATATTTGGTGTTGGTCTACCAAGTTTTTTATTTTCCAACTTTTCTTATTGGGTAGCCTAGCTAACCATTTTTTTTTTTTTTTTTCAAAGTGTTTTGCACATAATTCGTGTTGATAGAAAGGGACGTTAACAATGATTATAAAATCAAGTGCTATTTACAAAAACTAATGTTTTTAAAAGATTAATTTTGTGAGAACTAAGAAAGAATAGTTGCACTTTAAAAATTGTTATAACATGCTTCAGTTAAACTCATGGTTCCAAAACAAGTCTTCACATTCATTATTGAGTTGTGTACCAGGCCACATGTTAAAGGGGCAGAAGGGCAGCACTAGCATTCAAGCGCACAAGTAAAATACCTAGCGCAAGAGCATAGCCGATTTAAAGCAATACAATATAAATGTAATTATTCTTTATGAAGTGTTATTATTTAATTAAAATACAATACAATTCTATTTAGTGTGAAAACTATAAGGGGTGCACTTGCACCACACACTCCAATGGAATAATGTGATCGTGAACAGCTGTCTCCAAGATGGTAATCATTGTCCTGGCCTCGTGCAATCAGAGATAGTAGCACAAGTCAACAATTGGGTCAGCTGTTCAAGTCTGTGTGTGTGTGTGCGCACTATTGTATTTAGAACAACCATTTCACAAACTATAATTTAGATATAAATATATAAGAATCTATGTTTTTAAACTGTCACTATCCAAGTCACTATGGTACACATAAGCAAAGGTATAATAATTTATTATTTTAGTTTCTAGTGGTAAAATTAGCTCTATTACTCATGTGAAAATCATAACCTTAAAACATTTGGAGGGAAACTTTTGTTCCATGTGAAATCTTATTTCATCATTGTCCTGGCAGTGTTATCATCGCAGTGCTATGTTATATTGAGCCGTTTATTTAGACGTGTTAACAAAAAAAATGTGTACTGATAGTTAGTTTATTATTCTTTTAGAGTGCGTATGGATCTATTTTATTTGCTGTATTTAACATACACTTTCTGAACTGACTGATTATATCAGCACAGAAGAATTCCTAGGACCAAGAGCAAAAGGTCCAACCAATGTTGCCAGTAAAGGTATTTTCACACACCTCCCAATCGACTTGTGACTGACAGCTTTACTTCTCCTCCTCAGGAAGTTGTGGCTATGGATTTTTATCACTCAAGACAATTTCTGTTGA